>JACEVL010000132.1:1270000-1429015 GCA_020284085.1 Aporrectodea caliginosa | reverse complement strand
CACACAGCTTTTGCAGTTAATGATTTCAACAGAAACACTGTAGGCCATCTGGTGCAAGAATCGACAATACATAAACAGTACTTGTGACCTGCAGCAGATGCTGGCTCGATTGGCCCTACACAATCCACCGTAATTCTTCTAAACGCCACATCTTCTCTTGGAATTGGAGTGATAGGAACCCTGTCCATCACCAAACTTCTTGCCTTTAATTGACATTTCTCACATGATTTGCAAAATTTCACTATATCTCTTCTCATCTTTGGCCACGTAAAAGACAACTTTATTCGTTCTCTAGTTTTCTCTTCTCCAAGATGTCCTCCAAATACTGATTCGTGAGCCAACTCCATCACTTTCATTCGTCGCTCTTTTGGTAACACCAATTGATATATCGTTTGCTCTAATATTCGATATCTCTTGTACAGTAAGCCATTTACCACGCAGAATTCAGATTCTTTATCTGGCGCTAACGTCCACCATGCTTTCAATGATTCATCTTGTCTCTGCTGTTCTTCGAATTTCTTTGCGTCTGCAATCTGCATCTGTTGTTCTTCGTCTTTCTCATTTTCTTGAAACAAATCTGCTATCGCCACATCACATTCATTATCCTCTTTCGTTTCATTTAGATTACCATTCTTGCATGCAGCCATCTCTTGTTCACTCATCTCTGCTGTTATACCGTCTTGCATTAAAGTTTGTTGATCATCGCTTTCGTTTTCCTCTTCACTTGAACTTTCAGTTTCACTTTCCTCTTCCACATCTACCACTTTCTTTCGCTGACTCTGCAATCTCGTCGTTACATTCACTTGAACATCTCCTTGTATCATTTTCACTTGTGGCACGGCTTTAAGTTCTGCAATGATTTCTGGATGCAACAAGAATCTTTCTGTGCTTCCCATTTTTGCAATACTAGCACACATCAATGTCACATAAGGTGTAAGTGAACATTTGATTTTATGCGGAATTACCTCTTCTTCCACATCGTTACAACACAGCCTTACATCAACTTTCACTAACTTTGCAGGAATGGCATCTCCTGCCACGCATTGTAAGTTCACTTTTCCAATCTGCTCCACCTGCATGCCTTCCAGTAATTCTTCACTAATCACCGGAACCTCTGCTCCAGAATCAATAAGTGCTTTTACTTTCACTGGTTCTTTTCCTGCTGTTCCACGAATCTCTACCTCGACGTACTGTAATAACACTTTCTTCAATGTTGTACTTTCAGCTTTTCCAGCCATTTCTTTCTGCATTCCATTGTGCAATAGAATTTCTTTCTGAATATCAGGTGAAAGGTGACATTTCATCACTGACTTTACTTCAGTTTCATTATTCTGATGTTCTGTGGCTTGACTTTCTGAATTGTCAACCACTTGAATTCGATTCACCCTCGAATTTTCTTGTTTTCCTCCATAATTTGAGGTTGTAACAGGAACTGGACAGAATTTCATTAAATGCCTGTCTGATCCACAGTTGTGACAACGTTTCACCACTGCACCTCGTTGTTCAATGCTTTCTTTTCTCTTATATGGAGTAAACGATGCATTGCCTTCTCTCGCGACAAACCTTGGTGGTGATTTGTTATATACCGGACGTTGTCTGGTCATCATCGACTCTCTATTCTCGTGAACAACCGGAGAATTTGGTTTCACTTCTGCACCTCTGAACTGATTTCCTGTTTCTTGATTGCTCTTCCAATGAAAACCAAAATTTGGAGTGGACTGTTGATTTCTTTTGCCATTGGGAACAAAACCAAAACTTGTCTTATTCGGAATTGCCAAACCAATTCGATTATTAACATGAATGTCTGCTAGGTCTGCCACAACACTAGCTTCGTAACAATCAGTTCCTTCCTTCGACAACACAAACTGTAGTGGACCTGGTGGTAGTGATTCTTTCAACTTATCCGCCACTAACAAATCAAACAGCTTCTCAAAATTCTTATCCACTTTGCGACTTTTCACATAATAGTTCAACAAGTTCTTCAGCCTTGCTGTAAACATTGTATACGTTTCTTCAGCTGTCTTCTTCGCATCAATAAACTTCGATCTGTACTCTCTCGGTGTCAACTTGAATTCTTTTAACAAGTGTTGTTTCACGATCTGATAATCGTCTAAATCATCGAATGACAATCTGTTCAGAACAGTTCTAGCTTTCGGAGTCATCAATGGCAATAATAACTTCACCCAGAATTTTTCCTGCACATTGAAACTACGAAACGCATTCTCAACCGTTTCGAAATATAATGGCACCTCCATCATATCGTTTGGCATTTTAGGTAACACATGTTTCATGGCATCACCAATTTTCTTTATTTTCGAAACCATCGTTTCACTTTCTTCTTGTTTCCTTTTCTCTTCTTCTCGTTCTTCTTTCCTTCTTTGTTCTTGTGCTTCTCTATTTCGCTTCTCCTCATTGAGTTGTGCTTCTTTTAATGCTATTTTTTGTTGTTCCAACTTTACACGTTCTTGTCTTTCCTCTTCCGCCTTCTCCATGCTTTCTTTCTGTAATTTCAGTTCTTCTTGTCTAACCTGTTCTGCTCGCTGCAACTCTGAAATTCGTACTTTTTCCTTTTCTTCTTCACGTAGTCTCTTCTCTTCAATCTGTTGCTGACGTATCTCTTCGTCACTTTTCCGCGCCCTTTCAAATTCAATCATCTGCTCTAATCTTCTCCTTTCAGCGTCTTCTCTATCTTTTCTCAATTGCTCTAATTGAATTTCAAATTGCTGTCTTTGCAATTCTTCTTTCTCTCTTTGAAGACGTAATTCTTCCTGTCGTACATTTTCTGCTTTCTCTTCTTTCTCTCTCTGAAGACGTTCTGCCTTCTCTTCCTTCTCTCTCTGAAGACGTTCTGCTTTCTCTTCCTTCTCTCTTTGAAGACGTAATTCTTCCTGTCGCATTTCTTTTTCTTCTTGTCTTATACGCTCTGCTTCTTCTCTTCGTTTCTCCTCTCTTTCTTTCTCTCTTCTTGTCTTGTCATCATCATCCATTGCATCATCGTCTCCATAGACATAGGCCCAGGCGGTTTCTCAGTAACCTTTTCCACAGCACCGCCGACAGCACCTTCTTCTTCTTCTGCTTCTTCTTTAAGCCAGACTTCAGCTAGCGCTTCTAGCATGTCTTCACGTGACATATCTTTCAGTTTCTCTTCTTCAAAACCAGCCTTTAACAAGCGCTGCTTTAATCTTTCAGAAGACATCTTCTTCAGTTCTGCTTGTTTCTTGACACTTAATTTCTCCATCTTACTTCTTTACTTCAGTGCTGTCCTTTCTGGAAAACACGAGTTTTCTTTTGTGTTTGAAGTATTGGGGATTGTTCTTTGTTTGATAACAACAAACTTTTATACCTTTGTTGTTGAGGCTTTCGTTGATTTACCAATGATTCGAGTGCGTATTCACCAGTCTACGTTGTTTCGAATCTCAGACGTTGTTTCGAATCCCAGACGTTGTTTCGAATCCCAGACGTTGTTTCGAATCCCAGACGTTGTTTCGAATCCTACCGCTGCTGCCACCAAATATGTCACCAACTCTTTTTCTTTCTTAGTTGTGACCTACCTCAAGAACTTTCCTTATCTCTACATATAAATTGCTCAACGTCTTCTAACTGTTTAAGAATTAAATTGACACAGTTCTTTGAATGTTTCTCCTTTCTTCAAACACAGTTATTTCATCAAACACAAATCGACTGTAACTTCTAACATACAGCTCTCTACTGCATTAAAACAACTACTACACTGTATTGTTCAAATTCACTGTCATCAGCAGTTTCTAAGTTTGGCGCGCTAACTGCACGTGTAGAGAAAATCTACCGTCAGCCAATGTTTAGGCTACTTTAGGCCAAGCGCCCACGAGCCGACAGCGCAACTAAGGCCTAAGACTAAAACGCTTAACAATCGAATTATCGAATACACATTATATATATATCAACATAAGGAACACCTGTGCTCATTATATATGCAAAACATTAGTTCACACCGTTGGTACTTTAGTTTTTTCTGTAGGCTACTCTTCGCATCCATCATTGACAGCTGCCGATCTCCTTAATGCGTAACCCGGGAGTCGAGACCATCCTTCTGAAGCCCAGTGGGACGAGTCCTTTGCCGCTTCAGTGACGATGTGCGGTCTACCGAGACCCTTCCAGTTGGCTGAAGGTCGTCCTGCCATTGATATCCAAGTTACGGATGAACGATGAGACATCGAGGGCGGTGGCTGTAGTCACGCTTCGCCGAATTTATTCGGTCGTCATAGAAAACCAATTAGTCGTTGGGCTTTGGAAGCTGTCCACGGTTGACAGGCATCGAGAAGAACGAATACATCAGACACAGGACACCTTTGAAGATTTATAGACAGTCTGTCTGTCTGTCTGTCTGTCTGTCTGTCTGTCTGTCTGTCTGTCTGTGTGTTCTGTGTGGCTGCGTTTCTCCATCCGTCCGTCTCTCTGTGTGTCCTTCTGTCTGTGTCTGTGAGTATGTGAGTCTGTGAGTCTGTGTGTGTTTGTCTGCCTGTCTCTGCCTGCCTGTCTGTTTGTTTGTTTGTCTGTCCGTCCGTTTGTGAGTCTGTGTGTCTCTGTCTGTGTGCGTGTCTGGCTGCTTGCCTGCCTGCCTGTCGGTCTGTCTGTCTGTCTTTATGGCTGTCTGCCCGTCTGCCTTTCTGTATGTTATTAAAACTCGCCAAGAATGCATACCAGAAAAATATTTCTGATTACGACTCTTTCCTTGTCTTGCTCTCTTCGAAGGAGCACTTTAAGATTCAGTAGCAGGAAGCATAATGATTTACAGGCAGCATGTACAATTAATTATACATGCACGAGATACAAGTCTTCAGCTTAGATCGGGCCTGAACAGGCAGGGCAATTCAGCATAGGCCTATATATCTCGATTACAGGTTTTGGGCGCACGTCATGGAGCTCCGTCTGTTGTGGTCAATGTTTGTTTGTCTAGTGAAATTGCAAGCAAAAATGTCATGGTAAAAATGTTGAACTGAAATAACTGATTATCAGCAAAAAAGATTAAAATCTCCGGAAATTGATGCTGCTTTAAAAGTCCTGTGGAATCAGGGTGTCCCCGCTGGATTTTACCCAAAATAATACACCAAATCAGGTAGGCCTTGCAAGATTCAAAAGAGGTAGCAAGTTAGCAACACTTTAAAATGACGAAGAATGAAAAGGGGTTGTCAGACATTTTACTATACTATAGGCATAGAAAATATATCAATAGCTTAATTTAAAAGGTCATCGAAATTTGGCTAAAGAAACCAATAGACGTCCTCAGTATATTCATGATAACAAAGAAGTCGTGAAAATATTCCTTTGATTAAACCGCCATGATGAAGATTTGCCATTATTCTCGTCACAATAATACTTAACTTCGCCAAGTTTTTCGGACTTGGGTCTCGCTTTTTAGAAAAAAGTTCTGCCCAGTAAGAGCATCATTGGGTTGATCGATCTATGCCGAATGGGCTTCTATAGGCCTACTATACGGATGAAACGTTATGACCGTCAAGATAAAAGGGAGAAATATTTCGAGAAGATGCTGATCAAATAGAATAGATGAATTCTCTTAGCATAATCACGAAGAGCTAGCGCCGCCTTCGTGAGGTTCTTGTACGGCGCCATATAAATGGCCATATGCATAACAGATCAGACTATATACTGTATATATACCAGACCCAAATAGACTCTGTCGATGAAGTATCTGTCTCTATCTGCCGTATTACCTCTACGTTCGTCTTTCTGTCTCTGCTTCTGGCAGCCTTCTGCCTTTGTCCATCTGCTTCTTTTTTCTGTTCTATCCTCTGCTGAAAAGTCATGTTATTAGTAAATCTGAGAAGTTTTCTTTATGAACTCTGATCAAAACAAAGTTTCAAAAATCAAATTACACACTCAGAATTTTCCCCCAAGGTGTATGCTTAAGTTAAACATTATTTCATGTTGAATAATTGAGGACATAAAATTGAAGCTTGGAGAATTCATGCTTTCGTACCCTTCGCTCTTACGTCTTAATTACTCTATAATGCAGTAGACGCCTTCGATGTGTGTTGGGATATATGGTTCTCACAGTTCACAGTACTCATTAGCTTCAAATAATTATCGTTTACTGTGAAATCGAGTCACCGTCGGAGAGTTTTAACTCAACTACTATAGAATCAAATTGGAGTCCTACAGTGCACCCGTCAAAGACCTGTTCTAATTATCCCCTACCTGCTCTGAAATTTGCTTCAGAAGGTAGATAGCATAACGTCATTTTACGCCGCCGTTCGCGCGGTCGCCTGTAATTATAACGGCGGCAGTTTGACGTCCAAACTGCCCAACAGCGGGGTCAACCTGCGGTCCCTTTGATGTGCTTTTAACAAAGCCGACCGCAATCGCCGCCATTTGTGGGATCAAAGCGCCGCCTTCCTCCGCTTAACAGGTGTCGCTATTGTCTTCAGTATCCTTCTGTTATTGGGGAATAGTCTCCGGGACGTGTGGCCGTCCCACCTCGTCTGCCTTCTCGGCACGAGCCGGGGATTACGAGTTAGGGGAGAGGAGGGAAGCCACCCTGCAGGGGAGTCCTTCGCGGGATGTGATTTACCGAAATGGCTTTTGTTCGTGTCTATGGGGGCGTGGAGAGACGTGCGTCCGATGAAAGTTACCCGAGCCGATTAAAGAAGCGAGTATCGCCCCCGTCGGCCTAATGCGCAGGCGCAGGAATTGTTTCGCTCCACGAACTTATTAGGCGCATTTCACCAAGGTCAGAAGTCGTTTCGGGCGAACGAAGAATACATTTCGTTCTAATAATTATATTATCTAATATATTATCAGGGATCAGTTGGGACCGGAACGCACCGGAACGGCGTTCCGGTTCTTTTTTTGGTAGGAACATTTCATTTTATCATTTTCATCCAGTTTTGAGCTAGAAATTTTTCTAGATTAACATGGCGACTGAAGCCGGCTTTCCGGTCCCTTTTTGTTAATGACGGGATCCCTGTATATTTAATGTATTAGTATAAGTACGGGTCAGGTAAGAATTAATAAAAAATAATAATTGGTGACTGGTTGCTGGCTCCCTCTGTGACTGTTTTGGACCTGCGCCTCTCAGACGGGTAGGTACGGATCGTGGTCGGTGTGAGGCTAGGCACGAAACTTTGTGAACCGCATTTGTGCCATCCGTAGACGCAGGAGGGCTCAACGGACCAGTGTGATTCTCGTTAACGATAACGATAACGAAAATGTTCGTTAACGAAAATAAAATGATTTCGTTAACGATAACTATAACTATAACTAAAAAATATCATTAACTATAACTATAACTATAACGAAAATAACAATAACGAAAATTCATCTTTATTTTCGTTAATGCAAAAAATAAAAATAAGAAGTGCAATATGGACGATTCGACATAAATGAGAACGAAAAAATGCGATATTTTTATTATGCAATTTGTCAGTTACTTTGGAAACTCGTGTATTCATGCAGCTGAATGCACCCATGCTTCAAAGGCTTTCAAAGCTCTGAGCAAATTGTGAAACAGCGTGTTAATACGCACAATTTTGCTTATAGCCTTAATTATTGTAACTAAGTAGTAACTAAAATTAACTAAAATAAACGTCCATTAACTATAACTATAACTATAACTAAAAAATAGTACTAACTATAACTATAACTAAAATAAAAAACCATTAACTATAACTGTAACTATAACTGAAATAAAATCTGTAAGGAGAATCACACTGCAACGGACTGGTTTGCAGAGAAGGCTGCGGGAAACAACAGCGGCGCAGCATGCTAAAGGACGTCATTTGGAGAAAGTTCAGCAGAGAGAAAATCTCTGCAGATAAACACCTCTCGGCTTCCCAAGAGAAGACGGAAACCGGCCAAAGGGTGTCGCACTCATCCCTTGCAGTGGCGTAAATAACCAAGGGGGAACAGAGCATAGGCGGAGACTTGGTCTTGGGTTTGGGGGGGACTGGCGAAGGAGCGGCCGAAGGACGATCGGCGAGGCGCGCAGCGCCGAGCAGGGGGAGGGGTTTGGGGAGGGGGATGTGCCCCCTCCCCATCTAAAATTTTTGAATTTCCACACTGTAATGGTAGCATTTTAAGCTGTCATCTGAACAAAATTGCTCTATAATTTGAGTGCTGATAGGAACCAGCTGTCACTCGTAGCTTACATGTAGTTTGAGTCGTGTTTGAGTTGTGGTGTTAAATGGGTACATTCAAAATTTGCCTTATGTACAGAGGGTAAATGATGAATTTCTGTTATTGAGGTCAGCAGGATATTGCTTTGCTGAAGCTACAGCTTTTTCTGCCAACTCACTTGCAGACGTGGTTAGATATTTCCACAAGAAATGAAACCTTTCTGCCAAATTTGATTAATTATGCATAACATAAGAAAACTTTGACTGTGAAATAAGTTCTATAATGTAAGACTGATGAATAGCAAATTAGCTTACCTTCACAGGTGTCAGTTTATTATTGATATTTACATCTACACCTACATGTAGGCCCTATGTATCATAAGAGTTTTATCCATTAGCCGCATCACTCGATCCAAACAAAACGTGCAGAGAATGACAATCCAAAATGTATATAATATACCAATGGGACAATCTGTGTGACTGAAAGGTTTTGGCTTAGGCAAGGGCTCCTGGCTAGAAATTTGATATAGGTCTACTGCAAAACCTGGTTTCATGCATGAGAGCCAGAATGTGGGTGGGAGGCTAGTTGATGAGAGATATCTTCCTGATGGTGAAGCTGCATGGGAATGTTGGAAAAGGGTCATATAAGGTGAGTATAATGAAAGAAAGCATGAACATTAGCATTGACCTACATCATGTAGAGGCTATCAGGGGCTATCAATCTTACAACTATGCCGTTGACCGGTACCTCTGTGGGCTCTCTCGGCTAGTCGCCTTTGACAGGCAACTCTGTGTTCTCTCGGCCAGTCGGTATATGAGATAATCTGTGTGACTGAAAGGCTGGATTGCCTGTTCGTCTCCAGTTACATAGTACTTATATAGCTAAAGCAGACCTACTACAAATTTCATTCATATGATTATGTACATCTTTCTAACTGTCTCGGTACCTCGGGCTACGTGCAAAGTGCATACGAAGAGGTAGACAAAAATCAATAGGCCTACTTAGAAAATCACAAGTGACTATATTAAGGGCTGCTGTCCTAGACTCCTAGTGACGAATTAAGTTACATTATTTCATCAAATGCACTGACATACATATAGTTGATTTTTCAGGGGGAGCAAAAGCCACCCTCTGTCCCCCCCCCCAAATGACGTCCCTGCCCCCTATCTAATTTTTTTTGAATTTCCACACTGTAATGGTAGCATTTTAAGCTGTCATCTGAACAAAACTGCTTTACTATTTGAGTGCTGATAAGAACCAGCTGTCACTCTTAGCTAACATGTAGTTTGAGTCGTGTTTGAGTTTGGGGAGGGGATGTGACTCCTCCCCTATCTAAAATTTTTGAATTTCCACACTGTAATGGTAGCATTTTAAGCTGTCATCTGAACAAAATTGCTCTATTATTTGAGTGCTGATAAGAACCAGCTGTCACTTGTAGCTGTGGCGGACAGGCCACAAGGCAGAATGAATGATCTATAAATAGCTCAATAATATTGATTTTCTGTTATACGGTGTCGCGCCTCGGAGTCGCTAGATGGCGTTTAATAGAGCTCGATTCGACTTATAATAAAAATGATTAAAATTATACGGTCGCTTAATTTCTGCCATTTTAACGTTTTAATTTAGTTATTTAATGAAATTACATCTTCCCACGCCCTACAGTTGATGACTAAAGATAGGCATCGCCTAAATTAAGCCTTAGAAGCTCTATCTCTTAGACACCTACCTTTTGTTAAGAACTTTGGTAAGGACGCATTTATAAGCGCTGAGAGCTACATCATACATGGTCGATAGATGAATATAGGCTGCCTCACGGTGCATCGCTTATAATGTAGAGTGGTCGTCGTACTGCTCTACACATGCAGAGTTAGTGGTGGTTCGGACCCTCTGCAAATAGCGACGCGGTTCTTTAGCGTCGTTGGTTCGGGTGAGTGACGGGCGCCCCTGCGTCCGAGACAAGACTAATCAGTGCGCTCCCGGGTGACAGCCGCTCACACGGTCTGCCCATTGCCGGCTTCCGCTGATCTGACGGGGTAGGGCCCATCACGTTGTTGATCGCGAGCCGGTCCGTGGCAGGCTAACCGGGGAAAGACCGATTGTGAGAAATAAATGCTCACAGGTCTGGAT
Source organism: Aporrectodea caliginosa (assembly GCA_020284085.1). Classification (NCBI taxonomy): domain Eukaryota; kingdom Metazoa; phylum Annelida; class Clitellata; order Crassiclitellata; family Lumbricidae; genus Aporrectodea; species Aporrectodea caliginosa. Next base: position 1,418,776 of record JACEVL010000132.1, on the reverse strand, counting down.
AACTACGGGAAAGTTTCCCACTGATACCGTTCGGAAAGTACGCGGAGAAACGACAGGTCTGTAACTAAATACGGGGAAGGCGAGACCCCGGTGGTACGTAAGTTCGGAGAGTACGGGGAAGACCGAGAAATGAGCGAGTGAAAAATCAGAGTCCGGTTTCCGCGTAAAGTTCGGAGTACGTGAGTTACGGGAAAATCAGTTAACGGCGAGTGAAAAATCAAAGTCCGGTTTCCGCGTAAAGTTCGGAGTACGTGAGTTACGGGAAAACCAGTTAACGGCGAGTGAAAAATCAGAGTCCGGTTTCCGCGTAAAGCTCGGAGAGCGGGGAGAGACGCGGAAAACCAGTTAACGAAAAATCAAAGCCCGATTTCGCGTAAAGTGCGGAGATCGGGGAGAGACGGGAAAATCAGATAACGGCGAGTGAGTAAATACGGGGAAAATTCCCCGCTGGCCCGGTTCGATCAAATACGGGGAGGGTGACCCCGTTGGTGACAGATAAATACGGGGAAAGCTCCCCGGAGTTACCGTTAGATAAATGCTGCACACCAGTGTGGTAAAGTACGGGGAAGATGGTGACCCCGTTGATACCGTTCGTAAAACAATTGCGGATCTACCCGCATATTCTTTTCAACTTGCGGGTCTACCGCACCTTTTCTACTTACGGGGTGTACCAAAAAATCTCATTTCGCGGTTTCCCCGCGGATTATCTTTCTTCGCGTACCTAACGTCGGTCTTAGTTACTTCCGCGGTTTCCCCGTGGAATATCTTTCTTTTCGTACTTACTCCCGCGGTTTCCCCGCGGATTTTCCCGCGGATTAATTTTCTTTGCGTATCTGGCGTCGTTCATAGTAACTTTCGTGGTTTTCTTGCGGATAATCTATCTTTGCGTACTTTACGTCGGTTGTACTTATTACCGCGGTTTCCCCGCGGTAAATATCTACTTGCGGGACTAGCCGCATTATCTTTATTCGCGGTTTCCCCGCGGTTTCTTTACTTGCGGGACTAGCCGCATATCTCTCTGTTCGGGGAACTACCCGACAGATCTGACCGTGGTTCGTTCAGGTGTGAGAGACAGTACAATTCCCTAACAGGGAAGTAAATACACAGGTCTGTGAGAAACAAAGGGGTAACGTTAGTGACACTTACCCCTGATTCCGGCAACGGAATCGAGTCCGAGGATTCGGAAACGAATCCTGTGAGTCCGTGCGCTCCCGGGCACAACCGTAACGCTCGCTATCTGATTCGGAAAGTTTGATTCAAGGATACCTGAGGCGGAGTAAGGGCCCACTCTCGTTGGCAGGTCCCGGATCAGATTGTTTCGGATAGCGGGAAGAAAGGTTGTGTAAGACTTAAGCCGGGGAAGGGTGTACTCGCGAGACACAGCGAGTCAACGCCCTTGGTGACGAGTACAAAACCCCAGGTGGGTAGATTAACGCAGACCAAGAGAGTTACCGATACGTGGAAGTCCGGGTACTCCGGTACCCAGATCAAGATCAACGCAGACCAAGAAAGTGATCGATACGTGTACGTTCGGGTAGTCGGATACCCGAGTAGATATATTTGCTTGTCGCAACACACAGCTCTGAGAACTGACTGAAGTGCGAGGCTGGGCCCCTCGTGCGTAGGTCGGAACGAAGTTCTGTGTGTAGATAGCGAAGGTTAGAGAGAGGACCTTCGCTATCAGAGTCCGTAGGTACCTTACCAGTGTTTCTTTCTTTCGAAGCAGAATTTATCACTGTGTTGGTCGTTCTTTGCCAACACAGATACGAGTGTTTCTTTTTCGTTTGAAGTAGAATTTATCAGTGTTGATCGTTCTTTGCCGACGCAGAGACGGGTAAGGGAACTTACTCCGTCAATTGTGGTGCATGACAATATACGTGGGAGGCCGCATGCCAAACACGGAAATGGACAGAGAAACACATGACGGTATGAAGACGCGTTGCCCCATGGACAAATTTATAGGACGAGTTGACGTAGAGATTTGTCCCCGGTATGGTCTAGGGCTAGAAGACGTCGAGAGCTGCTATCGGTAGTGTCTAGGCCGAGTTGACATAGCGAAGTGTTTCAAGTATTGTCTAGGACGACGCGATGTAGAGAGTTGTTACGGGTATTGTCTAGGGCGAAATGGCGTAGCGACTTGTCATAAGTATTTCTGGTCCCGGAACTTAGAGAACGCTTGGTGTCCCTTATTATCGGCGATGGTTTAAGAGTCACGAGATGTAGAATGGAGAGTCGAAGTTCAGATCAGGTAGAGGGAAGAGGAAGAGCGTAGCTAAGAAGGTAAACACGAAGAGAAAGACTCGTGCTAGTAAAAGAACGAACCCTGTTCTGAGAGACGGCCATCCTCAGGACGTTGCCCATCCGGCGACCGCGGAAGAAGCAGAGTCAAGCCCCGAGACGGAGCTATACAGTGTAACCTATCTTAGAGAAGCGGCTCATCCTAAACCTCCCCTGACAGGAACGGTCACCCTGGGTAAAGATCGAGAACAGCCATTTTACATTGAAGTAGACAAGGCAGTGACTCGGGCGGCTCCAGACGGATAGTGGGCTGGAGCCGACGCCGTCCCGTGAGCAGAGAGCGAGAGGTAGCGCGCGGGGCGGCGGTCGCCACATAGCTATTATTATATTCATGAAATATTTCAGAAATATTGGGGGGGATATAAGCAGCTCCGTCCCCCCCACCTTAAGTTTTGGGGGGACCGTCCCCCCTGTCCCCCCCTAAGTCTCCGCCCCTGGAACAGAGGTGTACTTCCCCCAAATATTTTTGACTGAGGCTGAAGTACTCCGCCATCACTATCAGTCTATCACCCATGGATGCCTTTATTGCGGTCCCCATGAAAACGGACGGTGAATGGAACGTGGAAGAATCTATATCGGAGTTGGGAAGCCAGATAACGGAAGCAACCCACGATCCACTGGAGACTTCATATTTATTCCAATGGATTTCGGTGGCTGTTCAGCGGGGGAACACCACCTGCATCTCCGGAACATTGCCACAATCACACTTTGCGCTCTGCTGAGATGGCGCTTCAGACAATAATAGCAACGAATATGATATTGTTATTATTATTATTATTATTATTATTAGTAGTAGTAGTAGTAGTAGTATTATTATTAATATTATTATTATTATTATTATTATTATTATTATTATTATTATTATTATTATTATTATTATTATTATTAATATTATTATTATTATTATTATTATTATTATTATTATTAGCAGTAGCAGTAGCAGTAGTAGTAGTAGCAGCAGCAGCAGTAGTAGGCTAGTAGTAGTAATAGGCCTACTACTGCAACTACTGCTACTAGGCCTACAACTGCATCATCATCATCATCATCATCATCATCATCATCATCATCATCATCATCATCATCGTTATCGGCGGGAAAAACTTCAAATGTTCTGACTGAACTATTATGTACCCTGATTAGGAGTCGATATACGCATTGGCTATTTTTTACTTGTTTCGGGCAGATACTGGATCATTGTTTTTTTACTAATTTTGTTCACGATTTGAAGACAGGTTTGCTGACACCAACTAATCACACGCTCGCTGTTGATTAAAATGCAATTCTAATCGAAGGCTTCATTCTTGATATCGGCCAATCATTAGTTGATGGAAGGCATTTAAAGGCGTGGCATAATATAGCTGCAGATATCGTGATATAGAGATCTGTCATAACTGGCATGTCACGTCATGTCACGTCATGTTTTGCAAGGACAATATGTATTAATTAGTCTTAAAATGTACTATTAATTAGTCTTAAAATTATCTGGCCAATATGTCCAGTATACGTTGTTAGATTTATAAGAACACGTAGGGTCTTATTTAATTCTTCAAGAGTTCTCAGCCCCTCACAAAAGCCGTTTCAGTGAAACCATTTCCTTATCAGCAAATCCAGATTGTCTACAAGAGTGAAGTTGGCCAAATTCACAAAAGCCAGGCGGGGAACAGAATTTAAGCTACACACACCTAGAAAGATACGCACACGCACACAAGCAAAAACACGCACTCTAATTAGTAGTTCCATATTGGCGGCGGATGCATGATCGTTTGTCTTGGATTCATTTGTGGGCTGGCATTTTCATTGAAATCAGAAAGCAGACGACAACGAAGTTTAACTTCAGCTGACTCTGAATGCATGTCACTTCGTCCGCTGCTCGGCTTTCTTTTCAGCTTCATTCAGGCTGCACGGAGTATACAATACACAATTAGCCGTACTATTAAGAAATCTATACGTATATATGTATATATATAATTATATATATAATTATATATCAAGTAATATATATAGTTTTACCTATAGCCAGTCTATGGAACACAAAGTAACTTTACAAGTCTGTATCAATTACATGATCATTGAAGTGCATGGCGCTGTTGCGGCCTCTGCGACCACAAGCGCTTTATGTTGGTGTGTGTATATATATATATATATATATATATATATATATATATATATATATATATATATATATATATATATATCTATAGTGCCCGAGTGATCTCGTTGCTTCGTCGTCACTTTAGGCTCATATATCGACAAACGACGATTACAATTCACGACGGAGGGCGACGCGTAGCATTAGGTGGCGTCCTCTGCACACAGAATGATGTTGCGTGACTTGATCGCGACCTAATTATCATTGCGCGTCAATCGTCTGCCGAACCAGTCGATCTACACAGACTTTTTAACGACAGATGGCGACGATACTGCTGTTCCAGAGGTGTGCGCCATTGACAGCGACCACCGTGAATGAAGCAGACGATCCTTCTGCAAAGATATCACGAGAAGGGGGAAGCAGACGCGTCTAGGAGTCCGTATACCCGCGTTTCGTACGCATTGGCTAGATTTTTATTTGTTTCGGACAGATATTGGATCATTTATTAATGTTTTTCGTGATCTCAGAGGTTTGCTGACTCCAGATAATCACGTGATCGCTGTTTATTGAAATGCAATTCTGATCGAAGCTTCATTTCTCGATATCGGCCAATCAGTAGTTGATGATGACACTTAATAAAGGCGCGGTATAGACCTAATATAGTTGCAGATGTCGTGATATAGCGATCTGTCATGACATAGCGATCTGTCATGACTGGCATGTCATGTCATGTCAAGGCATGTCATGTTTTGCAAGGACATTATGTAGCCTACCTGAAGGCAGATTGTTTTTAGGCCAATCTCATAGGCAGTACTGTTGCTGATTATTTCTTCGCAATCGTATATGTATGTCACAGTATGTGTTTGTGTGTTTGTGTGCTTGTGTGTGTGTTTGTGTTTGTGTGTGTGTTGTTTATATTTGTGTGTGTAACAGTGTATTTTATTTATTTATTTCACCAAATTCATATAGCGCCCCTTCAAGGACGCCTACTCGGAAACGCTCTCAGCCCAACCCCGGTCGAACAGGATAAATATCATAGTTGTAAAAAACGGTAAAAACAAAATAAAAAACGGAAAAAACGTCGTTTTATTCCAAAAAAATAAAAACGGAAAAAAACGAGAAATAAACGGACAAGAAAATAATCTGATTTTGTAACATCTTTCACTGCATTTTAAAATTAAAGCCTTGTTTACACAATTTAATTTTAATAGCAAATAACAAAACTTTATTAGTAAACACCAAGTAACATATTAATCTACAACAATTATTTTCTTTTTCATAAGTTTGGTTTAGTAAGAAATTGAGAAATTAAAATATTGAATCATTTCAAATTTTAATTGCATACATAAGTCCATGCTGACATGAACAATTAAAAACGAAACTTGGTAAGTAGGCCTATAGAGTATAGAGTGCTTAGGCCTACTTAATTAAAAATTGGACTTACAATTTTGACTTTTATAAGAACTTAATATGGAGTAGGCCTAATATCAGGTATACTTTACCAGTCAATGGGAGATTACTGTTTAGGAAGACAACATTTCGCATTTTGGATAACTTAGAAATTCAAATAACTTTTATAAATTTTAATTCCTGTAGCCTACTGTGCTATTTATTTCTTAACTGATGACACTAAATAGTGACTTAAATTAGATGAATCCTTGAAATGACCGAGACAACGTAAGGGATATCAGACTAGAATAAAATTAAACTAATAATAGCAGATAGGCCTATTAAATAAATAAATAAAGCTACATACAAAAAATAAAAAACGGGAAAAAACGTGATAAGAAATAAAAAAAACGAAAAAAACGACGGTTTTTTGGAAAATAATAAAAAACGAAAAAACATTTTTTTTACAAATATGATAAATATATAGGCCTATTTGTAATCTGGAAGTTTTTACAGCGCCCATCAATAGCCATAGCCTAATTAAGTCTCTTGAACCAGGTTAATCACTGGTTATGGCAGTAAGAACAAACTCAACGGTTCCACATGATACATACATTCCTATATGGCTTTGTCCTACCTCTTAAAGATGACAAAAATTGCATCCCAAGGATTTTATTTAAGAGTTTTATGTTGCCCCGTCGACCAAGTCGCCCCTTGCTGGAAAGATATTTAAAAGCTATTAATTATTTCCATTTTTCTTTTTAACTGGCAATGCCCCTTTCTGTAATGGGTTGCGATGTGTCAACCCTAGAGATTCAATATTAAACGAATATCTATTCTATATATTATATATATATATATATATTCTATGGCCCAGTTATTTGCATTGGTTGTGCATTATGGTTAGCGGTTCGCATACCGATCGATGGTGGCTTAATATTTCAGATTTAAATCTCGGGCTAGCACGGTCCTTACTCGCGAGAACCTTAAATTGCTTGGCACCCATTCAAACAGGTGGCGGTGGTAAAGGATCTCACCCGATCTATTCACCGAGAAATGGACAGTGTCGAGGCCTTGTCCACTGACATCAGATTCTGTAGGGCCTAAATTATATGTTAGGCCTAGTTGGTTGCGATTTGACAACTGGATCAATTAAAAAACGAATAATACATACATACATACATACATACATACACACACATACATACATACATACATACATACATACATACATACTTACTTACATGCATACATACATACATACATACAGTGCTTTTTCAGCCGGAGCGGTTTTCCTGGACCTTTCTCCAGCTATTACAAAATAATTTAGTTAATTTTAAATTTAAAAAAAAGATTATTTTGAATTATTTAGATAATTCAATTTCAAATGCTTTCAGTGTTTATTGATAGTGACACATATGAAATAGAAATATTAGAAAAAATATGCCCCTATATTTGTTCTGAATCTGTTGAGTTCCGGAACCTTGTTTCTAGAAGAAGAAAAACTTCATGTTCATACATATCTACATTACAAGGACCTATCTATATTATAATTCTTAGTCTGTTTACGATGTCCTTCCGTATGTATGTATGTTTGCTTGTCCGGCTAAAGGCTCCGAAACGGAACGGTTTAGCGATTTGAAAAAATTTACAAAACATTATTACGCAAGGTCTAGGTCAACGCGACTATTTTCAGTTCGCAATTTTATTTAAACGCCGATATATGGACATTTTAAATTATCAACTGCTTCGACGAGGCTATCTTATAATAGCATGGCCATTTGTCCACGTCACACTGGCTAAATATGCAATCTTAAATTACGTCACGCCTGCTAATTATGCAATCTTACGTCACGCAGGCTAACGGCAGAACTTCGTCTATTATTTAACAAATAATACGCCTATTATAATTTAGAGATAACCCGTGTAGTACGGGGAACAAATAATACGCCTATTTAAGGTAGAGATAACCCGTGTAGTACGGGGAACAAATAATATTGCCTATAAATTTGCTTTGCCCGTGCAGTACACGGGCAAAGCAACAATGTTCACCTCTAAATATCGTTTCCATTCAGATATATGGACATTTTTTAATATTTGAAGCCCATCAGCAAATATAGTAAGTAAGTAGCCTTTATTTGCAGCCGTTAAAAATTACGCCTGGGCAAAACCCGGGCGAACGCCGGGTAAAAAATGCTAGTTATTAATATAGATTCCTTGCCTACCTTACGTTCAAAGCGTTGTTCTTCAAGCACTGCGCTGCAGTATTATGATGATCTGCGTGTATTTTATATTTCTGATCTTTTCCTCCATAAATTTGTCCAATCGAGGATCTCGACTGCATTGAGTGCGGACTTTCAATTGGCAGCAGCAAGACAAGAACGTGTAGGAAGATGGCTAACGACAAGTAAAATTCTATTCCGTTGCTAATTCATCTTTTATCAGTGGTTTATTCTGTTATTTAGATGGGAGATAACCAGGCTAACTTTATAATTCAAATGCGACGTTTGAAATGTTTGTAATGAGAAGGATGAGGGATCTGCCGTCCACCTGCCTTCTAGAATATTCTGCATGTCATGCCTTGACTCGCAACGCATGCAGCGAATTGAATCATTTTTAGATCTTTCAATTAGAAACTCGGATTTTCTACATTATAAAGGAAATAAAAACTTGAAGCATTTTAATTTATCTGTACAGATTTTTCTTATGTGTTCTGGTTATAATATATTTCCCGCGAAACCTCTAAATAAGTCTTTGTATTGATGTTAAACATCGCGTGAGCGGTCTGTGTGACAGTTCAAATTGAAGGCGACTATCAATCAGTCAATCAATCAATCATTTATTTATCCATGACTATGATTGCGATTGAGACAGTGTGGTGCCTAATCAACTAGTCATAATTTGTAAGGATCAAATCCAGTGAAATTATTGCAAAGTGAACAGGTTCGAGGTTATGCACTTTGCTTTTCAAGTGTATGCATGGAAATGGAACTTGTTGGGTGATTATGAACATATTCGATATTGCTTGTAGTAAAATACCAAAGAACTTAGCTGTAATGTGTTTCAGGATATTTGTTTCAGGATACCATTTAAGTTTTAAATATAAGGATTTTAAATGTTCTTAAAATTCTTTGTTGTATGCATTTTTAGACATTTGCCTCCAGTTCTCTGGGCACAAAGGAACGACAGACTGTATGTAACTATCAACGTAGAAGATTGCAAAGATGCAACATTGAAATTTGATAATAACTCCTTAAACTTCAGGTAAAAGAAAATTATCAAAAGTATTGAATTTCCTCCTAAATGCTTTTTTCTGTATTTGGCTTCAATTACATACTTTCAAGGACAAGGGCTTGTGCTGTACTTTCAGACTACAATTCGAGGTTTTCATGATAAATACATAATAATTAGTTGTGTGCTGTAGCTATTAACACTTTGACAATGAGAATGTACTAACAGAGACTAGTAAACAATACAGCGTGTCGTTTAAGTGTTAAGGAGATGTTTCTGATCAATGATAATTTCATCTGAGTCGAATGAAATGCAATAACTGTTTTAGATTTTAATCGAGAAAGTTTTATGACTGAATGGTTTTATTGCCTTGATTCTTTCAAGTTTTTTCTTCTTGTTTGAATTTGTTTAGTGGTAAAGGAGGAAAACTGAATGTTGATTATGAAGTCAAACTGGAGTTTTATGGTGAAATTGATCCAGAGGTTTGTCACATTCTTTTTTTTAGCCTACTTTTGGCAAGCTTAATAGTATCGGTGGCTGAAGGATATAGTACGTAGGTTTACTGGCGTCGTGAGTGTCGGTTAGGGTCAGGTTAAGTGTTATTAGGGTTAGTGTCGTCATTAGAAAACCTGGTACCGTTCGGTGTCCACGCAGCATGCCCAAAGATACTCAATAAATCATTCAGCCCCGACGCTATTATAAGTTTGCCATAATTCCAGTATTTGTGTATGTGATGCTGGAATAGTCTTTGTTTTTGAGCTTCAAACTGGTTGGGAATATTTAGGGTGTTTATGACATTTGTTGACTTGGCCTCTTCTAAAAGCAGTAGAGTCATCTTTTTAATTTTAAAGATCATGCATGAAATAGGTAGAATCGTAAATCATACTCTCCAATTTCTGAAATGCTACTCTAAAGCTAATCGCAAAGCACCAGCTTATTCACGAGCAATGACCAACTTATTCACGAGTGCTGAATAGAACAGATGGAAGGTTCTAGACATAATGCTGACAATGTTTAGCTGTTACAATAGTCATAGATCTGTTGTTATACATAGTACTGGTCTGGGAGAGTAGTTACAAAAGGTCAGCTTTTCAAACAAATACCGCAGATCCAATTTATTTTTGTGGTGAAACTACTGAATTATCAAACCACAATACAATAGGATTGTGTAATGGTGTTAATAATAATTAGTTTGTACATGAAGTCATGAACAAAGTTGATTTTCTTTTTTGTAGAAGTCGAAATATGTAGTCTTATCGCGACATATTCCAGTGGTTGTTGTAAAGAAAGAAGGTGGTCCTTATTGGCCTCGACTACTCAAGGGCACGACAAAGGTATGCATGCTGACTGGAAAACATTCCACGTTAAAGCAACTGGAATGTGCGGAATTTCTTAGTTTATGGTTTAATGTTGTGAATCCAGTTTCTTGACGGTGGTTAGGACTTTTCTTTGTGCAGATGGAGGAATCGTTTGTACATTTTCCTTGTGCTTAGCAGTATTTTTTGGTCTGCTGAATATCGTTTTGTGTTTACAATGAGTGTAGAACTTCCTAGGCTTGGCTTTGAGCAGTATTTTCTGGTCTGCTGAATATCGTTAAATGATGCAGCTTATTTCTTATGTATATATAATCAAATGTGAATGCTTTCACCTACTGGGCCAAAGATGGTACTTTGATGATACTATGGTTATCATCTCATTTATTGAGACCCTGGACATAACTGACTGTTGTTATCTTGTCTGTTCAGGCCCACTGGCTGAAAACTGATTTCGACAAGTGGCGAGATGAGGATGATTCAGATGTAGATGATTCCAAGGATGCAGCTTTTGAAGATGTAAGTTCACAGGGATCGTCACTTTCATTAACGATTTTATTGACTTCTTATTTCTAAGTGATTTTTTTATCTAACTGCCATGTTAAATGATGCAGCTGATAGGTGACATAGTAAACAAAGCCATTAGTATCTTCGTCCTCAGTTTTACTTTTTAGCTCTATTAAAGGGGTATCTTCAGTTAGTATCTTGTGAAACATGTTGTTGTAACTCATATTTTGTTTTTGGCCTGTAATCAACTAATCATTCACAGTACATGACATTGTGTAGTAGGTCCTACCATTGGGAATTTTCCACCTTTTTGTATTGGTTCTTTCACTGGGTGGTGCCAGTTCCTATTTTGCATAAAGGAGGAGGGCAATGGTAACAAGTTAATTTGTTGTGTCATAGCATCATTCAGTGCAAACTGCCTTGCTGAGTCGGTCAGGCTGAACCTTTTTTTGCAATGCCTATGAGTAGCTATCTTGGAGAGGCCCCATCTTGGAAATGAATTACTGAATAAGTGGTAACTTGCATACATGTCCAACTTTGCTTGTGGTTCATGCTGTTTTCCGTTGTGGGACGTCAAAATGCAATAGTGAGTTGTCTGGGGGAGGGGCATTATTTCAGTTTCTTAGTGCTCTGATTTCTGATGTGCTCGCTATCTTGTCATTACTGAGAACCTCATATGTAGGTAAATGTGCTGGCTTGTCGTGTTTAATGCTGTTTTTCTGTTACTCATATATTCTACATGCTTCCATCAAATCAGAAAAGTGTAATTTGAAATATGTTTTTTGATTAACCCTTTAACGGCGAGCGTGTACTAAAATGTATGGGAAACCATAAGCGGCTCGTCGTTAAAGGGTTAAAGTAATGCACTGGGAGCGCCTCTGATTAGGTTGTACTGTGAGAGGCACTTTATAAATCCATAAATAAAATTTAATTTGTTGTTATATTATCTAAATTATCACAAACGAATTCATTTATTTGGTGCTTTTTTATTTGTCTAGATGATGAATGACATGGGCAACTACAAAGGAGCTGGCGAGGAGTTAGAAGTGAGCATTAATGAGAAAGAATAATAATGTTTTAATTCTTTAACATCGAGAAGTATTGTGTTCCCAGCAGCTTTTAGTACACCCTTATCTTTCAAGGCTTAAAAGTGATTGTACGTCTTGTTAGCACAAAGTTGTTGCAACAAACTTATATAGAAAAAACTTATTTTACTGGTTGAAGGTTATACAGATGTGCAAAATAATATATGGATGGAGTTAATTTGTTGGCATCATAGGCGTAGCTACATGGAGGCACAAGGAGGCAGTGGCCTCCTCTTGCTTTCTTTATATACTGGAACTTCTATTGACCAATGACCAGGATTTTGCCAATGGTCTGTGAAGTTGCCTCCTCTTGAATTTAAGTCTGGCTACGCTCCTGGTTGGCATTACTTAAGTTCAATATGCTTCAATCTGGTTGTACGTTATTTAGCTTAACATGACACAATTATTGTTTATTTGCAATGCAGGATGGCTTATACAGAGTTGAGGGTTCGCATCCTTTCTAGGACAGACTGATATTTCAGTGGTTCTGTTACACTGACATTACTATAGAAAGCTTATTTAATTAAAAGGACTGGATATAATAATGGTTTACTATGTTGCAAATGTTGGTTGTGCATTCTTATTTTAGCTATAAATTTTTGTCTGTTTCAGAATGATGAAGATAGCGATGATGAAGGTGAGATTTTCAACTAATGATTTTGTTTACTAATTATAGATATGAAGTTTCACAGTCACAAAACATTAATTTGTACATACATCATGTAAAAACTTAACATATGCTAACAAGGTAAATTATTGCAGTTTAAACATTTTTTGGTAAGTAACGTGCTTCCATTGGTTTTGCTAATGCACATATTTTGAAATGAAAGACATAGGTAAAAAATTTGCTATTTGTTATCAACACTAGGCGTTCTTTCTTTTGAGCTTTAGTGTGTAGAATCTGTAGATCTGTGGTGTGCTCTTATTATCTAGAGCTCCTTCGTGTTTTATTAGTGTGGTTTATGTGAGCAAGTTTGCATGTTTTGGTTGAGGAAGTTTGTTTTTTCCGATTGATGTTATACTTGTGCTTTGGAAAAATGGTGGAGATTTGTGCTCTCAGTTAAAAGTTTACATCATGTTTGAATGTCTTTGTACAGATCTTCCAGACTTGGAGTAAAGTCTATTCTCGAAAATGCACTCGGGAGTCGGCACGTTGTGACGTACTGTAGCGATTGCAGATAGTTACTTTATTCCAAGTTGACATTAGGATTCAAATACTGGACAACTGTCGGACACAATCCTTATAAGTGTTTTATGTTCTCGCTATTGTGAAGTGCTAGTACTTCATGAATTATCTGTTCCAGTTGTTTTTTACGATGAGCTTGTTGAGGTGGTTTCATGAGTTGTCTGATTTCTTTGTTTGCTGGAGGGGTCATTTGAGCAATGTGTAGGATTTCAAATATTTGATGAATAATCACCGATTAATCAAAATGTGTGTTTCATTGGAAATTGTTTGGAAATATTGATGAAATTTTAGTAAATTTGTTAAAAATGATTTCTAGGATGTTAACTGAACGTTAGTAGGAGTGTTTATGACAAAACTTTGTATTAGTTTTCAGGGAATGAAATGTGTCCTTGACCCATAAATGCCAAATTATGTGCTGGAATGCCTGTGTGATGCATGGTTGAAAAGTTTTGTTCTTTTTATCCATCTAGTTTAACTTACGGAAATCTTGAATATATATATATATGTATGTATGTTTGAGCCACAGGCTAAAAAGTCAAATCTTGCGACGACTCATTCGATCACTTACAATCATTCAATCGTCATGAAACTTGGCAGATAGACTCGCCCTCGCATACACTTCATTCTATAAAAATTTCAGCTCCCCAAAAAGGCTAGCTTATAGAATCGGGGACTCAACTTTTCGAATCGGGGAATCCCCTTTTCCCCTACGCAGCGTTGCCATTGGCCGCAACAACAAAACAGCGCGCTGCCTCATTAAACGCAAGCTATGTCGTAAAATGAACGAATGTAAGCCCGTTTCTTTGTGAACGTTATAGGATACTAGATGGATATAGTAAAAAACTTTGTTTTTACGGGCTGTATTTTATTCAGTACCTATGCTGTAGGGTTGATATTTTTGCATAGAATTGGGACAAAAGGATTCTATAATCTGATTTGTGGTTTAGTGTTAGATGGGCATAAAACAGAATTTGCAGTCTGTATTTTGATTTATGGTTCGATGTAACATGGGCAACAATACAGAATCTTGTCAAGGGAGGAACCGATTTCTTTTCTGGCTTGATAATATACTGTAATGTGCTTTTGCCTTCGCTAATTTGAGAATAGAGAACAAGCACGGACATGTAACTGGGTACACAATACTACACATATTTTAAAACAGGATGGCACCAGATGTAATCAACCAGTAATAGTATCAGCTGTTGGTATATAATTATATAGACTTCCTCCAGTTATCTATAATTTACGAAAACAAAATTTAAGCAAATTACAGTGCTGAGTATTTAGGCAGTTTGACAGAAACCAAGTTTGTACATGTACTGTATATGTAAGACTCGAGAGAAGATTGTTTTGTGACTACCATCACAGGTTTGTTGCTGCCCCTAAGTAATGGAACAGTCTATGAGTCATTTACCCATGTTGTTGAGAAACTGAATTTGCTGGAGGGTGCAATTGGAACAGAGAGCCAGGTAGACCCATAACTGCCAATCAATGCAGCTCTATGACCAATGTCCCATCACTCCTTTAGCACAGACCCAGCTAAAATGTGTGCTATGTCATTTTAAATAAACCGAAATGTGGTGGCTCTGTCCCGGACCCCGTGGGGGCATTCACTGCTTTGTCACTTGTACTTGTGCCCAATAATTCCTGGCTCTGGCCTGGTGGAAATTTGAACCTCCAACCCATGGGATCACATGTTCACCACTGTTGACCCATCTATCAGAGTCCTAGAATAATTTTTTTATTAATTATGCAATTGTTGTTTAACATATTGCATTTATACTGTCTGTAAAAAAAATTCTTAGAGTATTGTAGCAGATTTAGAGCTTTCGTTTGTTATGCAGAAGGTATCTGTTGAAACCACCCAAGTCAGTTAGTATACACATAGGAACCTACTGTTCCTCACTTAATTTTTTCTCTGTGGACATGTGATAGGACCGTGTTTTGACCCTGTGAATGTACCACATGGAAATATGGATCCCATGTGGGCTCCCTGGCAGGGTTAGCACCATCAAAGCTGTTTCATATGGTCCGGTGTGCACTTCTGAGCTTTGACATTAGATCAAATGTCAACTATGGCATTTGTATTTGTAAAATAAGTCATATTTTTTCTTTTTTTACTGAGGCTTTCAGTTTCACTTTAATTTACTCTCAGAGTTTGCTTCTGGTTGGATAATAATTGGAGCACTACGGCCTGGCTAGCTACAATTACGTTCCGTGCGCCTCTGTGATGCAATCCAGGTTCTCCCCATTGGTGGGTTATGTCAGAGCGATTCGTACACGGGGACCTTGAATGGTGTGGTGCCCATTCAAAAGGGCAGTGGGAGTGAAGGATCTCGTGCAATCAATACATTTAAAAATGAACTGGTTTGAGGCCATACAAAATGTGGTTAGCAGTTGTTCCATCAAAGGATAGTCTTGCTCTACTGTCGCTAAATAAAAGCGTTTACATGTACATTGCTACATTGCGCAAAGGAAGAACCCAACCTGAATAACTCGTTGGGGCCGTCCATAAATGACGTCACGCACCTAGGGGTGGAGGGGGGTCGGAAATTTGTGACGATGTGTGAACATGGGGGTGGGGGTCTGAGAAGTGTGACGTCACACCAGGTCTATGTTATTAAATTAACAACAATTAACAACAATTTAATTTTATTAATAACAGCACTAATTTTAAGGATTAAATTTTCATTATTTTTTTAATTATTTTAATGCATACGAGCATCATCATTAATAATTTTATAATTATTTCAATATTTGGTCACTGTTAAATTTTAAAATATTCATGCTTTCCCTATTTGTTCCATGAAGGAGCATTTTGCTTCGCCCTGGAAATTTGGTTTTAGGGGTCAGAGCTTTGTTACGTCATTTTCAGAGGGGGGTGTTACTTTTTGTGACGAGGGGGGTTAAAAATCGGCCAAAATTGCGTGACGTCATTTATGGACGGTCCCTTGAGATGTGAACGGGGTCGCTGTTGAAACAATACGTTTTCAAAAAGAAGTTTGTTTCGACCGTATCCAAAGCATGAACGATTAGTCCTACATAACTTTTCAAGCTGGGATGAACCCGTAGATCTATGAGCATTTCTAATAATTATTCTGCTTGGTAAGATACATACATCGGGTACACTCTATTGACGCGCCAAAGAAATACGGCCGGAACATCTTTCACCATAAACGGAAGTGCTTGCTTGCGTGTGTTGACTTCGCAAGTTTTGATTTACATTTTGGAAATAATTAATAAAGTTACGTTTTGAAGAAAGCTTGTATACAGATGGATTCATTGGTTGCCTTTGAAAGCCTAACAGAGAAAGAAAAGCGCAGAGAACTGCGCCGGAGAGAAAGAGATGCCATTTTAGCGAAAGTAGGCACTTGCAGTAATTTATAACTGTTCTGTGTCCAGATCTAGAGTAGGGTACGGCCCGAATAGAAACCCGAATCCCCGAATAGAAACCCGAATCCCCGAATAGAAACCCGAATCCCCGAATAGAAACCCGAATCCCCGAATAGAAACCCGAATCCCCGAATAGAAACCCGAATCCCCGAAACGAATTGGCAGACATTTAGTATCAGGGTGCTTAAGTCTACTGGCGTTAAACGGTATCTTTTGGCATGCTGCGCGGAGGTAGCATGTTTTCTAATGACGACACTAACCCTGACCGACAGTCACGACGCCAGTAAACTTACGCACCCCGATTTTAAATGTTTACCAAGAAACGCACTCTCGCCCTACTTATTAACAACATGGTTACGCTAGATTGCGAGATAAAGTAGAATGCTGAATGCTACCAAAATGACTAATTAAGTAAATAAGCTGTAAAGTAACATAAAATTAAGAACGTACCACATGATTTATACTATTATGGACGGCTTGTATGATAAGTCTTGAAAAACTTCACCAGGGGCCTACCACTTATTCTGTGCAGTTTGTTTACTGATGTCAATTTTGTTGACTGAATACAGCCTATGAATTACTTACATCGACATAGGATATGGTGCAACGCATTTGCCTCAAGCAGAATGCTCTTATATAATTTACGAAATTTCATAAATCATAGCAATAAAATTGTGTTGCTCTGTCTGCTAGCATCTGGACACTTATTTGTAAGATATTTTCAGATTTCACCTGCTTGAATATTGTAATAGTTATATTAAATGTTTTGTAATTGTAATTAGAAACTTCTGTAGTGCCACTCCAAGAAAACAATTCAGCGGATGAGCAGCAAACCAGCAACCAGACAGCTTTTGCCTCAGGGTTTTGTGGCTTGACAGAGGTATAAAAGTCACATGACCCACTAAGATGTAATATGTTTCAGTAGTTTGCTCTCATACAAATTGCGTATGTGCACAATGAAGGTGAAAATCATTGAATTTTTCAACAAGACACAAGTTTCTAAATATTTGGTTATAAATGAAGACATATTGAATATTAGAGTAAAGTTGTGATGCTTATATGACCCTTCTACTATTTTGCATTTTAGGCAGAAGGGGATTTCCGTAAAAAAGAAGAAAAGAAGAAACAGGCTGAACTTCGTGGAGAGGGGTCATGGATGCTGCCATCTGTTGAAGACAGGATAAACAATGAACAAAAGGTTATTATTATTTATTTAAATTATAATTTCCCTATGTTTTATTCTACATGGAATGAATTTTAATTGCAACAGTAAAGAGGGCCTATACTGGAAACAATGTTTTTAAGTTGATTATTAGTTAGAAGTGTTTAAATTGCAGCGAATGTAAATCGGAGAACGAGATTTAAAAATTGCACAAAGGTTGCCATGTTTTTTCGCATAGAGGTAGATGAAATGTAAAATCGAGAATAAATATTTTGTGTTGGACAGGAGATAGAAGATGTCTTACGCAAGAAGGATAAAAAGAAAAACAAAAAGGATAAGAAGAGCAAACACAAAAAGAAGCATCACCGATCATCCTCAGCATCTGACTCAGAAAAGGTAAGCTTCATTTATTCATCTGACAAACTAGGTCCTCACTCAATTTAAACCACTGACAGTTGCCATTTTTAGTAATTTTCTTGGCAAACATGTAATATCAGGGTGCGTAAGTTTTCAGTTATGGTGTTAAAGATTGTTGTAGGATCATGAATTCCTTGAAGAAAGGTATGCGTATCATCAGGTCCATGCAAATCTGGTAATAAGCCCAGGCCAGATAGGAAATTTGAGCCCCATTAAACTGCTCATTAAATATTGATAATCAGTCAGTGCTAAGTTCATATGATGATATGATTTCTGTATATAATATACATAATTAATCATCAAAGATTTTAAGAGGGGAAGAAAATGGGTCACTGGTAGAAAACTGCCAGTGTTTCATCAGGTAAAGAAATCAGTCAAGGCATTTTGTCAGATTTCTTCAATGATTAGAACAGGTACAGAAAAATATTGGTAAAAATGGTTTTAAATAATTAATTTTATTATTTTTAATTTACAGACTGTCTTAATAACTACTGGGTATACAAAATTGAATCAGACCACGCCTGACAAACTGTTTGTTACAGGATTCTGCTCTTTGGGTTGAGAAGACTGCCAGCACAGTCGGTAACGAACGAAATTTTGGACCAAAGCTGGAGGTTTGTTTTCTTTTGCATCATAAGTTTTGATATTCCTGATAGAGCAAAATGGTTAGGACTTTGACTTGACTAACTCTAAATGATTCCTAAAACTGATTAGGTTTGGGCTCAGTTTGGGTGCTATAAGCTAATATAAAAGACATCACTAAATGCTTCTCCTACATAACTGTTTAATGTCGTGTTGTAGCATTTGGCATGGGTTAAGTTATGGAGGCATGGTGGCCAATTGGTTAGAGCACTTGGCCTGTAACACAGAGTATGGGTTCGAGCCTCATCCGAGACACTTACTGTGTACTGACCTTGAGTAAGTCCTTTAGTCACAATTGCTCTGCTTTGTTGTATGGTCGTGTGCGCTTTTGAACTTTGGAAGGAGGGCAATATCAAGTAGGCCTATAATTGTATTGTATATGTTATAGTGTGTATATAAGATTATATCATGTTCCAAGGCAGTGTACATTGGTGAAGTCATGTTAAAAGTTGTATGCCATATTTTGATTATGGCATAAATACTCAAAAATGTGTATTCATTGATGCATTCCAGCCATTAATTAATATTATTATTTATAGTCCCCTGTAAAACTTGAGCCGAGTCTATGCTGTGATGTGAAACCATAGAGATCATATTTTTAGGTGAACCTGAGCTGAAGTCATTGACAAACAACTGATGGGAAATTAAAATTTGAATAAAACTTAGGGCGACATGGAGCTCAGCTTAGGTTTTGACAGTTTAAATTGTCCAGAATTGTCTTGTGGCTTGATGCTTCGTATAATTGAAACCTTCTGTACAATCTTTGCTAGGACGTGGAAAAAGTGAGGCTCCTCTTTTTATAATTAAAAACTTCGATGTAATCTTAGCTAGTGTGCTTGAAGACTGTTTATGGGAAAGCCATGTAAATGGCTCATATACATTACATTTGCCTGTAGTTTTCTGTATAGTGCAATTGTGTTGTAGAGAGACAGCTGGATGACAGAAGAGGTCCCATTTGCCTCATCTTTAGTGCCAAGTTCACGTCGAGAAAAGACCAAGCCCAAAGTGGATATACTGGACACGGTTAGTTGGATTTAAGTCAGTATGATAAAATACCAAGAGTAAATAAGGTGAAATCACACATCAAGATTACATTATGAATTAAATGACTTTGCAGCCTATTTATTTTGCATTTACTGCTGTTGGCAACAGTGCAGCCATTGATATGCTTATTATAATTATGGTCATAGCATCATTCCTGAATGGTTAAACTGTTGGTCTTGAGGTTTGTATGTTCTAGTAAAGTACATGCATTTAACAGGTAAATAAAGTTGTCATTTACATATATATACACGTTAAATAAAGAAGTAATTTATATTTAAAACTGAACATGGTTCAAAAAACAGAATTTGAAGAGACGGATTGTGCGTGCGAATATGATAATTGAGATAGACTACAATTTAAATAATTGCATTGTACCGTTACTCAGAGTGGGTATTGTGATATATGCCTAGTCCCTTGTGACAGAAGAGATCTGTATTTAAAGCAATGTGTTGGAATCTTATTGAAAGAAAACACAATTCCTTATCCAATGATCCAAACACTTATAGCAAGTTAGCAATATTTTTTATTTGGAATTGCAGGCAGGTCAGCATCGACTGGAGCTGAACCCTTATTGGAAGGGTGGAGGTAGTGGCTTGCCAGATGCAGCAGCAGCAGTTCCACTGACTGGAACTGGTGATGGAGGTCTCAGCTGGCTACGCAAGGCCCTGCAGCGCTGCCAAGAAGCAGCAAAGGAGGAAAACAGATCGGTAGAGGAAGTTGCTGCGGAAAGATACGGAGTCAGTAGAGATTCATCAAAGTTTCTATTATTTCTGTTTATTATTATTCAAATGTTGTTAAACTGTGTAACTTGTGTCTGCCTATTGAGAGATTATTAAAAGGCATTATAGCAACATCAGATCTGAATGAAGACATACATTCGTTCATAATGACATTTAACATCATATAAGCAAGCATAGAGAGTGCCTCTGAGTAGATATCTTGAAGGGGCGCTATATAAATGTTCAATTACATTACATACATACTTGTGTGCATGCATGCACGTATATGTAAATAAGGAGTACTATTGTCTTGTTTCACTGTGCCTAGGGACAACTGTTCTTGTTTATGCCAAACTTTTGACTTCATAACTTTAGCTGCTATGGAAATGTTGCAAGAAGTCCAAAGACTTTCACTGGTATACAAATAATGAAAGGTAAGGGTGGAGGTACTGGATTGTCAGATGCAGCAGCAAGAGTTCTACTGAGTGCAACTAGTGATGGAGGCCTAAACTGGCTGTGCAAATGTTTGTTGTATAGTTGCTGAGACAGTAATATACAGCTTCTTTTGCGGTAATATATTTTAATGACAGCTTTAGGTCTTCTTTTCATTATTTATAATGCCGAGTTGAAATTTTTTTAATGTTTCAGTCATTGAAAGATCTGAAAAAGAGGATTAAAGATGCGGAAGAAAAGCTTGGAGAAGAACAAAGGAGACCACGGCTAAATTTTCGGAGACCGATGGATGAAGACGATTCCTCTGACAGATACCAGAGACGAAGGGATCCTGAAAAAATTCCAGAGCAGCATAGTCGTTGGAGGAAAAAGACTGAATCGAAAAGGCACTCTGAATCTAGGGAAAGGCATAGAAAAAGTGACGTGGAAGAACCTGAAACGAAACTAGAAGAGAAAACATCAAGTAAGATTTTCTTCATTCTTTCTCATTTATTCAGAGCAATTGTAATGTGCTTTTCACGAGTTAACTCCAAGTCTCTGTGAACTTTTTGTAACTGATTTTAATAAGTGGTGACACTTGAATTACAAATTAGTAATTGTCAATAGTTTGTACAGGCATACATGCACTGCCCATCATATAATGCTGCCTGTGTGGTTAGGCCTATGGGTCGCACACTGACTGCATTGGTCTGGGCATATTAGAATTGTGATGCTGTAACTAGTGCAAGAATCTTGATCTCACTTATGATGGTTGTTACAATTTTTTTTATTTTGAATCAGGTAGTGAAGAAAGTGATGACGAGAAAAATGAAGAAGAGCCTAAAAAGCCTGAGTCTTGTGAAAGAGTGCTAACAGAAAAAGAGATAAATGAAATTGGTGCAAAACTAGTAAAGGCTGAACTACTGGGTGATGAGGTGAGACAAAATTTCTTAATATTCAGTTACATGGTGACTAATTAATTGTTGATAGTTTCCGACCTTTAACGTCAGTATCTTTGTCATGTATCTGTGGAAAGTGTCTTAGCTCTTGCTTGTACAAATTTTAGCTTACAGAAATCTGCAAAATGTCATTTTTTAAACATGTTAAACATTCTCCTCATGTGTTTTATTTTAATTTGTTTTTGTTTAAATTTTCAGGATTTAGCTAAACAATTGAAAGAGCAGTTGGAATATTCAAGAAAAGTTCGTGACACAAAAATAATTGCTTCAAAAGTCAAAAGCTCTGAAGGTGCGAAGGAAGATGTAGCTATGCTACTCAGGACAGATCGACAAGGATTGACTCGGCCATTGCCAGGGCCACAATATCCTGTGGAGCCTTTGCGTGGCAGAGGAAAGAAAAAGGTACAATATTCTGTGTTTTGAAGCAAATTCATGATAAAACTCATCACTTGAGCTCACCAAGAATTCATTGGCTAGAGTTAATGAGGCTGATCAACTTCTTTTCTCAGTTTTCCATGTAAATATGCCACTAACTGTGAGCCAATACGTGTTGGTGTGAAAATTATTTAAAAGATTAGTGGCTCATAAACAAGTTTTGCGACCTTGGTGGTATCTAATAACACATTGTCACTTGATGCTTTGTATGAATATAAATAGCAATGATAATGTGATAACAATAAGGCTGTTTATGTAGTTGCATTGTACAACCTAGCCTTGGGCGCCATTGTCTTGTGGCTGCATGGTGGTACAAACTCTCAGTTCTTTAAAAAATTGCATGTTTAAGTAGAAGTCAAATAAAGGATATATTTACTTACTTATTTACTGAGGAAAATGCTGCTGGAATTATAATAATATGACAAGATGGTGGACAAGGCAGCTATGAAGCAGTCGGTTTCGCTGATGGAAAGTCGGGAAAAATAATATCATGATTATAATAATATGTGGTAATATGATCAATTATTAATTGTGTTATTTCATGTTTGGTCATACTGTGTTTCAGTTAACAACAACACATGAAGGTGTAAAGAGAACAAAATATTTTGACGATGATGAAAAGTACAGTCTGAAAGACCTGGTAAGTATCTTTCAAGTGCCAGAAAACAACAGTAATGCAAGGAAGTAAAGGCATTTTATTGCCTGGATAAATGTAAACATACATACTAAACTTCTTGATATCACAGATTGTGTTATAGAAAATTGTAAAACAGTAATTCGTAGTGGTTAGATGTTTGTCAAAAAATACGCTATAATACTGCACTAAATATTGAGCATTTAAGAATGACTGTTATTGTGTATTTTCAGCTAGAGATGATATACCCCACAATTGTTTCAGTGCATTCATTTATTTGAGGTATGATGTATGTTTATGCAAACTTTAACTGTGCAGGTAGAAAGAGAGAAACTTAGTACAACAGAAGATTCGAACATGTTGTTTGCGAGACTGGCTGGAAGGGCAAGTATTGTTGTTTTGTTACATTCTACGATAGGTATTTATAATTTGCCTGGCTTCTGTTGAGTCTATCTTTCTTTCTGTTCTTCTACTCAGCATTTAATGTCTATGTATTTCTGTTCTGTACCAACAACATGTTACAAAGAGGAGCACTTAAATTCTAAAATTTCTCTGTATTCCTATTGTAAGGCTTCACTGTAGAGGGTTATTTTACCAATGGCATATAATTGAATACAATTGTATATAGGCTATCTGTGACTGTGCATGTAGAAAGAGAGAAACTTAGTACAATTACAGGTTTTATGGTTGTCACAAAGTACACAGATTATTTATTGAACTATCGTTCATGTTCATTCAGTTTGAGCAACATACGGTACATGTGGTCAATGACATGTAGTCACAATTCAACTCTGTTTTGGTGATGTATGCTTTTGCTGCTATTTGCTGTGATCTGATTTGTAGAATGTTCAAGGAGATGACGAAGATATGGACGACAAGATGGTGGACAAGGCAGCCATGAAGCAGTCGGTGTCACTGATGGAAAGTCGGGAAAAGCAGCTTGCAATTATTGGTTAGTTCCCAGATTTTACCTTTTTAGTTTAAACTTGTTTACAGCCAGTTTACTGGATTATCTTCATTGGCTGTTAACTAGCAAGATGTCTAACAATAATAAACAAAACGTGTTTCATTGTAACATGTACTCCTCTCTGATTATTAATTTTGAAACTTTTAGAAAATACATTTCTACTGCTTATCTGCAGTAACATCATGCTTATCTGCAGTAACACTACTTGGCTACTGTAATCTCTTTTTGGGTGAACTGCTGAAGCATTGGTGAGATTATAATGAGAACAAGGTGATCAGACGGTCTATATAAAGTATGAGTTGTATGCGATGATGCAGAATTTTCTTGCACATTATATGAAGAAGAGCAGTTGCTTAACCCTTTAACAACGAGCGTGTACAAAAATGTATGGGAAACCATAGGCAGCTCGTCGTTAAAGGGTTAAGCTAGCCCTGAGGCATCCATGTATATGAAATGTTAGTGACTTCATTTTCTTAGCCTCAGCATATGATGGTGGGTGGCCAGTCCTCTCCCTAGCCGTCTGATCATTCTACCGACAGTGTGCGGTCAGTGTACTCGTCATAGCTGAGTTGACTAGAGGTGCAGGTGGAACCAAATTTCCGCCCTGGCAGGGATTTGTACCCCGACCTCTTGATTGACAGTTTAGCTCACTGACTACTAAACTGTTGAGCACCCATTGTATGAAAGCCGTTGTTGAAACTTCAGATTTCTCATGTTTCAGAACACAAGAAAATGTCTTCTTCATTGGAGAAGTGTCATCGTTGCTTTGACAATGTTTCAAAACACCTCCTTGTTGCAGTTGGCCTCAAAGTGAGTATGCTTACTTGCTCAAATTGATCAAATTTATAGTTCCATAGGAGCATTGCTATATAGCGGTCCCATTTATTTACAACTGCTTTGGTTATTTTTCTTGATTTAATCAGAGGTTACACTAATATGGTTCTCAAACAATTGTCCACTCAAATTCTTGAGAAAATCTGGGGCTATGCAGTATATGTTGCCCAGCTTTCACGTGTACATATTAATCACTGCACTTCATGCCTTCATTCCCTAGGTGGCAGCAAAAGCCACAATGAGCTTGCGCCTTGCATGGCTGCAACTTTGCACTGATTTATATCTTCTGTAATTTGTGTTCTTGTGAATTGATTAAGCGTCATAACATGTACATGTACAGAGCAGTGACGTTTATCAGGCGCTTCATTAAAGTCGTAAGTATTATTATTATTATTTATGATGTTGCCCAGGTTTCATGTGTACATATTAATCACTGCACTTTTTAGACTCTTCCATTTTGCTGAAAGCCACGAGTGATACACTTACAAAAGGTTCTTCTAAGGATGCTCTAGAAATAGTTTGTTGATCAATCACCTGCAAAGAACAGTGTTTATGGTGTGTGCTGTTTTGAGTTGTTAGTCATCTGTTTATAATTATTTTCTGTATTTAGGTTTATTTGGCATTGCCTCACCATGAATCAATGGCTGATGGGCACTGCCTTATTGTTCCGATTACCCACGAAGTTCAATCGACGCGATTAGATGAAGATGTATGGGAGGAAGTAAAGGTAAGCCCATTTGTGTCTAGACATGGCTCACAAAGTTTGTCTATTTCAGATTCTGTAGACTTGTTGAATCTGTTCTCTTATGGACTAGTGTGACTTGGTAACTGATTAGCTGTGCACTAACTTTGCCATGAGGAATGTGTGGGTTAACTTGAAACATTTTATCCAGAACCTATGTGAAGACCTTCAGCGTCAGTAAGTAAGTATATTCCTTATTATACCAGTTCTTTATTATACCGCACTCTGGTGTACATACATCTTCATTAAAAAGTGTACAACATTCTAATTATGAAAGTTTTCCACATTAGATTGTCTGCTATAGGCAGACAATCTAATGAATCGTGGTCACAAGATATATTGTTTGGACTTCTTCGGTGGTAGTAACCTATGCAGTATGTCATGCATAGCTGCTTAGCAATGTCAGCTGGTGTTGTCATTATGTAGTGCTGCTATTTGAATAGAGAAAAATGTTGAAAGCTGTACTGTATTTGCAGATTTTTCGGAAGGGCCTCACCCGAATGTTCAAAGACTCTGGACGAGACTGTGTTTTCATGGAGACAAGCATTAATCTGAAGAGATACCCGCATATGGTGATAGAGTGTATACCTATGCCGAAGGAAGTTGGAGAAATGGCTCCAATTTACTTTAAGGTCGAGTATATATCTAAGTGTTGCCTGAAAGTTATCTCTCACTTCACAATATGTAAAATATTGTTAAAATATTGTGCTTACAAAAATACTGATAAAGCTCTTCGTATAAAACATATGGCAGCAGTTTCATTGTCTGGTTGGTACACAAACACATCATTGCTGCTTATCATTAAGAATTATGTTGCTTTGTGCCAGTATCAATCTAATGTGTGATTCTTCAATCTAATTTCTGGTCTTGCCTTAAGTAATAATAAAAAAATTCTCTTGTTATATCATTCAATGCTCTATGTTGTTTGTATTGCTTTCTTAGTCAATTTAAAATGCTGAATTCGTTTTTGAAAATCTATTTCCCATAGTCTCTGACTCTCTGTGGACTGACTTTCGTCGTAGCCTTTCTACATAATCATGTCCTCTAGTCACTTCATTAAGTTCATTTGCTAAAAATTTCTCAGCACATCCATTTCAAAATTACATCCTTTACATAACAGTGCCATTCAAACCTCTCAGCCCTCTTACATTTGCCAGCTAATCATCATCCAACTGCCCAGATCTTGTTCCTCATCACACCTTTCTATATCTCAGCCTCCAGTCTCCTCAAATTCTGCAACCGCTCCTTAATCTGCTGTGCACCAGCTCTTTGGAATGAGCTCCTAAAAGATCTCTGCCAGTTCATCCCATCCTCTCTTGTCGGTCAGTCTCGACTCTCCTCCGCTTGCCCTCTCTCCTACAGCTTTCCACTCGCGACTGAAGACCGAACAATCTTTCTATTTCTGCGTCAGGTTTGATTATATTTTAGCTTTCTTCATCAAATCATTAACTATTTTTTTCGTTTCAGAAAGCTCTAGATGAATGTGAAGGCGAATGGGCAGATAATAAAAAGATTGTAGATCTCAGAAATAAGGATGTTCGACAGGCTGTAAGTCACCGAATTCGAATTATTTTATGGTGTTAATTGCATTAAATTGACTCGTCTTTCTTAAATGCTGAGCGCACAATAAGGCTTATGTCTAAAATCGTTAAAATCTCACAGCTTGAGATTTGTAAGACTGGCAAATTTCAGAATACTTTTTCTTTGTGATACAAAGCACTGTTTAAAAGGCCTTTAATACTGTAATGACAAGCTGCATTGGTTTCCCAGTCAATTTTGGTACACTCTCGTCGTCAAAGTGTTAATCTGATTTTGTGATGTTTATTTTGGAAAGGCTTGTAAATGAGAACTGGACATTTTTAGTTCAAAGTTTGTATCCATTATCAGCATTGTTTATGGTTTACTTATGTGGGTTTCTGCTATCTGTTAATCTTTACAGGTTCCCAAAGGATTTCCTTACTTCACAGTTAGTTTTGGATTGGAAGAAGGTTATGCCCACGTTGTCGAAGATGAACGAAGTTTCCCTTCATATTTTGGCAGGGTAATTGAACTTTTAATTTGATATTAATGTAGTGTTTAAGAATAAGTTTATATTAGCAGATATTAAATGCCAAAAATTTTAAAACCTGATGCCATCTTGTGTTGCCCTTAATCCTTTAACGACAAGCTGCATTTGTTTCCCAATCACTTTTAGTACATGCTCGTCGTTGAGGGTCAAGTCGTTTTTAACCACGCAGGTTTTTGCAACGGTTACTGTTTTACTAACGGTGTGCGTCGCTCCAGTGTGTGTATATAGGAAGAAGTGGCAACTGTTTCTCATTATACTATTTGTTCCACTTTTGTGTCTTTTAATTGGTCACGTCTTATTTTTGTATAAAATATAGTTTTAGTGGAAGACGCTCATATTTATTGTAGTATTGAACTTCAAATGTGATGAAAACTGTAGTACTGCAGTTTGTTTGGAATCCAGCAATTCTTGAGGTTGTGACAAATGACCTTTGGGACAAGCGTTGCCAGTATACTTGTGAATTTATGTGCGCTTTTTGTGGTTGAGTGTGTAAGTGTTGCAGATTTCTGTTTCAGCATAAACATTATCTTCATTGGCTGCCAAACTACAGCAAACCAAAAAATTAATGAAGTTGCTTGGCACTGTGTTCATTTGGAAAATTAATTTAGAACAAATAAAAAAGCTGATTTGATTGAAAATGAATATGTCTTTGTTTCCTGTTAATAGGAAGTTGTTGGTGGTATGCTGGAATTGGAGTCATCAATTTGGCGACGACCGCACAAAGAATCCTTTGAAAAACAGAGACAGAAAGTTTTAAAATTTGCCACCGAATGGAAAGACTATGACTGGACTGTTAAATTGAAATCTGCCTGAATAAGATGAAACTGATGCCAGTTAGTTTGTTTTTGAAAGGACTGCTTCATTTACTTAACTGTACAAAACGGTAGGCGTACACATCGATAGTTAAACATGTAATGTAATTAAGAAAAATTTGTTACAACTATAGTTGTACAGAACTTGTATTAACACTTTAACGACGAGCTGCATTGGTTTTCCAGTCGCTTTGGTAC
The DNA here is from genome assembly GCA_020284085.1 of Aporrectodea caliginosa. Lineage (NCBI taxonomy): Eukaryota > Metazoa > Annelida > Clitellata > Crassiclitellata > Lumbricidae > Aporrectodea > Aporrectodea caliginosa. The sequence continues at coordinate 1,390,220 of JACEVL010000132.1, read as the reverse complement.
ACTGCTGTCCTTAAACAATTTCTGATTTCAGATGTAATAGATGGTATAAGTAGTGATATAAATAATAAACAAAAGTAATTTAGTATAATTTTGCACAATATGTCTGTCTCTTCCACTTGAAGTTCAATATATACAATTTCAAAGGCATAAAATAACATTTTCAATTTCACTTTTTCATCAGCCAGTCTGCATATGGTAGGCTATTTTTGAAGGGCACCCAAAGATGCTATGTATAAATCCCCGGGGACATGACCATTTTCCCCCAGGGACACTAAGTACGTTGTTATGGCGACTATAATAGCCGTCGATCTTGCTACATATGTAATAGAACTGCTTTCCATAAGCAATCGGGTGTTTTTATGAATGTACCAATGGGTAGTTGCTTCAGTTTTATATTATACAATGGGAATACAACAATGAACTTGGTGTTGAAAGGCTGATGTTACTGTTTAGGAATCTACTGGGTGGCCTTCGGATAACAAGTACAGAACCTGGTTCAACTTCAGGTAGAATGTCAATAAGTGAAGACGTGTAAAAGAAATGGAAACCTGGCTGATCGTGGGTGTCCCCTAATGCTTGCTGGGAGGGAATGATAAACTGTGACGAGTATTTGTACAAAGGAGACGATACAAAACATGGAATCGTGAAAACTAGATATGCTAAAGATCACCCAATCTGGGATTTTTAGCACAGTACTGGTCCTAACATCAAGTATACATGCAAGTCTTCCTTTTTGACAGTCTGCACTGATTGCGGTTATCTGGCATAGTTTGACTGTTTGGCCTATGTCTCGAATAGATGTAGTTTAGTAATATTACAATCATCTTCAGTTCCTGACGCCAACCATTTGGCAGCGAAGGGTACGAATAAATGACCTCCACTGTCCTCTGTAATTTGTCAAGTTCATTGCTCCCCTTAGTGTCAGTCCAAGTGATGCGATGTCATCATTTATATTGTCTATCCAATGTAGTCTTGGTCTTCCTTTGTTTCTTTTTCCTTCAAATCTTGCATCTAGTGCATTGTGTGGTATTTGGTCAACTGGCATTCTCTCTACTTGTCCAAACTCCAAACCAACGGAGTCTTTGTTGAACTATGTCTAGCAGAGTTGTTTCGATCCCTAATGCTTGTCTAATGTCAGCATTTCTTATTCTGCCGGCCCTGAAATCCCTGCAATCTTCTGTAGCCAACTTATTTCTGCTGCAAGATAATCGATGAGAATTGAAGAAACAGCACTAAATAACTGCATAGTTTGACTGTTTTGGGCTATGTCTCGAACAGACGTAGTTAAGTAATAATACAGTAATCAATAAGAATCGAAGATAGAGCATTAAAATAAATAACTGCACAGCTCTTGATTGCTTCATACATTGACTGACACAATATTAAATTACAGTTTGAGTACTGGGGATGGAAACACTGCTTTGGAGAAGACTGGGCTCTGACTGGCCATCTGGTTTGAGAGTTAGGATGTAGAGCCGTAGTACGCAGAGGCCAGAGCTAATCAAGCACTTTCGAATCGGCAGACGGTTGAGCAATGGTATGTGTAAAAAATGCATCCGTGTTGTTTCCTGTTAAATCGGTCGTTTCGGTCCTTCGCTCTAATAGAATGCAACTGTGCCGGTGTGTATGCCTGCCATTTGTTGCCCACTCCCTCCCATCTGGACGCCATCAGGTAACGCACATTATTGCTCCCGTCTTGAAATGGAGATTTCGTAATCGGTGCACTTGGGAGTATCTCAGCTGTCGTTATGATTAGCCTTTCATATAAACTCCGTCTGATTTCGATACGCAGTCCGCATACCGAACCTCACGAGGGAACACTTTAGTACGGCGATCAAAAGAGGAGCAGAAAACTCCCGATATATAATAGTACGCAGGCGTGCATGTAGCATCAACGGGGACCATCGAGGGGAATATAGATCATACGCGAAAGCCCCTTGAGATGTGGCAATTCACCGAATGGCTGGAACACGTAGCCTCGACCGTCCGAAGGCTCTGATTTACGCACCCATTCAGCGCTTTTGATGCGGTCGATCCTCTCTGTTTCTTACAAAACAAACAGAAGTTGCTAGACCTCCATTGCTACGGCCATATCTCATAGCGGTCTCGCCGTTGTTTATGGGTTTTAGTCGGTGTTGTTGGAAAAGCACAAAAAGTGCAGTCAGTGAACGTTTATGCGTTACACCGTCGTTGATCGAGACGTGTTCTACATACACCGATACACATGTAAAAGAATCGGACACGAGCGCGTCCAAACTTCCATCTGTCTAGTATTACGATTGTAGTCGTACTTGGCAGACATCGAGGACCGTTTACTTTTGAACTGTTTGCCGATCTAAGGGGGCCATTCATCTCTGTCGTGGTTCCGCTCTTCATTCTGCTGCTACGGATTCTCTGTAGTAAGACGGGCATAGGCCTACTATAAAGATCTTTCGTAGGATATCTTGCGATTCGGCGCCGCTTGGCATGCGCATCTCTGCAGGACTAGTGTAGTTTTCGTGTAACAATACCGAGCACAAGTAGGGCCTAGGCTATCATCAATCCCGATTCAGGCAGCTATGAAAAGGCTGCAAAAAGAGCGACTAGATACCAGGAGAGGAACCTTCATCGACGTCGCGCACAGGTAATTAATTGAGTTTACACCGAACACGTAATCACGTACGTAATCGTTACTTCGAAGCGCCATTAGAGCCTACCTATAGCGACACAGAAACTAGGTTTAGTGCCCGACAAATGACACTGTAAGCAATTGGCATCTAGATAGATTAAGTTTGACTAGATCGAAGGCCTACATTAGTTAGCCCTGCATATTAATGTTTGTACTTTAGAAGTGTGTAACAAGGTACGTATACATAGGCCTAATCACTGTTCAACAGGGTCAGCTGATTGTTTTTCTCTGGTCATAGGCAGTGGCGGTTTTACCGGGGGGGCTAGGGGGCTGTAGCCCCCTAGATGGAAAGTTAGCCCCTAGTTTTTCTCAGCCCCCTATGCACACTTTAGCCCCCCCAGACTCTGACTGGAGCAGCAGTGCAGAGTCTGGGGGGCTAAAGACTCTGCACTGCTGCTCCAGTCAGAGTGCTCAGATGATCAGATCCAAAGCACATGTCTATCTACATACTAATTGCTTCCCTGTTACTACAGAAGGGCTGGGGTGTTCAAGAAGAGACTGAAGAACAGATTACAGCCCGAGCAGCCGAGATTAGGCTAGCCGAAAGCACTCTATGACCCTGCAGTGCAGGGCCTGCACGCTGGGGTGACACCAGCTTTAGGAGCAGGGATAGAAGCAGGGCAACAGCAACAGCAACATCAAGAGGGGGATAGCCAGACAGTGGCAGGCAGAATTAAGGCCTCTGCGTACTATAGTGTATGTATACTGTAGGTGCATGTGTGTATATGACTATTTGTGTATACAGAGCAGAGTGTACTAGAATACGTTTGGGCACGCACATAGGTCTACACAAATTAATGGATAAATTCATTGTGAGAAGTAAAAAAAAAGCTGATGAGCTACACGATGAACGTTCTACGGCATTGATAACACTATGACAGGTATGTAAAACGAGTACACATGGGATGGAATCATTCATGGGAGAACTTGCCCCAGTTTGGCAGCAATATAGGTCTATTTACCCGCAAATACAGAGGGCGGGGATAGATTTTCTAACCCGCAAATGGAATTGACGTGCATGCTTTGTAGTGAGGGATACAGTCTTCTCTCCACAATAAATTCAATTTTAATTTTAACAGTCAAACTGGTGCATTTTTGGACAATTATGAGATACAATGAATATCCATGCCGTCTTCAGCTGTCGACGGGAATCCGTTGGTTGGTTCATCGTGTGTGCGTGCATGGGCTCTCCACTGGTAACTCTTTCAGCTTACCATGCATTGTTTTGCTAACTGATGCAATATATTTGTCGTAATGACATTTAACATCATAATATTATAGGCTAGCGCAGAGAGCGCCTCTGAGTAGATATCTTAAAGTGGCGCTATATAAGACATGATTTTCAGACAGACTGGATTACACGATGCGGAATATGTTTTACAATTTCTGATGACTGCCCTATGCTTTTCCTGATTTAATCACATTTACCAGGCTAACATTAACAAATCCTGTCTCTCCAGCCAGTTCCGAAAGAAGCTTTTCAACCCTGAAGAGAGTCAAAACTGGTCTCAGGTCAAACGTGTCAAAGCAGAGATTGAATCACCTTTGCATGCTTATAGTAAATAAATTTAGAAGGAACGTGGCCTTTCACTTAGTCTTTCACTTCTTCAAGACACATCAGCAGTTGTTGATAAATTTGCAACCATAAAAATGGGCATCTTAATTTGTTGCTGAAACTTAACATATCTGGGTATAATCTATTAATCTTGCTAAAACTTTGCAAAGAGGTAGAAGATGTTGCATGAACAATAAAATGGATCTAGTCGATACAAAAATGTACTACACACTAGTACATGTACACAGATGAGTTTTTTCCATCAGCTTTTCTTTTTTCATACGGACATAATCGTACTTTAGAGATTATTCTGTTTATCAGAACGTCGGCCAGACAATAGTAATTTTCATTTAAGTAGGTTGCTGAAACGGGTAAACGGGGTAAGCACGCTCAGCGGTATGAACACGTAGCCTACATTAATGAGAAGGGGCTAATTACTTTTTAGCCCCCCCCGTCCAAAAACTCTAGAACCGCCACTGGTCATAGGCTACCTAAACTATAGAACTGCAATTGGTGAACGATCTGCAAAAGACTTGCTTAAAGTCGCAATTAAGTCGTCTTGGTCTCGAGACCGAAAAAATGCGGTCTTGGTCTCGGTCTTGAATGTACCGGTCTTGGTCTTGGTCTCGAAAGGTGCGGTCTTGGTCTTGGACTTAAAGGTATGGTCTTGGTCTTGGGCGACTGGTCTCGGTCATTGGGCAATTAAGTCTGTATATATATAGTCATGACTTAATTTGGTTCAATACTGCTCATGAAGCTCCAATTTAAAATGTGTAAATCGCAATTTGTACAAATACAAATTTAACAAATAATTTATTAATTTTAAATGCATACGATTGAACTTCTGCTTTGAATGTTGTAAACACGCATTTTGCATAGCCCCGCCCACCGGTTGCCAAGACAACATTATGACGTCACAATGACCAGTGATGTGGTCTCGAGACCGCCGTCTTGGTCTCGAGACCGAAAAATGCGGTCTTGGTCTCGGTCTTGAATGTACCGGTCTTGGACTTGGTCTCGAAAGGTGCGGTCTTGGTCTTGGACTTAAAGGTATGGTCTTGGTCTTGGGCGACTGGTCTCGGTCATTCGCCTTTATTGGTCTTGGCCTTGCGCCTTTGGTTTGGCCTTTGGTGGGAACGAAAGTGGAGTATTTGTTAATGTTGTCGATATTTCCGGTTATTCATGCAGAGACTTAAGATAGTTTCGAATTCATGCGACGATCCGCCAAGGACAAAGCAAGAGAGGACCTCGTTGAGAAAACGTTGAGGCACAGCTAACCCTGACTTTGGTGCTTTAGTGACTAGTTAGGCTTACAATGATGCAGTTTCTCAAGGCAAAATCAGTAGTCGACAAAAGCGTTGCAAATCAGGTATTTGTTGGGGAATTTTTCTCTACTGACAAAGTTTTTTGTATTTCGCAACACCTGCGCCTGTTGAGAGTGTGTTTAGCTGTAGTGTGCTCTTTATGAGAACTCGCAGACTTGGGGACAAAAACTATAACTATAAAATTTAATATCATAAGCATCTGATTTGAATTATGGGAATATGTAACACTACAATTGAGAATTGCGTTCATGGTCTTGAGGATTATAGGCCTATAGGTCTTGATCCTGGACAATGCGGTCTTGGTCTCGGTCTTGGTCTTGGATCACTTGGTCTCGGTCTTGGTGTTGGACCACGCGGCCTTGGTCTCGGTCTTAGTCTTGGAATTTTGGTCTTGTGCACAACACTGACAATGACACCGGCGCCTATCAACTTCTGTTGAATAAATGTGGATTTTAAACAGTGATGTACGGCTGAGAGCCGTGGCTGACTGTTGTAATCCAGCTGCACTGGAGGCCGGTGTTGATGGTCAGCTCGGGTTCGAATCCTGAAGCAGTGGATAAGGTAGGAAGCTGAAATCGACACAATTTTTTCAATTTTTCTTACTTTCTTCAAAACTTGACCTGCTTCTAAAGACTTTCTTAAATTCTAAATAAAATTTGATTCGTTTTACTGATACAATTTAAAGCTTTAATAGTTTAATTAAAAATTAACGCAACGCTTTAGCTCATGCATAGCCTATATTATAGGGCCAAGGCCTAAGCCTAAAATAATTCATGCAGTAGTTTAAGGTTAGGCTTACCTATGGGATTGCGTCCCAGGTTTCCTTCTACACAATTTTAATAATAATCCTTCAAATTAATTGTAATATAATCATATTATTATTATTTATTTATTTAATATTAAATATTAAGCATTAAATGTGTAACGCGCGCACTGTCACACCGATATAGACCTATGTGAATCTGAGGCGAGGATAGTCAGCCGTCAGAAGAAGGTCAAATCAAATCAGTTTATTTCCTGAACCAACATAGTAGGCCTACAATTATGGCAGTAGGCTAAACGCAGTAATTTTCATCAGCTGCGTTAACCAATGGGGAGACCCAGAAGGGATGAAGAATCCGGCGATTAATAGCAGTTAAACATATCTTGTGCATCGGCTGGAATTGTTCTGATAGTTATTAGTTCCCAATGTTTCTGAACCGTTTAAGGATATGCGTAATTACATTCCGCGAGTCTTGTTTAAAGATATATTATATTAATTGTCTCATAATCACTTGTAGGCCTATAATTGTCTTGAATAACTAACTCAAGCTTGACAGCTAACTCTACAGCTAATTGGTATTGCTTGTAGCCATGCAGTTGCGTTCGTGACAACTGGATTTGTTGAATTAAACGAATATTGATTGATTGATTGATTGATTGATTGATTGATTGATTGATTGATTGATTGATTGATTGATTGATTGATTGATTGATTGATTGATTGATTGATTGATTGATTGATTGATTGATTGATTGATTGATTGATTGATTGATTGATTGATTGATTGATTGATTGATTGATTGATTGATTGATTGATTGATTGATTGATTGATTGATTGATTGATTGATTGATTGATTGATTGATTGAACAATTGTATGTAGAACTAACGACTACCACACGGCTTGTCGACCTAGAACTATCCGAACTCTATGATTATCTGTTTCAGTTTGCGGTTTTGTCAACCTGAATTTCTATTAAACGAATATTTGATGATGATATTTGATGATATAGACACCTCTGGTTTTTCAGTTCGTATGAGAAGGAATTATTAGAAATAGATAAATGTGACAAATTCAAGAAGAAAACTACTGCAGTCATTAACCTCATAGGCATAATGATTGTCAAATTATACATAAATACTGAGAAATATCAACTGCTCACTCTTCCTCAGACTGTTGGCAAGTGGTTTCGGAGCGCTGTTTACGCCGAATAAGTTAGCAAAACTATATCGTATAAGGTATATATGTAGGCTATTTAAACTGTTACTGTTAGGCAGGGATGGGCAGTAATTTAATTGATGTAATTGAAATTACGTAATTTGAATTACAATTGTAATTGGTAATTTGTAATTTGTTGCTCTGGATCAATGTAATTTGTAATTTGTAATTGAATTACATTTTTCATGTAATTTGTAATTTCAAATTACATACTTTAAAAAGAAAACTTTCACAACCAGAGCAGCTTTGAAAGCATCTTTTCCTTATCGATCTTGATCACCATCACCATAGTTTCTATGGAATGAACGATAGCAACACTGAACTCTTTTAATGCTTTCACAAAATTGGAGCCATCATCAGAAAACGTAACAGCAATTTTGTCAAGTGTTAGACCGAACTCATTATATATTACAGTTGTGTTACTCCATCATGTATGCGTGCTCCATATAGACCTGGGAGTCACTTTGGTCAGCCAATCTGACCCCACTTGACCCTAAAGTGACTTGAGGTCGACTTGAAGTCGACAACTTGGAGTCAAAACGACTTGACCCGACTTGGCAGAAAAACAACCAACTTTCGACTTAAAGTCGACTTCTGACATGGTAATTACGATTACGTACGGCTAATAATACAAAAATGTCATGCCAATTTGCCTGGCAAGCATTAATTTCTTATACTAATGAGTAATGAGATCTCAACACCTGATGAATAAAATTGCTTAGGTTCAGTAGACTTATTTTAAGCTGTTTGTGATTGTTCTTGAACAATTTTGTAATGCTTTAATGGGTTAACAGAAGAATCTGCAGCGGACCGCGGACTGGTTGCACTGAATGGCGTGTTATAATGACACAGTTTAATTCTGTTGTCATAATTATTTGGCCACTAACGTCATTCAAATAGCAATGCAAGCGTATCATCCCACAGTACTAACACTCACCAACAATAAAGCCGATCATTGTCTAATACAACAGCTTTTCCGTCTACAAACGACTAATGAAGTGCACCAAAGTAGCGCCAAACGATCGATTGATTAGTATGAGATCAAGATTTCTTTGGATCGAATTCACTTACGACTAAAAGTTAATTGGTTTGCGCGCGTTCAGCTCTTGATAAGGCAGACGTGCTAACATTTATATTAACATTTCGATTCATCAGTTTTATGAAACATGCGTGTGACGCTTTAACATAATTATAATAACTCATGATAATTATAGATAAATCGACACCGATAAAAAATAAGTAGGCCTAAGCAACTGCTTAGCCCAACCGCCGCAACCGGCGTCGATAATACAAAATAATATCGCAGGACCGTTCTGCATTTTTGAATATTTCTTCTTACTCTTTCAAATGAGATGAAAATCAACTTTTATCTTCAACACTTCAATTCAATGTACATCGTCAACATAAATCAACTATATTTCTTACACTTCACTCTCAAAATACAGCTCTAACTGTATTAAGACAACTGCTTTATTCAAATCGACTGTAATCAGCAATTTCTAACCTTTCCCGCGCTATTAGCACGTGCTCAGTACAAGCTATATATTCAGTCAATGTTTACGTAAGACAAACGGCGCTGACCGCCCGCTCAACTAGATCATGTTTATACATATAAGCTTATAGGTGTATTGTCATGACACAACCCTAACACACAATAGGTCTTAAAAACGCTTGTTCACACAAAAACACTATACAACTGCTTAAACGCCATCGTGGCCTCACGATCATTAGTGTGGCGAGATAAATTTAGATTTGTTTGTGTCCTTAAGTCGGTTTAAGTCGACTTGTGTAGAAAACAACTTGAGGTGACTTTTCTGTGCAAATTCGACTTGGGGTCAGTTGCGCTAAGCAGAAACGACTCGACTCGACTTGGGATGCCCAAGTCGACTGGGGTCGACTTATTGGGGTCGACTCCCAGGTCTAGCTCCATACGATGGATTACTTGGGAAAATGTAATTGAAAATCCATGCAGTGAGAAGTTACTTCCATACAACTTCTATGTTTTGTAGACCACTCATAGATAACTGTAGAGATAGTATTTATACAATTTAATGCTGCACTTCCTTCATCTGCACTGGTAGATAGACTAATTAGAGTTTTACAAGCATGATTGTAAGGTCAAATATATACGCTGGTTATCGATAACTTGTTCAAACAGTTACTACTTCTTAGAGAAAATTTAATAAACAGTTTCAAACAGTGTAATACATTATATGAAAAGTGGAAATAAAGCATGTGTTTCCCGACTGAATTTCTTGATCACAATTATGTATGTAATTTGTAATTTGATGTAATTGAAATTACGTAATTTGTAATTTGTAATTTCCAACAAATTTCTAAAGTAATTTGTAATTTGTAGTTCAATTACATTTTCCCAAGTAATTTGTAATTTGTAATTCAATTACATTTTACCATGTAATTTGCCCATCCCTGCTGTTAGGACATAAGTCAAATTTTAGGTATTAGAATGAAATCGTTACGCGTTGTTGACTTGAGCTTATCTTCCAAAAATTCACTGCACACTCGAGACGTGGCAACTGCGCTCTTTGTGTCAGAAACACACTGTTTTATGCTCTGAATGGACGGTGTCTACACAGGCAAAGCAGGGCTTTTAAAGGAATTTTTAGAACTGCACAACCCCTTAAAAAGCCATAGTAAATTATTCCAAATCGGATGACAAGGAACATTTTAACTATTTGTAACTGCGCAAAAATGCTTCTACAGCTGCACCAATTCATTTTACAACTGCCCTTTTTGTGTAGAACTGCACACTAAAAAAGCTCTGTTGTGCTTAAGTTATGTGCGGCCTTCTTTACGTGGTCCCTCTTGCGTGCATGTAAACTTTTGCATGCGCCTATAGCCTATAGCCAGTGGCGGCGCCAGGGGGTTAGGGGTGCTTAGCCCCCCCTAACTGCGGTTCAGCCCCCCCAAAAGGAAAGGTTTTAAGCAAAAAAGGTCGTCTCATCCCAATGGGAATAACTTACCCATGGTTTTTTAGCTTTAGCCCCCCAAACCTGAAATCCTGGCGCCGCCACTGCCTATAGCACCTCGTAAAGAGTGAGAAAACAAAAGATATGTCCCATACCCAATGTTCGAAAAGTACATCATAATTATACGAGACAGACAAACAGACAGACAGACAAGCAGGCAGACAAACAAACAGTTATCGAAGCCATAAATTTATTATGAGAGATATATAGGCCGGGGATGGATAGGGAAGCTCCGGGGCACCACCTCTATTCGGGGCAAAGTTACACCAGTAACAGCAGCCATGCCACCCATGAGAGATATCATAAAGGCGTTCTAGCTGTGCCTTGAGAAATCTGCGGGTGACCTGCGGCTGGAGTCATAGACTATAAGCAGTTTTCATCGCCCAAATAAAACGTCAGCGAAGCAGTTTATTCTTGCGCAGATAATATGCCCGGAGGTTTAACTCTGGACCAGTCGTGGTGGTGCGTGGCCCGCAACTACACAGGGGTCGAAATCTCAAGAGAGGTTCGCGCAGTAGGATCGATGCAGTATGACCAGCACAATACAGAGGTGAATTTGCTCGCACCAATACAAGGAGCTTCGCAATTAAAATAGCAGGCCCATCTCTATGGAACAGTCTGCCACAGGTTCTCCGTGATATTCCAAGTCGTCCCCACTTCAAGAGGGAGCTTAAACTTTATATTATGAAACAATATTAAGATATCTGATTAACTGCTTTTACCATTGTTTTGTTGATGCATCTGTCTGTAGTTAAGATAGTTAAGTTTAAATAAAATAATGTCCTATGTTACTCATTATGTCAATCACAACAGCTTATAAACGGCTGTCTTGAACTGATCTAGTTACATAGGTGGCCCTACTTAGCGGGACTATCGTCCCTTTTGGGCTCCTCCTTTTGGTACCCACTGAATGTTGTACCCATTGAATGTTGTCCAGCTTTATCTATTATTACTTAATCTGTTTGATATATATTTTGTGAGATGCTCATTTTCTGTTATGTTGCAACGTTCTTTGGTGCCAATAAACATTTTGATTGATTGATTGATTGATCGAAACACGTTTGTATTATCCAGCAGGGAGCTGAATTTCTGAAGCCAGTGCAGGCGCCAAACAGTCTGGAACAATCTGCCATTAAACTTACAAGTTATTTCGTCATAGATGGCTCAAGAAACATTTTCAAGCCAGCCATCTTAAGACGCACTTTTCAGATCTGTCAGATTGCCTGCCATATGTGAGTTAGTTATGGGGCGCGGTGATGTATGGGTATGTTCGGTGCCTTGCAGCCGGAGGGTTGCAGGTTCGAATCCACCTCAAGCCGCCGTGTAGGGACCTTGAGCAAGTCCTTCGCGCACAATTGCTCTGCAATATAATTGCTTCTGCTCCGCCGAGGCGTGTGGCACTTCTGAGCTTGGGCAACCTTAGTAAGAAGGGCGATATCAAAGATCAGTTGTATTGTATTGTATGTTAGGCTTTTAAAAGGCGCTTCACAAATAGCCAGACACGTGCATACCTCGGTTAGCACATTTTGGGTTAGCCTCGTTACACATAGGGTTAGCCTTGTAACACATATAGGTTAGCCTTGTAACACGTATGGGTTAGCCTTCCTTGTAACGCATATAGGTTAGCCCAGGGCTTATTCTAACGTGCAGCCGGACACAAAGTGTGTAGTTGGGAAAGAAATTTGTGCAGTTAAAAATCAGATTTTGTGCAGTTAATTTTTGTAGACCTAATTGTATAAACCAACAGTCCCCAGACCCAGTGACAATTTGTGTGAAAGAAATGAGGCACGAATAGTTACTAAGTAACTATTATACACGAGTCTAATAAAATGAGAGGCTTCTGACAATTTTCTTCTGGAAAAAAAGACGGGAAAGGCAAAAAAAATCATGAGAATTTTGGCGGAATTAAGAAACAAAATTTTGTTGGAGAACTCTCGTTACTACCCCCCTCGAAAATTCTTGGAAAACTCTCGTTACTACCCCCCTTCTCGAGAAAATTGCCCGGTTGTCAACTTTTAAAATATGTGGGATACCCCGAGAACCCTTGATTCCCCCGACAGCAAGGGGAGTAGATTAAACACTGCGCACAAACCCCTAGTTACGCCACTGCCCAGACCTCCCAATTCGTAACTCATGTGCAGTTAATAACATTCCTTAGAATAAGCCCTGGGTTAGCCTTGTAACCCGTATGCATGGTTAGCCTTTTAACGCATATAGCCTATATAGGTTAGCCTTGTAACACATAATTATGGGTTAGCCTTGTAACACATAATTATGGGTTAGCCTTGTAACACATAATTATGGGTTAGCCTTGTAACACATAATTATGGGTTAGCCTTGTAACACATAATTATGGGTTAGCCTTGTAACACATAATTATGGGTTAGCCTTGTAACACATAATTATGGGTTAGCCTTGTAACACATAATTATGGGTTAGCCTTGTAACACATAATTATGGGTTTACCTTGTAACACATAAGCGGTGATTCTGAAAGTTTTGCTGCTTACTGTAGATTTGAAGGCCATAAAACAGCAACATTTATTATTATTCTTATTAATTAGTGACTCCTATAATAGCGCCGGTATCTAGGCCTACAGTGGCTCTGGAAGTGTTCTAAAGTTGTGTGAGCCAACCTCAGCCAAGCACAGGTGAATAAAATTACACTATAATATTTTATAATCCCAAATAAAATTTGTAAACGTAATATTAGAGTATATGTGTAATACTTGGTTTATATATCGCTATTATTTTTTATGTAGGCCTAGTATCAATGTTTCCAAAAAACAAATTCAGAGCCAAAACTTGTGTGAGCTTTGGCGCCATGGCTGCAGGGCCTCTGCGTATCTAATGTACAGGCTGCCTTGCCGTTAGCTGTTAAACCAATGCTTGAACTTTTAACACAGACAGTGTAAGGCACATCGCAGTGAGCAAATTGTATACCGTTCCCAAAGATATCCTAGGGCAACCTCCGAACTTTGTTTATCCTACAACGGTTTTATTGCTTTTGTGCATATTTTTGTTCGACTTGCTTTGGAATAGGTTCTACCTGGCAACAGTTTTATGTTAGTTTTCGTTCTTCAAAAGAAAGTCTAGAGAAGTTACTAATGAATCTGGCATACAAAGGAATGTGTTTATAGGCCTGAAGCCCATATAGCCAGGCAAACACGCGGGACTATATGGGCCTGCATATACAATGTCTGATCATAATATTTAGTGGCCACATCGTCTGTGCTAAAGACTGTTTAAAGACACATTTGTCTGGCAAGAGAAAAAGTACGCCGACCGTACCAGTCTCCGACATGAGAGAGAGAGTCATTACAGCCAAAGTGTATCATTTGCTACATTCCTTTATCTTTTGTTAGGCTTATACCTTTTGTTCTTGATGACTTTAGCATAGTTTAGGCTAACGCAGGCAGCACTTTTTGTGATGTACTTAAAAACACTACAGTAAGACTTAGTGTCTAAATACAGTCTGATATACAGACATAGAGTGATAGACCTATACTGTTGCTTGACGTGTCCATGCGGTATGAAAGTATGAATGGGCCGACACTGCCCGACAGACTCGTGCTGGTATACAGACGTAATCCATCCTGTTCCACAGTAAAGAACGGAATAGCTCCAACTTTCGTAAAAAGTACTCCAACAGAATTTCAGCCGTTATCGAACCTACCTTTAATACTCGACTTAATCTTATATTGAGCATCAACTCGACAGCTATTATCTGATTCCGAAAGGCGTATACTTATGCAAACTGATCAATCTAATTCTGGCACTCTGTGCAAGTAACCTATCTCTTCAGATAAACTAGCGCTCTATCAACGCTCTTCCGGCCGACCGTGCAACTCAACTTCCTCTTCTGACGACTCGAGACCAACTCCTTCAAGACCAACTGTACAATTATGTACGCCTCTTCTTCCGACGCGTGTATATAGCCTATAAGAAATCTGATGGTCAGCTTGGCAGTAAGTTGGCACGCGTGTTTCTGTGGGTGACCTCTAGTGATCAGAGATGGGCACGAGTAGCTAAATAGCTAATCGATTAGAATTAGCAAAATCTTGTAGATAATCGATTAGAATTAGCAAAATCTTGTAGATAATCGATTAGAATTAGCAAAATCTTGTAGATAATCGATTAGAATTAGCAAAATCTTGTAGATAATCGATATGAATTAGAATTAGCAAAATCTTGTAGATAATCGATTAGAATTAGCAAAATCTTGTTGATAATCGATTAGAATTAGCAAAATCTTGTAGATAATCGATTAGAATTAGCAAAATCTTGTAGATAATCGATTAGAATTAGCAAAATCTTGTAGATAATCGATTAGAATTAGCAAAATCTTGTAGATAATCGATATGAATTAGAATTAGCAAAATCTTGTAGATAATCGATTAGAATTAGCAAAATCTTGTTGATAATCGATTAGAATTAGCAAAATCTTGTAGATAATCGATTAGAATTAGCAAAATCTTGTAGATAATCGATTAGAATTAGCAAAATCTTGTAGATAATCGATATGAATTAGAATTAGCAAAATCTTGTAGATATGCCTAATCGCTTAGAATTAGAATTAGCAAAATCTTGTAACTTATCGATTAGAATTAGAATTAGCTGTTTGTCTAATCGATTAGCTAATCGATTAGAATCTAATCGATTAGTCGCCCATTCTGCCAGCGACAGTCAAAACACTTCACAGCGACTCCTCTTCTGCATAGACTTTTCATCGGTCGGTCCTTCTACAGCGCCTTGTCGGTATGCCTATATACGTTTATCTGTCCATAGCCTATCACTTCCCTCTCTCCAATTGTCATCAAATCTGGACATCGACGGTTGGACCTTAAACTCATCGACTCCAAGAATTCTGTTCTCGGTCGAAACTTCTTGGACACCTGGTGCCTTATACTGTCAGCGGTTTCTTATTAGTTTGACTATTTCCTAACCTTTTCTTTTTCCTCCTGATTGCAGACTAAACGTCGCCAATACCTGGACCGGTATTCTTCAAAGAATCAATGCCGACAGCTAGAGGACGTCTCAATATAAAAATGGCGGCTCACTAATACCTTCAAGATGGCAGCCTTGGCAGCCTCACTGGAAGTCAAAAACTGAACCCCTTGCGATACAGTTCTACTTTCTTACATTCTTACTTAGTCGAAGACCAAACTCAACTTATATAGATACAACGAGTCATTACAATACATACATGCATACATACATAAATACACACATACATACATACATGCATAGATACATACATACATACATGCGTATGCATAGGCTACACCCATGTTCTTTTTAGCCGCGCTGGAGTCGGACGCACCTCTGAGTAGTTTTCTTGAAGAGGCACTATATAAATTGTTCGATATGAATTAATGAATACATACATACATACATAAATACATACATACATACATACATACATACATACATACATACATACATACATACATACATACATGCATACATACATACATACATACATACATACATACATACATACTTACTGCGTATACATACATACCCACACACATTCACGCATGCATAATATGCATATAATATATGCATGTTATACTACATTGTATATATTATATACAATGTAGCTTTTCGACCAAGCATCAAACAGTTTGTTTACACACAGCTTACGTGTAGACCTATGATGTGCACTTGCATGATGTCTGTGTGAATAATTGTGGCCACAGTAATTTATGCGCACACTTGACAGACATTGTTGTTATAAGGGTGTGCATCTTGTTTTGCACGTGTTTCACCAGCGATGGATTGACCTCTCAACCCTGTTTATTTTCGTGAGTTTATCCGGCGAAATCGTACACCCCCGTGTCCCTTTGAATGGGTTCATTGACCCACACCTCTGAGTGTGATCCAACCAGGTGCAATTTGTACGGAAAGGAGAACTTCCATGGCTGATTTGGACCACCTCCCACTGGTCCGTGGTTCGACATTCCAGCGGAACACCTGTGGATTTCTTTGGAATGCGTTTCCACAGGCGGCGTGAATGCTCCAGCTCATTCCATAAATCAACCGAGCTCTAATTGGCTAAGTGTCTAAGCTGCTAATGTTCCGTTCAGAAACAAACATCCTCTGCATATAGCAAAGCAAAGTAATGCCCTGCAGAGGCATGGCATTGGAAATGGAAATGAAAAAAGCTACAAGATAAAACTCCAAGCAACAATCACGTAGGCCTGTATACAAGTGCCACGAAAACAGGCATGGCAGTACCAACTTTTACGATGATAAGATGAGAGGAGCTAATAAATTACAAGCTGAACAGAACTTTTAAAAGCCTTTTGCAGGCTCGGAAAGCTCTTGAGGATTGATCTGCACCCGTAAACGCCGTTACATACTGTTTGTTCCCACTTGCTTCCCGCTTTGCAAACTCGTTATTTGGCCCCGCGGCACGCATGGACTTATCCAAAGAACTACTGCTTTTAACTGCAGACAAGTTTCCCTCTCCAACTGCTATAGGACTCAGAAATCACACTGTGTATCAGACATGATCGTATGAAGTGGGTATGAAGTGGGTATGAAGTGGTAGCGACTTCATTTTCTTAGCCTCGGCATATATGAGCGAACGGTCAGTCACCGTCTCATTTTCCCACCGACAGTGTACGGTCAGTACATTCATTAGTAGCTTGGTTGGCTGGGGAAACATCTTAACCGTACGTAATAATCTAGCGATTTCTACAGCGCACAACCAGACGACCACCATCATCACCGATTGCCACCGTAGCACCATGCTGTCTCCTCGGCTTGACCTCCCCGGATTTTGACCTGACACCGGAACGAACAGAGAAGTTTGGTTATTGCGGATTTGATTTGATATAGCGCCGGTGAATAAGCTGGTCTCCCGGACGTGGTTTTTGTGGGCGCTGAGAAATTTTCGGAGATTTACATTACATTACATTACATTGCAAGCGAAGTCTCGGAATATAAGCTTAGTGTAGTGTTTTCGTGGAGGCTAAAACTCGTAACAAAATCAGCTATAGTTGTGGAGGCCAGTCATTGTAGACTCAGGGACATGAGTAGCCTACATACATATTTGGCCATTTTACATAGCGCCATAGTTTCTAGACAATGCTCGCTATGCGTGCAGACGTAGGTCTTTCCAGTCTTTCCGCAACCAACCAACCAACCAGCTGATGTTTTTCCATGCACCAGATAAGTTATCCGCACATTTGCTTACCTACGTCTCGTCTTTCCGTGCCTGTAACAACATACGACTTGACTCTCACCCCCACGGATCAAAAGACGCGGCTGGCTATACACAGAGAAAGAGGGAGGGGAAGGAGCGAGGAGGGAAGGAGGGAGGAGGGAATGGGTCGGTGCTTCAGCAGCAGCAGCTGGAGCCAGCGGATGGAGGGAGAGATGGATGGAGAGATGGAAGGAGAGATGGAGGGAGAGATGGAGGGAGTGAGGGAGGCTCCCGGTTCCACTGTTGACGAGACTGGGATGCTGGGGAGTAGCTAGCAGAGTAGGCGCTCGGCTGATTTGCCATCGTTTAACCTCTACAGCAGCAGCAACAACAACAACATCTCTCTCCAGGTTTCCCTTGTCTATAGTGTATTGACTGTAACGAACAGCTGACTGATAAAATTATTACCGACCCACATACCATAAACTTGTTAACAGATATGTTCATGCAGCGCAGGTCTTTCATCGAAAGAAATATGCACAGAATTCTGGTTTCCTATGTACCAGCAGACCGATACTATAAATTATAGATTACAGGAATCGCGATAGAGAAGAACGAATTTACTAAACAAATGTAAATACCTGTAGTAAACACACATAGCCATATAATAAATAAATAAATCTTAGATATAAAGCGGGTGTATATATATTAAATTATATATAGGATATTTATATATATTATGGCCTCAGGCATACTCCCTGTTGTCCTATCTTGTATCACTGACGTCTGTTCCGTTAAACATCACGGCCTGATTATCGTTACGCATCTTTACCTTATTGCAGACTGTTAGCACATGCCAGAATATATATATTTAGGTCTGCATGTATAATGTACAAGTAATATATACATATATATGATATGTATGTATATACATGTATATTTAGTATATGTACATAATTATATATGTATATCTGTATGCATATGTATATATATGTATAATTGTATATGTATATGTATATAATGCACATCGATCATTGCGACTTGGAGTATGGGAGGAATTAAAGGATAATTATGTGGTGAAAGATGGTGGAGCCAGATTGATGTTCATCTTCAAAATATTGTTAATGCTTAACGGTTCCCGTTGAAGGAGCGATAACTACTATAAATCAGCACTATTCATCAAAAATCGATTTAATAAAGATCAATATTTATGCATGTGGACTTTGTGTTATGCAAGTTCTGGCACTGGATGTCGGCCACGTGGAACCACCGTTTACAAACGTGAATGATGGATGTGTGCGTGGAGGGTAAAGATATGCTTTTATGCCAAGCAAAGTTCGACCGTACGTACGGAACGTACGCTATTTTTTCTGCTGAAATGCGTACCGTACGCGTACGCTATTTTTGGCTAAATTAATAAATAGCGTACGCTAATTTTTATATTTTTTATTATAGAATTAACAAGGAATAACAAAATTACAAATTAAAGAATGGAAAATTATACAAAATAAAAACAAAATAATAATTTACCTCTTCGCTGAAACGGAACTACAAATAAGAACTGTAACGTGACGTAATAACGACGAGAAAAAAACACGAGAAAATGAGGAGACAAAATGTGACGTCACGAGAAGCAACTAATATTAAAGGCTGCTCATACGTACGGAATACGAACGTACCGTACGCGTACGCTATTATTTTTAGTAAATTACGTACCGTACGCGTACGCTATTTTCTGCTGTAACGTACGGTCGAACTTTGATGCCAAGTGGTGTCGATGATACCAAACTGCGTTAACGTTATCAAAGAAGATGGTACCAGCTGAGACAGGTTATGATGAGTTGTGGATGTTGATGCAGTTGGCGCTCTCACCTGTTGACGAGATTCTGGTCGAGGTGAGCCCTTCGTTTCTGCGTCGGGGTTCGATTCCCGGTCGAGGGAGGACCTGCCAGAGGAAAGTCGCTGTTGATGCGAAATGATGTTGCACTCGATGGCAGTGGATTGTTGTTTCAGTGCTTGTGCAAAAAATGAGGAATGATGGAAGTCTGCTAATCACTGGAGATTAAAGAAATGTTTTAAATGCCTTGCATTTTTAGGCGATTTCATCACGTTTCGTTGGCTGTGAGTCAGATGGTGCTGATGAAACCAAACTCACTTCGACTTATCCACAGCTTCACTAAGTAACGCAACTATACATGTAGGCTATACGCCGAATTTGCGGCCGAAAGGATAGAATAATAGCGCTCCATAAGCTAGCCCTGAGGTGGGTGTGAGTGTGAAGTGTTATAGACTTCGTTATTTTTAGCCTCGGCAGATGAGGCGGGTGAGTACGGATAAAAATTGAAAGAAATTGCAAAAATGCAGGAATTTCCAGAATACAAAAAATTAAATGGCGACACTGTACAGTTCCTCGGTATCAACCCAACGGGAGAAGTCGTTCATTCTGATGGCTCAGCCGCGTTGGAAGAATGCAATTGATGGAATCGCACATAGCGCACTACATGCAATATTCGAAGGAAAGGGAACCAAAGGAAGACCAACACTCTCATAGACAATATAAACTAAGAACACTTAATTAGACAACGGCTAAGACTGGACTATACATGATAAAAGTACCCAGTGGCGGCGCCAGCATGTGGCTAGGGTGGACTGAAGCCCCCCTATCGGCGGCTCAGCCCCCCTAACAAAAGTGGGAAATCACTGCCGATGCCAGAGAGGAGGGGAGAAAGGGAAGGAATTTGGGTTTTAGC
This sequence comes from Aporrectodea caliginosa, assembly GCA_020284085.1. NCBI lineage: Eukaryota > Metazoa > Annelida > Clitellata > Crassiclitellata > Lumbricidae > Aporrectodea > Aporrectodea caliginosa. The sequence continues at coordinate 1,369,799 of JACEVL010000132.1, read as the reverse complement.
CCCCCCAAACCTGAAATCCTGGCGCCGCCACTGAAAGTACCGGACTTAAAAAACTTATGACTTCTTTTGACTTCATTAATTTTGACTAGAAAATGGAAATAATTTATTGACGTCTATCGCCGCCAAAGTGGCTGGCATCAGAGATTCATGATGGTGGTGGTGGTGGTGCATGGTGATCAGACGCGTAACTAACTAATAATAGGCTACGCAATAACACAACCGCGTAAAGATTTTAAGAGCTCTAAAAATACAAACCGTTCAGATTACTTATTGACATTCTAGATTACTATTATTCGTTGAATTTCTAAATCTAAATAACAATTAGCCACAGTACAGCAGTTGCTAGAACTCAGCAGCAACGTTCAGTTCGGCAACAGCTTAGAAAAGCATACAATGGCAAGGTTATAAGAAAAAGAAATCTGCTCTGGTCGCTATTGTGGAGACTTTGTTATTGTGAGGTCGGCAAAACATTTCTCTTCGCGGACACAGTGAAGACTCTGGAAATTTCGTGGAACTTCTGAAATTTCGATCCCAGACCGAATTTGCCGCCCCTTGAAAAATGCCGCTCTAGGCATAGTAGGGCGGGCTCCTATATCGTCTATACTTAAAGACGGCACAAGTAGCTGCAACAGACTGACGGTGCCTAGAAAACTGACAACTATACACGTACATTGCATCAAGTAAAACTTTCAATGCTTTAGTTAATTGCAGTTCTTCGTTGAGTGTCTGTTTCAAGTATACGTTGGCTGCTGGACTTCGCAGCTGAAGCCAATTTAAAAAAGCAAATTATGAAATCATATAATTTGCCGAAGAACTGATGTAAAATGTCTCAAAAATGCACCATTACAAATCCCTAAATTAAAAATTTCTTACCCTGGGGAGGGGGTTACGTCACTGGTGGTGGCGACGGTGATGATGATAATAAATGGGGAGGGGATTACGTCACTGGTGGTGGCGGCGATGATGATGATAATATTGATGATGATGATGATGATGATGATGATGATGATGATGATGATGATGATGATGATGATGATGATGGTGATGATGATGATGATGATGAGGTGGAGGAGGAGGAGGAGGAGGAGGAGGAAGATGAGAAGGACATGATATTAAATTGCATTACGGATGTTCGATGATTATTACGGATGATTATCTGCTCGTAGGATTTTAAAGGCCTCTGAGTATCCCTGGAAGGGGCGTTATATAAATTGTCGTAATGAATTTAAGATCAGACGAAGAACAGAATATCTGCCCGTTGAAGCCAGTCTGATGGCAGTATGGGAATTTTAACGAGGGGGGTTAGACTTGATTTATGTGCAGTTTAAGTGGCGCTGTATACTTTCTCGTATATGAATTTACGAAGAAGACTAAGGTGGGAATAACTGCCCCACCCCAACCACCCGGCAATTCTCACTCTAGTTGATGGATAACCGTTGACAGGAACAAAACATGAGATGCCTGTTAATCGAGAAGCTGTTGCGTGATATCAGTCATCTGGTTAGCGAATCTTCATGGAAGAATTTTGAGCGAAACTCAATAAGAGCAAACGCAGAGGGAGGAATTCCACCGAAAAAAGTTCTCCTCATCGATGAGAGCTAGCAATCGTTGGTTAACCTTATTTTTTGACCTTCTTCTAGTCTGGCGCGCAGCAGAAAGTTAAAAACTTATAATAGTTATATGTTAAAGGCTGTAGGGTCTATGTAAATAAATCCCAAGGACGTAAAGAAGTTGTATTACAGTATTATATAGATGTAACCCACTACATATATTACATCTAATACATAGCACATAATATATGTTATATAATATATATAGTACATCTAATACATAAATATATGAACATCTAATATATATATATATATATAATATATATATATAGCATAATTCATCTAGGCTTAATACATAAATAATGCGTATATTATGTGTTATGTAATATATTATGTCCATGTAGTATATACATCTAAATCAACTTCTCTGCTCACTTGACAGTTCTTTACATAGACACCTCTAAATTATATATAGATATATGCGTGTGTGTATGTGTCTGTGTGCGTGTGTGCGCGCGTGTGTCTGTGTAGGTGTGTCTGTGTAGGTGTGTCTGTGTAGGTGTGTGTGTGTGTATGTATGTGTGTGTATGTAGGACTGTGTGTGTGTGTGTGTATATATATGTGTGTGTGTGTGTGTGTGTGTGTGTGTGTGTGTGTGTGTGTGTGTGTGTGTGTGTGTGTGTGTGTGTGTGTGTGTGTGTGTGTGTGTGTGTGTAGGTGTGTAGGTGTGTGTGTATGTGTGTACATTTATTCTGTATATAGCGCAGGGCTTTGTGCTATTGGTTCTGTTGTTCATTACGGCCTTTTTTCCTGTGTGCTGAACTATGCAGAGGAGCAGGAGATGGAGGAGGAGGAGGAAGCGTTGGTCCTGCAGCAGCCTCGATCGAGAGACGAGACACGGCCAGACAGAAGTCCGATATGAAGGTCAACCTGGACCGTGAAAGCGGAAGATACCTGGCTGGAGAGATCATCAAGGGATCGATCACAATCGTCCTTAGCCAGGAAGTCAGGGTCAAAGGTACTATAGACTTGTATAGAGCATATCGTAGACGGGTGCCTGGTGCTAACGAACTTTCGTTGCTGGCTAATGAGTCATGCAACAGAAGTATAGACATATACCATCAAAATTAAGTGTTGTTCAAAGTATGCAAAAGTTAAACTAACTGGAAGCCTATATAAGTTGCCAAGCAACACACTTTGGCAAAGTTTGGCCAAATACAATTATACAACACACACAGCAGACCATTAGGCCTGATTCATTTTGTGAGTGCATAGGCTATATATTTATATATTTTATAGCTTGCATAACTCGAGCTGTAATAGGAGAACTGATACTATATATTTGTCTGTTATCGTTTAGTGTTCGTATGGTGCGTTGAATAATTATATATGCTGATATATTTGTCGATAGGCATATGATCCAATGTTCCCTCTACAGTGCGCGGATGCGCGGCCGCGCAGCTCATTCAAATGCCGCGCAGCAGTTTCAAAGTTCCGCGCACAAGTTTTGTTAGGAAATTACTCATGTTATGAGCTAAAGTTTTGTTTAACTGGCAATTGAAATTATTGAATAATTAACATACTTGAGCCATACATCTTCTTTAATAAAAAAAAGACATTATTACAAACGTGTATTTAGTCAGTACTGTTACAGTAGTCTGTAATTACAACTTGCAATCACAAATGTTTCTGAAAATGTATTGCTCAGTTTCATTGCTCACGCGGAAATTAGGCTGCTCAAACAACCGCCAGTTCCACGCACACTGGAAAAATAATAGATTGATCCTATATTATTGGACTCGTCGCTCTAACCATTTGTGGCAGTCCAATAATGTGTAGCATGAAACGTAATATCGGATGCCTGTATAACGTGGGTGACCAGTAGTTGGATAAATCGCTTGACTAAGTTCTATTGCACAATATGTTAGGCCAACGCGTAGTTTGTGCATGTAATAATACGCGCATTGTATTTCTATTCCTTTGCACTGCGTAATTAATTAGCTTGCCTATAATTACTATGTAGATCTGACGTTGAGGTTCTTCGGCGATGGTCGTGTGTCGTGGAATGAGCGTCGGTCTTACATCAAAGGAAGTTCAGTTACAGTCAACTTGAAGAACACCGACATCTTCCTCGATCAGACCATCAGCATCCTTTGGAAAGGTCTGACAGACTGTATATCCCTACTATAACGACTCCATGCTATCGTACATCATTGTGTGTTACATGTATTCGAAAGATATCAACTTCGTAGTGTGGCTGTAATAAAGTCATCCGTCGTGTCTGATTTAATTGTCTAACTGCATAACTTAATATTTTATAAGATAATTAATACTTAATACAATACAATACAACTGTGTTTGATATTGAACTCCTTCCACAGCTCAGAAGTGCACGTATACGACCATACGACAGAATATCGATGGCGCAGAGCAGTTGTGCGCGAAGGACTTGCTTGAGGTCCCTATATACACTGCAGTAACTGCCTCGGACGAGGCTCGAACCCGTACGTTGCAGGATGAACGCTCTTATAACCAATGAGCCACCGTGCCAAACCTCTAACGGCTGAGAGCGAATTATTACATTACATCATTAAATCATTACATCGCGTACAAAATCTCTGCAGTTGCTGCGCAATATAGGCGTATAATACCGACAATTGCATGGCAGCGACGTTGGAAAGCTCGTTGAATTTAATCGCATCTTACCTCACTTCAACTTTTCAAAGTTCATTCATTCATTCATTCTGAAGATTTATATAGCGCCCCTTCAAGAAATCTGCACAAGAACGCTCCCAGACCAGCCACGGCTAAAGAAAAAAAGACTTGAGTGATTTATAAAGCCAATAGTTAGATTGATCAGAGGTAGCCAGGGTCGCATTAAGGCTATATAGTGCGGGCCCGGAAGTCCCGGATGCTGTGATTGCCTTCGAAAGGCCCCTCTGACGACCACCGGTCCACTACACACATACTTATAAAATACAGGCCCCTCAAAACTGCGTTCCCGGGTGCTGCAGCACCCTTAGCACCCTCCCTTAATTCGGCCCTGGAGGTAGCAAACGCAACTCCGATGGTATACGTTAACTTTGACGGCTTTGCACAAGATATATAAATGTACACACACCTACAGACACAATTAATGGTTTATGTTGCTCCAATTCTTCCAGGTTCTAGAAATTCCACGATGGCGAAAACAACCAGGCGATCGTTGTCGTCATCGTCTTCAACTCCAACGGAAACGGAAATGGATGACAGTCTTCTACTTCCGGCCGGCGTTCACACGTTCCCATTCCAGTACAAACTCCCGTCGGACCTGCCGGCCAGTTCCTTCGAAGGTCGATGGGGGCAGGTGAGGTACACGATCAAGGCCGTCATACAGCGTCCATGGAAGTTCGACATCGAGAGGGAGAGGGACTTTGTTGTCATCACGGTCCTCGACCTCAACGATGAACCGGAACTGGCGGTGAGCGGCTGAACAGAACTAGCCTAAGTCTGCCCAGTGGCGCAAATCATGGGGGGGGACAGAGTGGGACTGCCCCCCAAAGTTTTGACTTAAGCCGTTCTGTCCCCCCCAAAATCCAGCCATCGTAGAGTCTGTCCCCCCCCCAAAGTTATGTGTAGATTTTCGCCTCTGAGTCTGCCACAATCCAATACCTATATTTCACCTATATCTATTTTTCACATATAGCCTACTGTAGGGGTATTCGTATACAAAAGCCTTGGGATGGCCTGGTGGCTTTGTGACCCCATGTTCGAAAATCTGGGGTGCAAAGATGATTTTGACCCGAAAGATCAACATTTTTTCATATATATATAAATTCAGTGTACTCTAATTAATAGCTGAGCTGGCTTCAATAAACTAGGCAAACTAGACGCAGGTGAAACAGAAATCTCGAACTAATTTCTGCCCTGATCAAACCCCCGACCTCTCGATTGACAATCCAGCACGCTAACCACTACACTATCGACAGCCTTATCCTTATTTATTCACGGAGAAGCTAGTATTTGTAATAATCACCGTCATCATCGTTGTTTTAGTCGTCGTCGTCATCATTGTCGTTGACTGGCTGTTGTTTCAGCGTCCGATCGGAGGAATTGGAGACTTTTCTCCAGGTGTGTTCTGCATCCGTAACGGACAGGTGACGACGGAACTGCGGATCGGTCGACGTGGATATGCGCCTGGAGAGAGGATAACGTTTCATGTGGAAATCGAGAATAACAGTCGACAAAAGCTCCACCATCACAGGGTGGCACTCGTTCAGGTATAGGACGTCTTTGTGCACTTCTATATTCAATGTCTTGCCCATTGCTGTTCGGTTTCATTTTCATGCATGTTAGAGGCAACAATCATTATGATTGCCTAGGGCCTATGCATATGTAATGCGATGCTATCTCGATCCCAAATGGATGCAATTCTACTGTATATAATATTTTTTTTCGTTTATTGAATCCGGTTGATAAACCGCAACCGGTTACAGTGTACAATTATGCAATTGAAATAATTCACAACAACACAAATGACAGAAGACATAAATCTTAACTACTAACAGAACAGACAGCCTGCAATACACGGCGCTAATAGCAGCCTACAAAGAATTGTCCGCCCTACGGGACTCGAACTCGGTACCTCTCGCTCTCTATGCCAGTGTGTTATCGAGTGCGCTATCGGGCCCCGGACGATGTGAGTTACTAAAGGGCGCTATACAAATGCTCTGATGCATATATAACTGCTCTGATACGTACATACATGCATCTACGTTGTATAACTTCGTGAGATTAAAACTCATTTAGGCTACTGAGAGCATTTTAAACGTTATTCTCTAACGTTTCAGAACGTGCTGTGCATTTTCACAGTTGTGCTATAATAGTCCCGTGATATTGAAAAAGTGTTCTATGAACTTGTAGCACGTGACGTTCCGTGCTAGTACAAAGACGCGCAAATTGACGACTAGTGTTAGTTCTCTGAGTCGAGGGGAAATATTGCCGGGTGCTTCGTCCGTCTGGACCAAGGACTTCCTGTCCGTTCCAGTTCTACCACCGACGTCAAACAAGAACTACCGAAACATTCAGATCAAGTACACGCTCTCGGTAAACGATCCTTCTGCGTCATGATGACTGACCTCATAATTATGTTCTGTGGCTTATCGTACACAGTGAAGTAGGTCTAATACAGGCCTGTCAAAGAGAATCTCTGTCTGTTGTCTGTCTTTATCTGTGTGTGTCCTTGTTCTCTGTCTCTGTCTCTGTCTGTTTGTCTGTCTCTCTCGTCTCTGTCTCTGTCTCTCTCTCTCTCTCTCTCTCTCTCTCTCTGTCTCTCTCTCTCTCTCTCTCTCTCTCTCTCTCTCTCTCTCTCTCTCTCTCTCTCTCTGTCTCTCTCTCTCTCTCTCTCTGTCTCTCTCTCTCTCTCTCTGTCTCTCTCTCTATCTGTATCTGATCTGACTCTGCCTCTGTCTTCTGTTCTGAAAATCTCTATATATATAAGCTAATGCCTGAGTTGGTTCATGTATAAATTATGAAAGACTGAAAGGAAAAATATATCAAACTTATAGCCATACATAGCTGCCCTGAATTTCGAATATAGAATAAATTTAACTGATGTGTGCATTTAGCTATATTGAGCATACAGCTTGAGGATTATAATCTATGGTTGACATTGTCTGCAGCTGTTCATCTGTCACTCGTCCTGGGCAGACGAATTCTGTCTTCCGGTGACCGTCGTCATCGGAACTTCCGGTCTGAAACAGGAAACGATTAACAACTATCTCTCGATGCTCGGATATTCGGGACCGAGTCCTAAACCGTCGCCACGTCAGTCACACGATGCCAGTACGAGCGACCTCTCCAGTACGTCTACTTTCATTCATTCATTCAGTCCAAAAATTTATTTAGCGCCCATTCAAGATTCCTACTCAGTGGCGCTCCCTGCGCTATTCTAAATGATGTTAGAGTTAATATGACCAGACAGTCAGTCGAAAACGAACACAGCTCAAATAACAGATGACTAGATGAGTCACCACTGGCAAGGTCCCGCAAACACGAGGAGCCCAGTCAACTTTGTTCAGGATAGGTGTACTGAGTATGTATGTATTTATGTATGTATGTAGGGTCTATGTATCCTATGTATGTATCAAGACACTTTGTAGCGTCTTGTACATGTAAGTAGCTTACAAAAGCCATTGTGTATGAGAAGCATATTAATTATAGCAACTGTTATTACCAATCTATGATTCACTGTTTCCTCCAATTTCATGAATCTACACTCTATAGTTAGTCCTCTGACGGGGCACTTGTAAACATTGTTCTCTAACGTTCCATGGCTGTGTTAGGGCACCTTAGAAATTGTCGGTGTTATAATTATTGTTATGATTATTATTCTAGGCCTGTTATCTAATTACAGCTGTATTGTATTGCATACAGTTCATAATGATTAGCTTCTGAATAGGCCTACATGCTAACAACACGATACCCGAAAAGTCATTTTTCAGCCTTTCATCTTCCATCTTATTATTTCCTGGTCTATATACATCGGCTAAAGATCAAAGACAATGCTACAACTTTTCATTAGCACTCCTCACTGTGGGCCCTAAGCAAGGTACCGTAATCTCCAATGTAAACAACATTATACTGCATTTTTAAATCTCCGGCAAAAGCGTAATGGAACACAGTTGCTGATTGGGGGAACGCGGTACGTGTTGCTGATTGGTTGAAGCGCTCTCTTGCTAACGAGGTTCGAGCTTCCGTGAGTAGGTTACTGTGTAGGTAACCGTGGGCAGCGTACCTTTGGAAACCTAATTCACTCACAATTGATCAGCGCCATCGATATTAAGCTTATGTAGATGCTTGGCGCTTAATAAATGGATATTAATATAAGTGGTTCGGTGCCTTGCAGCCTGAGGGTTGCGGGTTCGAATCCACCTCAAGCCGCCGCGTAGGGGCCCTGGGCAAGTCCTTCACTTGCAATAATTGCTCATGCGCTTCGGCGTGAAACTCCGATTCAGTGTCCGCGCAGTAGTCGGGAGCGCCTCTGAGTAGAAATCTTGAAGGGGCGCTATAACAAGTGCTCATACATACATACATACATACATACATACATACATACATACATACATACATACATACATACATACATACATACATACATACATACATACATCATGCATACATACATACATACATACATACATACATACATACATACATACATACATACATACATACATACATACATACATACATACATACATCATGCATACATACATACATACATACATACATACATACATACATACATACATACATACATACATACATACATACATACATACATACATACATACATACATACATACATACATACATACATACATACATACATATAACAAGCTTTTTTCTTTATTAATTCAAACTGACAATATTTACATGACACAGTAGTAAAAAGACGATAGCAAGTTTAACAGGAGTCGAATTTAACCTTTTGGCAGCCATGCAAGTCGCCCATCTGTCCTATTACTCATTCACCAGCGCCATCTGGCGAATGGAAGGCTGAGTCAACCTTTATAGGTAGTGGGAATCGATCCCGCTTCCTTTTTGATGTTCTGCTCTTCACACCATTTATCTATCGGCGTGTATTGTAGGCCTATTGTATAGGCCTACTTGTCAATTTATTCGCTCAAAATCTTACCCGGCTTGACCACATTTGTCAAAACCAGCGTTTGAATGTAAACCAGCGTTTGAATGTAAACCAGCGTTTGAATGTAAACCAGCGTTTGAATGTAAACCAGCGTTTGAATGTAAACCAGCGTTTGAATGTAAACCAGCGTTTGAAATTTAAAAGCGTTTGAATGTAAACCAGCGTTTGAATGTAAACCAGCGTTTGAATGTAAACCAGCGTTTGAATGTAAACCAGCGTTTGAATGTAAACCAGCGTTTGAATGTAAACCAGCGTTTGAATGTAAACCAGCGTTTGAATGTAAACCAGCGTTTGCATGTAAACCAGCGTTTGAATGTAAACCAGCGTTTGAATGTAAACCAGCGTTTGAATGTCGTGCGCTAAACTGAAAGTGTATTTTGGATCGTAGGAACGACGAACGACAATAGTTCGGCGGGATCATCATCCAAGTACATGCATCGAAACAGTCTGAACCCCTTGCAGACAGACATCAGTCCCCGACCGAGGTCCCCCAGCAACGGAAGCATCCAGCTGAGTCCAAGGTTGTCCAAGTCAACATGCACTACAGACGCCGGCCACGCATCGTTGATCAACGCTATCCACAGCAGCTTTGACCTGGAGCATCAGGAGCCATCGGTGGCAGCGCGAAAGAAGGACGCGGCGTCGGCGGTCGGAAGCCGCGGCCGCCCGAGCTCCTTCAGGGATGCCAGTTAGGCCATTGCAGCCTCTATATATATACAGTCGTGTGATTAGTCAGTTCACAGCACCTTCTATGTTTGATCAACTTTACCATGATGATACGTTGCAAGAATCGGATTTGTACAGAAATAGGCCTGCAATAGGAGCAAAATATTCTGCTGATTTTGGTAGCCGTGTACAGATGAAGTTTGCAGTATATATGGGCTAAACTAACTATAGTCTAATCGATGAGATAGGCCTAATTATTATTCAATCGGCTACGGACAAGAAAAGGCAGATTGACACGCATGCTCTAAGTAAAGCCTAAATAGTCTCGCTGCAGAATATTGGACTGGAGACGTTTTTCTGCAACAGAACAATTTTTTAGCCCTATATTATACGATATAATATTAATTAGGCGTAAATTAAACGACTCGATATATCGCATAAATTTATGTAGATCTCTCGATAGGCTGCAGTCTCAATAATAATTATAGGAGACATTTTAAATGTCAAGAATTTATTGTTACTAGGAACACAATGAAACTGTGAGATGTTAGCTAGAGTTTGAATTAATATTGTGCTTAAAATAATTATAGACCACCTATTTCTTAATAGGCCGAGGGGCCTAGCTACTATAAGCTACTAATTATAAGTAATGGTGATGACGACGACGACGACGACGATGATGATGATGATGATGATGATGATGATGATGATGATGATGATGATGATGATGATGATGATGATAATAATAATAATAATAATAATAATAATAATAATAATAATAATAATAATAATACTGGTTCGTGGTCATCGAGATCGAACGCACCTCCTCCCGTCGAGCAGAAGGCTCATATACAAAGAGGATGGGACAGCAAACTAATCTCACATGCACTTCAAGGCCTATCAGAAAGAGCGAGTGATTCTGCCGTTAAAGCCAGGTTGTTAGCCGTGCAATCGCCGCACTCTGGAGACTGGCTTCATGCACTTCCAATTACGACAGCAGGATTACGGATGTCAGGAGAGGTCCTAAGAATCGCATCTGGTATCCGGCTGGGCACTGCTTTGTGTGAAAAACACACTTGCAAATGTGGTGTCATAGTGGAATCCAACGGTCATCATGGATTCTCGTGCATCAAAGGAGCAGGAAGACAGCATCGACATGGCATGCTCAACGACGTTATTTGGCGAGCTTTCACCAGAGCCAGAATACCTGCCATCAAAGAGCCCAATGGCCTCTCCAGATCAGACGGCAAAAGGCCTGACGGAGTCACCATCATACCTTGGTACAGAGGTCGTTGCTTGGCATGGGATGTCACGGTGCCAGATACTTTCGCTGCATCCTACGAACATATAACATCGCAAAACGCAGGTGCGGCAGCGGAAAAGGCAGCTCGCAACAAGGAAACCAAGTATGCTGCTATCACACAAATTGACACAATCACATCATTTCGTCCCTGTTGCAGTCGAAACTGCAGGAAGCTGGCACACAGAATCACTGCAGTTTGTTCAAGAACTAGGACGCAAGGTCTCAGCAGCGACAGGCGACCAGCGTGAGACCAGTCATCTGCTGCAACGCCTATCAGTCGCCCTATAGATTGGAAACTCTGTGTGTGTTTTAGCCACCGCGGACTGCAACAACAGTAGCCCAGGACTGAATGACGGCTTTTAAAATTATTGAAACAGACATTTTTAATCAGTCTGTAATAAGTTTGTTGGTTTTATGAAGAAATAAATTTGTCTCATAATAAAAAATAAAAATAAAAAATAATAATAATAGTAATAATAATAGTAATAATAATAATAATAATAATAATAATAATAATAATAATAATAATAATAATAATAATAATAATAATAATAATAATAATAATAATAATAATAATAATAATAATAATAATAATAATAATAATAATAATAATAATAATAATAATAATAACAGCAACAACAATAATAATAATAGTCATTAATAATATAATGGAAGAGAAATGTCTGTCTGTCATGAAAGCAATATCCTGCTACGGAATTCCCGCATTAGTACCAGCCACTTCGCTAGGGGCGACGTAACACTTCACACAAAGCACGCGTGTACGTTGGACATTTCTTTGTTTTGAAGTTATCAAAAACATTAATTTTGTCTAAAATTCTTGCTGCGCAATAATATTGTTGAGGAAGTTCGATGGAGATCGTTTTCGACACCGCACCATTGGTAAACGCCACTGGGGCTATGGCCAGATGCAGGCAGATTGCGCCTCTTTCTGGATCCAGATCTCGCGACTTGCATCAGTGCGTGTAGGCCTATATTCACAGAATAGATAAAGCTTTATCTATTATGTGCTATTATGTGCTATGCAGAATGGACAATAATAGAAAAATAAAAACTGTCATGATGGGTATGATGGATGGAAGTGGACGAAGAGGAAGACCTAACAGGGAATGGACTGATGACATCAGGGATTGGTGCAAACAAGACCTACACAGTTTGAGTGTATTGGCGCAAGACAGAGGATTATGGAAACGGATGACGAAATTTGCATTGGACACCTACGGGCTTTCGGCCCATGGATCCTGATGATGATGATGATTATGTGCTATTATACCCCTATCCTATACGTCTGTTATTTTAACTTTCAGAGCTATTTAGGACCTGGCGTGTTCTCAATCTATCCTATCCTCAGCCGTCATCGAAACGAGGATTGGCCGCGTCAAGTACAATCATTCTCCATTGGTGTTCTCAATAGGCTCTAGAAATAATATTTAAAATATGAAGGATTATTATAAATGTAGGCTACATTAGATAAGCAACCTTCGTAATTTGTGCTACATTGCATTACAAAAACCAAAGTGGAACACACTGCAGGTCACTTAATTAGGCCTATAGGCCTACTAACCTTCGATTTTGAATGAAGTGTACTGTGTAGGGCTGTAGGCTTATAACAGGCCTAGGATCTGTGGTCTGCTAGCAGCCCGTTTTGCCTCGTATAGGCTTATATTCACGAATCACGAACTCAAATTTTAGGCCATTGAACTTAAAATTTAACAGTAACTGTTGAAACTCCACAATCTTTGTTTTAACGCAGCCTTCAAGTGTCTCCCGCAACATAATCAGGGCTGTTAAAGGCTTGGTTTTTTTGTTTTTTGTTTTTTTGGTTAAAAAACCCCCCAAAAAACCAAAAAACGTAAATTTTGGTTTGTTGTTTTTTTCTACAAATTTTGACATTATAAATGCAAAAAATGGCGTCTCTTCAACTCTCTTGGCAATTGTTGTATGGTCATTGTTTATTTCGTTTTATGACATTCTACGGTTCTACTGTTCTAGTTAATTTCATTTATGCATCTGATTAATTTGAACTTTATTATATGCCATTTTAATGAGTTTTATGATCCGAAATAGGAAAATCTCAAAAACAAAAAAAAACATAAAAAACAAAAAAATTCATTTTGAAAAAAGTTTGATTTTTAACACCCCCTGAACATAATACGTAAACTTACGAGAAATAAAACAAAATCTATGTGTTTCATAGGTATAAAATTATAATTGCGCTAAATTAATAACGAAAAGGTACGTTATCTTTAATATACATAATCTTTGTTACTTATTTATGTAGCGGATATATTTTAAGTTGTTTTTGTAGACACTAACTGTTGCGATGAGCGAATTATCGCATATTTCTGCATTTTAATCAAATTAAACTTTAAAATGGAGCTTTATATCAAATACAGAGAGAAATCGAAAGACGTTGTTTCAGCCCGTCCTTTGTTGTTAAATCGTTTTGCCTGTGGCCTGCTTTTGTTCATCACCTGTTGGTCATTTGCTCTGTCAGTCGATGCAGGTATTAATTTTATTCATTTATTTTATTTATTAATTTCATTGTTGTTTATAGCAAAAACAGACTCGGGTTGAGACTTACGAAAATGTCACGTGTTTATTTCGATTTGACACTTAATTTACTTTCAGTAAAATTGTAAAGAGCTTGTGTTAGTTGATGAAAGACTCAAACTAAGATTTTTGCTGGCTATCCATTCTCGGTAACGTTTGAACAGCCTGTGTTGCAATGAATTTGGTTTAGACCTCGTATAAAACTTGAAACTTAACATTTCTTTGGTGATCAAAGTTTTGAAAGGGCTAGCAATATTATAACTGTAAATAAAGTAAGTAAGTAAGCTTGTGTCATTGCCATTCAGGAAAATGAATGTCTTTAGTGTTGTGTAATTTACAGTACAGCGAATCTCTAGTCGATTTCATGAAAATTTTAGGGCAGACATTTAGTATCGGGGTGCGTAAGTTCACTGGCATTATACAGTATATTTTGGCATGCTGTGTGGAAGGTACCATGTTTTCTAATGACAACACTAACCCTGACCCTAACCGACCCTCACGATGCCTATCCTTACCCTAACCGACTCTCATGGTGCCAGAAAACCTGCGCTCCCCGAAATTAAATGTTTTCCAATTTTAATATACGCTGTTTCATCTTAAGCAGTTACCTTGTTTGAGTTGGCTGGCAGTTTAGCTAACCACAGAACTCAGTTCCATGGCACTGGTGACTGCAGAGTTTATCATGGTTTTGGAGTTACTAGATACCACACTGATTAAGTTCTGTGAAGCTTATAGATTACACTGATGTGCCACCACCTGGTTTTTATTCATTAGCATCAGTAATAAATTTAAGAGGATTTTGAAAGATATGGTGCCATAATTATGATACCTGATATCTATTATCGTCAAGCCCCAATTATTATAAAGGATTGTTTCAAATATTTTATGGAATAAAAGGAGTCAGTGAGAAGTTTTTGTTTTACTTTTATTGATTATATGTTCCACAAAATCTGTTAAACTTGTAGCCAGTGGTGATGCAAGCTTCTCATCTGTTAGCCAGACTCCGCCTGCTACAAATGAATCTCAAATGCCAGACTTAAGCGGTGAACTGTCAACTCCGATGGCCACAGGTACTTCAGCCGCTACGATGGCTACGGCTTTGTTTGGGGGAATTAAACAAACTGCAGCAAACAGTTCTGAAAGCGTTCCGTTTACAGGCGACAACATCTCCACCCAGATGATAGTTGCTTTTGGATCGTCTGCAGCTGTAATCTCATCCACAGCTGAAACTGATAGCAGCAACCAGTCGACTCATCTTTCTTCAGTCACCTTGAATTACACCAATCCCACTGTCATGGACGTGACATCATCTGTTGCGAATTTAACGTCTTTCTTTCCTAACTCCAGTTACAGCACTCCGTTCAATACTTCATCTGGTATGACCATATGGACGTCAGCTAGCACTCCAACTGTGCAGACAAAAATCGAAGAGGTGTGTTTGCTGATTTATCTTTAGGAGATTTCTTTATTTTCAGTTTTTTAGATAAATTTGCTAAAACAAGTTGTCAAGCAAAGACCTTGTACATGGTTTGGATGCTAAGTTTTGGATGCACCTCAAGCTGCAACATATTAAACTTGTGTAACCTGTAGTCTATAAACGTGGCAATCAGGAATAGGTTTTGGAGATAGAGTAAACACTTGTCTTGTACATTTGTAGATGATAATTGGAAACTGCCTCACCACGGGTTTTTCGGAAATGGTTCCCACGTTACAGCTAGGCTCTGACAATGTCTTTTGCAATATATAGAAGTCATTGTATTAGATGAATTTGTTTGTCTGTCCATTTTAAGCACATGCCAAAGCTTCAGGGCTTAAAGGGTTTACTAGATTATAAGTGAGCTAATCCAATGAAACACTGTCCGTCAAGCTGTGAAGCTCTTTGTGAAGTTCTTGAAAAGTGCTGTGTAAATAAAAAACATACATTATGTTGTAAAATGAAATTATTTACTTCCAATTTTTCAGCTCTCATTTGAAAAGTCTTCTAAATAATAAATCTACCTTTTGTATGCAAGTTAGGTCATCTCGTAAGTCGCTGATTCGTATTCACCTCATGACCTAATTGATTTTAAGGAAATCTGTTATTGCAGGACAAGAAGTTTCCTTACTATTCCTACAAGATAGTGAACAATGATGAAGCAACATTCCAGCATTACTGGAAGCAGGAGGAGGAAATAGTTGGTTCAAAGCATGATGAAGTCCTGGAAAAGCAGTATCTCACGGCAGTGGTAAATTGCATTCTTTTTGTTAGTCATTTGCAATTCTTAAGATCTGTGGAATATAGTACACCATGTGATATGGTGTGCTGTTCTACTGAATTTGTGCTATTGCAGTGTACTAAACCAAATGAGTATTCTGACTGACTACTCAGCTTGCTGATCAGTTCATGTAATCACCTTTAAAATGTTACATCTCTCCTCTGTACTTCCTCTGGATGGGTTGTATGTCTACCATGGACTGCTTCAGTGTTAGAATAGTCTTAGTTTCTTAGTTTCAGCTGGACTAATCTAAAAGATTTCAAGGGGTCTGTGCAGTTTCGGGCTGATTTCGTCTGTGTTAGTTTTAGAGCATTTAATATAGAAGTTGAACACTTTGAGAAGTTTTCTCTTAAAGATATGCTATGTAAGTTTGTGATTGCAGTTATAATGAACAAGTCTGATGTTACACGTATCAAGAAAATAGATTAATGTTATATTTGTTGATATTATTAGTGTAGCTAGTCCACTATTTAGTCTACATTATTCTCATACTAGTGTTTATGTTTTGTGGTGAAATACTTTTTCAATCTGTAAATGATTTCAAATCTTGACTTTGATATGATTGGTTCACTTTCAGACAGTCAAACTCAACTTCACTTTCTTCTTTTATGGCCATGAAGTTGATTCAGTTACGTTAGCAACTGGCGGTAAGGGATTTATGTATCTCAAATTATATTTTCATATGAGCTCAGATGATCAGAAGGTTTTGAGAGATGTCATTTGGATCTATTGTTAGTTTTGAAGCTTCAACTGCTTTGCAAAAAGTGCTGTAGATTATATTATTATTATTATTGTCAATTAAATTTTTAATGCACAAATGGTCACACCGAAATGTGAATCTGAGACACGAATAGTCAGCCGCCAAGAGAAGATGCAGTTAAATTTGTTTTTTACATTACGTTACAAACATTGAATGGTTTTTTAATTAAATTGAACTGTGTCAGTGTTGAATTGGAAAATTTTGATAAGTAAGTAAGTAAGTAAGTAAGAATATTCTTTAATTGACTACCAGCAAACGCACAGTAGCTTACAGAAGAAATAAATAATACAAACATTTATGCAAAGTCATATAACATTCTCATAATAAAACTTCTTTTTGCAAAGGCATCAATTCTAGGTAGGGTGAGATTCAATGATGCATTGAATTATGTCTTTTAAGCTGTAAAGCTTCTGTGCAATAGACTAACTCTCTTGTTTGTTTGAAGGGTTAATAGTCTCTTTAGAAAGTGAAATTTAGTGGCTCATAAGTTTTGCTGAAGAGCTGTAATTTGTGAGCAATCTATTTCTCTGGCTTATTTAGGATTTCTGTATATGAGCGACTTTCTTCATGATCGACTTACTTACTCGCAGTATATTGCTCCACTGATGGCCAACTTTGGAACTGAGTTTATGAACCATTCGCACATTCACTACGTTGGAAATGGTAGGTTTTATTTTCTTTTTTTCAAGTTCAACTCAGATTTAGGAAACTTTGCACAAATTCAAGATAGACTGCATACTATGACATTGACAATAAAGCAGGTTTCAATCCAACCTGGTTATACTCGTGTGCTTTAAATACTTAATATTGCTTGAAGGTTTTTGTGATGTGATTTATATAAGTTCTTACGATAATTAAAACATTTTGATTGGTTTTTTGTTAATCAGACACCGTTATTGAGTAGTGAATGCATTCTCCTCAAAAACAGGGGTAATTGGAAACAGTTGAATCATCAATTGTTTGCAGAATGAAATAAAAAGATGATGTGTTCAACACAACAGGTCATTGTGTTATTTTTTTAAACCTGTTCTTTTGTATTCAGGAACATCGTTTACTGTTTGGTGGGAGAATGTAACTCTCAAAGACAATCCCACTGGTAAGGCATTCAGGTTTGCTGCATGTACTGTTGTAGCTTAGGAATTAGATATATGACTACTATATCATTCTGTAATTATAATTATTTAAACAGTACTTTTATATTTTATTCTTTTGTAAAGCTACCAGTAATCTAAATGAGATGAAGAGATTTTCGTCTATGCAAATACTGATTAAAACCTTATATTTCTCTTTGTGAATTGAGTGAATTTAATAGAAATTTTCTTAGAGTATAGAGTGTTTCATATTTACTGTTTGTCAAACTTCACTGTTGTAATTTTTCACCGATCATTACCCTTTTTCGCATAAGCTAATACAACTTATCTTGATGACAGCAGTTACACATTTACACTTTTCATTGATGCCTCTTTAAACACAGTTTTGTAGTTGAAATATCTTTGTACGGTTCATTCCCACTGTGAGTCGTAAAGTTTGTGTGTTATGTGGTATGTTGCTCTTTATTTAGTAATTTTTCTGGATGTGTTTCAGCTGGTCAGTTCAATTTCCAAGTTACTCTCTACAACACCGGGCGTGTTGTCTTTGCTTATGGTTTTGTAAGTATATCTAAAGCAGTTTGAAATTGGGTTAATATATCCCCTGAGTTGATATCTTTAACACTTGTACTAAAAGTTGTTGGTTGGCTTATATTTTGGTGTATTGCAATGGTTGACTATATTGTTGCAGTGGTATATCATATTCTGCCATATAGTTTTCCATACTGTGTCCATGCTTAGAAATGTTCATGAATTTCCAAAACAACTCTGATAATTAATTAATGGCCATCTTTTCTCACATCTTGTTGGACTTTAGGCTTTTTGACTTTGCGTATGTTGAAATTACTCTAGCGAAGAAGGTGAATAATTGTGCTTTGTGTGCAGGAGATATATCATATTTCCATATCAGATGAGGTTAACATTGTGTGAGATAACCGTGTTCCAAAAACTTGAATCGTGTTCTAAAAGCCTGAACATAAAATCCTAATAGTTATTAAATTAAAGCTGGTGTTCTCTTTAGCTTCCTGTGTCTATTGGTGGAATTTCGTCCAAGTATCACTCTGTTCGCGTTGGTCTTGCTGATGCGTACTATTTTGATGAAGTCACTTCTGCAGGTAAGGAAAAGTCTTGTAACTATTAGTTGTAGAATTCCAGTGTGCATTGTTTTTTTACAGTTTGCTTTCTGTAAATTTTGAATAGTGTCTCATTTAAGATCAGTGTGGAAGGATGCTTTATAGACAACTGATGGTATCTTGCAGTGGTGATGATTTCAAGAAGTCTCTTATATAAAATCTAGATTCTTTTTAGTCTTTCAAGTGTCTCATAATTAAAGTGTTTGAACGAACTGTGGGACTTGTATTTATTTATGTTTTTTATGCTTTTACTTCAGGTTATACAGAGCGAAAAATCAGCGAATACAGCCGCGTCTTAGTTGAAACGAGTGCAATTCGAAACCATTCAGTTGTTCTTATTGAGCCATTACCAAGTCAGTTCATCAACTTGTATTATGGCTGTTTCAAATATCAAGAAATTTCTGCTATTAATTATAATGTCTGCTGTCATTATTATTAATTTAGCACTACAGCTTACATTAAAACTTAGAAGTCTAAGAGTTACTTTCTGGAGGGATGAATGCAACATTACTTGAAGACTTGTGTCAAAAGCTAAGCGAACTGTTGAATATAAAAGATTGGAGTATGGTCTTATATTGATCCTATCTGCAAAGTGCCCTTTTACGATGAGCTGTATTGGTTGCCCAATCACTTTTATTACATGCTCATCAGTTGAGGGTTTAGTACTTGATTAACTTGTTTTTGATTTGTGACAAATCTATCTGAATTACTGTACTGTAAAGTAACGGGATTTACATTGGGCCAGTGATAAGTTAGCTTTTATACTTAGGTCTTCGTTGAGTGATGTACTGTAATTTAATTTAAGGGAAATTACTTATCGGTACTAGGTATGTAAGCATCTAAGAGTATTTAAGAGTGGGAATGTTTTTAATGTTAGGATGAAATATTGTTGTCTTATATGCAGCATGTATACAGCAGAAGACTTGTTCAGCCTGTTTGGCAGCTGCAGCTACGTTGCCACTTCCCTGTCAGTGGTGTTCTCAACTGAAACGGTGCTCGGATGGTTATGACCGCAAGCGACAGCAGTGGCTTAACTATGGCTGCAACACGGAGGTACCCAATCTCAGAGTACACTTCAACTTTACCGTGGATGTTGCAATAATTTCTGTTTAAAACATTGTTTTATTAGTTTAAGTCAGGCCAATGTTTGATAGATCTATGCAGAGTCTTCTTCAGTGTTCTGCCCTTCATTCATCTCTATTTTGTGCCTTTTCCTTAATTTATTTACATTCTTGTCTGTTTCTTTATCCATTACCCAGTCCAACATCATATTTCTTGGTCTTCCTCGGACTCACTTCCCTTGACGTATAAGAGATAGTACATACCTTACCATAATCAAGAGAACTAAAGAACTAGTGTTGCTTTTGGCTATTTCAGCGTGTGACAGGTATTCGTGGATGTCAAGGAAATCGCGTTCAACTTGGACTTGTGACTTTCCTCCTGATTCTTGCTGTGGTGTTAGTGGCAGCTGGATTTTGGCTCTGCTATGCACACAATCATCCAAACAGCAGTTCTGGAAGATGGCTAATTGAGGTAAACGTATCTTATCAAATCAAACGACTGTATTATTGAAGCCGTATCAAGACACAAAGCATTCCAACATAAGATATTGAGATTGACAACAAGATCAGTCCCAGAAGGAATCAAGATCCTGCTAACTATGGACACTTAGATTAACATTCCAAGAGTCTGTAATAGTAAAAGCACAGTCTTGACTAACAACACAACAAGAAGCTTCGTGTAGTGTGAGGTACTAAATGAATGATCAACTACAGTCCGAGAACCATAAAGAAAAAGATAATGTAACTAATATAACTGCTTTTATATAGTTTACATCTTTTGATCAATAGATACTTTATATTAGAATTAGGTGAAACATTCTGTAGAAGTGATCAATTTAACTAGGTGGTAAAAATGTAATATAATGATTATCGGGGTACATAAAGTGCACGAGTAGACAATATAGTGTGGAATTATCTATGCTCACAGACAATGGCTGAAAGAATAATTATTGAAGTGCTTAAGTTGGTAGTAATGCCATACACATTCAAAAGTTTGAATTTAGATCGCATTTTCAAACTGTGTGAAACCATGTCGCCATCATTTTAATACATATTCATTCAGAGGACTTATATAGTGCCCCTCCAAGATAACCTACTCAGAGGCACTCCCAGCCCAACTCTGGCATATGTGAATGCTTCCTTCAATCCAGTACATTGTGTACAACTCCTGGTAGGTTTGTTAACTGTAGTTGATCAGTTGTGTAACTAAAAATTTGGTTAACACAAATGTTTGCACTAGTCATCTGCTTGTCATGTTAAATGATTTGCACTGTGTTACTCTGAATGTGGTGTCAAGTTGTCAACGCTCAACTGTAGGTGGGACTCCATTGGTTGGTTTCTGCATGTGTGCAAGTGCCTACCGGTGGTGGAGATATCTTAGCATTATATCTGTACAGTTAAACTTTTTGTTCTTATTTGCTTAGGGAGCAATTTTCGAGGTACATGTAATGTAATGTAATGTAACAAGACATTTATATAGCGCCACTTAAGAGTCTCACAGAAGCGCTCAACACGTGGCCATCAAACAGCTGAAAAAGTGCGTCTTTAAGAGTCTAGAGAAAACCATGTAACCACATGCAGCATTAGTGGCACGCACAGATGGCAGAAGAGTATTCCAGATCCGTGGCGCCGCAATCGAGAAGTCCCGACGAGCACGTGTGGTGGTTCGAAACGAAGGTACAATCAAGTCATTTCGCGAAGCAGACCGGAGAGCCCGCCGACCAGTTTGAGTGCCAACTGGAAGGCACAGTTCAGCAATGTAGTCCGGAGCAGTGCCAGTCGTAGCCTTCCAAACCAGGATTGTTCTTGTTCTTGGAAGATGCATACACACTTATGCATAATTTGCATATACAATATTTATGTTATTTAAAATATCAGTTATGCCAATTATATAGTAACTTATCAATACAATTTTGTAAAGTGGTAAAGTATAAAGTGTCTTTTATAGCCTACTGATTTTTCAAAATTTGAAACTTGTGATGTATTGACTTTGTTGTTTCTCGTTTTAGCACCGTCCAAGAGCCTGTGTTGACAGTGTTCGTAAAATGTCGTGCTGTGGAAGCCCAATGAGAAGAGAACGATATGTGTCCTACGAGTCTGGCTTGGAGTCATTAGCCTAACAGAACAAAAGGAGGTTTACGTGTCATCTTACAATTTATATATATATATATAATATATATATATAAGTGGTGAATTACTGGAGTCATTCCGTTTGACGAATTACTTCTATTGTTTTTTTCTAGTGAGTTACTAGATTCTGGCTTTTACGAGAATTATTCTATAGATGGCTGTTTGTATTAGATTCAGTCGTTTTCAAGAATTATTCTGTAGATACTGTTGGTATTATTCTTTATGGACAATTGAGGAATTGAAGCGTTTTCTTTGATGAATTACCTGAATAATTTTTCAGTGATGAATACAGGATTCAATTATTCCCTGTAGGTATAAATTAAGCCATATGTAAAGATAGATAAAGAGCTGGCTCATTAACTTGTAATATGGAAAGGATATATTTTCATACTGTTCAGTGTCTTGCTGACTGTTTCTTATTGCAATGTCTTAATTTTTTGTGGATCATGTGACTACTCGAAGTTCAAAAATTTCAAAAACCTATGTATTTGCTTAGCCAAAATTCACATAATGGTGTTGAATTTTGGTGCAATGGCTAATTTCACTGTTTTTCTGTTGTTGATATTTGTTGAATATAAAAAGAATTGACTTAGGAGATATACCGGTAATTGTGGTAGTAGTTTGGAATATCTGAAGAATGTTAAACATTTTTAGCATGCACAAGGTCGCGCAGAATACGAATCTGAGGTGCAGGTTTATGCAGACGCTTTCAAAATATATGTACTGTGTTATTTTTCAATGATCTTGAATGTTAAGGTGTTCATGTTATAACAATAATTCTTAATGAGCAGGCAATTCTTTTATCAATTTTTTGGCCACTGTTATTTTCCTGTGCATCATCTGTGCATATTTCATGATCTTCAGCTTTTTTTACCGGCTTGTGCTTGGACAACAGGCATTGGGTGTCTTAAAAGAACAACCGAAATTAAAATGCAATTGTGTACATTATGCATACACATACTAATTCAGAGCCTTTAAGTCGACTCATTTACACGGGTTTTTTAAATATCACCTGCTTTAACCTTACCAATGAGATTGTACTAAAAGCTATGAGGAAAATAATCCCTCTCATCGTTAAAGTTTTAAAGACAAGTTAGTACATACTCATTTAAACTGTGCATTTTATTCTGCTCACTTGTATTTATTTTCGTGCATGCTCGATTTTGTATTCTTAGATTCCTGGCTTTTTGTCGATGCTCATCTCTTTTGAGGTTTATGTAGATGCTTATTTTGCATATACTGAGTTATTTTGTTGATGATCTTGAATATAATTGATGATCTGTGAACATTTATTTAGATATGTTCTGGCTTAGGACTGCAGGGTGGTTTGTGTAACATCTTAAGCAAGTTAATTTCTTTAGTCATGCTCTCGTTGAAGAGTTAAACATTGTTGATGATACTAAGGCCACAACTGCAGTTAAATTTATCTGATGCCTAGTGACATAGATTTACCTCACTGTACAAAATTTACTTGTAATTGAACATTTTATACAGCAGCACTCAAACAGCAAACTAATCAAAGGCGCTTACCAGTGATGCGATACTGATGTTGGTATTTAGTATCTAGTCTGTTGGGTACTTGAATTCACATTTAGTATTGTGCAATTATTATGATCAGACATACTCATTCCCAGGGATGGGCAGTCATTGAAATTACTTAATTGAAATTACTTGAAATTGCGCAATTTGTAATTGTTTAATTTGTAATTCAATTACATTTCCCATGTATTTTGTAATTTGAAATTACATTTCATGTCCCTTTGTAATTTAATTACATTTTTCTGAGTAATTTGCCCATCCCTGCTCATTCCAATTATATGGTCTGGCCTGTTACATATTCAGTCTATATTTTGACAGAACCATAGTAATTTCATTGAAAACGTTTGTTCATGTATCTGAACATTTCGATTGGAGTTAAATTTTGCGAATACTTGTTAACAAATTCACATAAGCATGAATAAGACAGCTGGTGTAAGCATGATCTGCCTTACTTCACAAGTAATTGGGCTCGGTGGTAAACTGCACAACTTTCATACATTGAAATTTAACTTTGTTTTTGGGTAATTGAATTTCTAAATGAAGTTTGACTTTGTTTATACCTCTTATGTCAGTATTTGTATACCAGTTTTAGATGAGGAGCCAGTGGCGTAACGAAGGGTTTAAGCGCCCGGGACAAGGGTTGATGACTGCGCCCCCTTTTAATTTCCTTGTTGACTTTTAATCGTTCTTGTCATAGTACTGTGTACCACTGAAAGCAAATTTTGCGCCCATGGGCGGCGGCCCCCCTCTTCGTTACACCACTGTGAGGAGCCAATATTTTGGCCTTTTCTGCAGCTTTAAACTCTGAAAATGTATTTATACTCGATAAATGTTTGAGTAATTGATTAAAAAAAACTAAGTCGACAATGCACCGATCAATACCAAAAATGTGCTGTAAATGATTGGTGCAATACATGCAGTTTATAAGAAACTTACTTGCACATGTGAAATTCTTAATATATCTATAAGTGTATTCATTTTGAACTAACAAGTTGTGTGCACTCACTAATTTATTAGTGATTGCGTTTACTGCATATATTCTTCAAGTGACACATTTCTAGTTTTGACCCCTCAATTACATGTAAGCAAGTGAAAGGTGAGAATGAGTATGCATTGCACACTGTGGCTACAAATGTTAAACTCCATATTTGAAACCCACCTCAGCGTTTTGTAATGTTGATTACCTAGTTTGCATTTGGTGGTTGATGTAAAGTTTATTACTTAACTATATGTAATAGATGACTTAAGTAGTTGTTGGTCAATTATGGTATATGTAAAAGTTAGAAGTTATTTTTTCTCAAGTATTTGCATTCCATTATCTAAACTTTTGTCCATTTCGTAAGCATATATGGATTTGTATAATGATTGGCCATTTCTGAGAGATGTACATTGTATCTCGGACATTTCTAATAAAGAACCAAGCAGTCCTTTTTGCGAAGTTGTGTTTAATAAGATCAGCCATTGAGAATAGGCCTGACCGTGACCTCATGGGCCTGACCTTGTTAACATCATTGCCATCAGCATCCCATTCTCGTTCTAGACCCTTGTGGTTTGGGATCCTGAATCAGATGAGGGATTTTTATAAATGAGCTGCAATGTTGTACAGATGTAATCTTGATCAAGTACATACATATAGAGTCTTTTTGAGAAGACACAGTAAACTGTCTATTATTTTGGAGAACTGTTTGCTAATCGATATTCGAGAATAGATCGCGTAAGAACGTTCGTCACTTCCAATGCCTTTGCCATTTCGTCTTCATTTGTTATTAGCGTCTGTGCCTGCAATGGAAAATATAATTATCAACTTTACTTAAAATAAGTCTTCAAATTTTAACAAATGGTGTGTTTAATGCCTCTGCCAACCAGGGGAACAAGGCTTTCAAATTTTAGTAAGAGTTGTTTGTCATGGGGTTGTCCATCAACACTGTAACAACAAGCTGCATTGGTTTCCCAGTCACTTTTAATACACTCACATCATTAAAATGTTTATGATGTCCATGGAAGGATCATCCAAATGCACAACAATTGGAGAGAAGCTATGACCAATGCAGACATTTACATCTAAATTAGGTGCAATAGTTATTTCAGTATAGCTCAGTCACACAGGTTTCTGTTGTAGTTCCGACATGTGCATATGGGGAAGGGAGAGTCTAATGGCAAATGCGGACACGGAAGTAGGGATCAAAACAAAGGTGTTTTTTGCAGATCCTGTATGGGCAACCCACAACAGCTACAGGGAACATGTCTGATCTGTACAAGAAGAGTAAATCACTTGCCAGCTTGTGAAGTAAATCTGTTGTGTTCTTTGCTCCCGACCGTAGAGCGATGTTGTGCAGTACACATCCAATCTGTCAAGTCAAACAGACATTTACCATTACATGGCAGCTAGCAGTGTAAAGAAACATGTTTCTTGTCATACCTTTCCCGGATTTGGTTTAATGTGTTGAGGTTTACAGGGTTTACACACTGATAATTTGAGTTCTCTTCTTAACTGTTTGAAACAGCTTTACAAACTACACACATGTATCTCACTACACTGCTTAAAATGTGTTTCTGTAAATGCTAAAAATCACATAAATATGAGGGTAACAGTTTATCATGCAAAAACTAAGTACTATAACAAAAGGGAGAACTGTTATGCAACTTTTCCATGAATTAATATTACCCTGGTAGGTTCAAGATCAAACTTAACATCAGGTTATGCAATGCAAACAACTGAACTAGTAAAACTCACTGAACTATTGGGAAAAGAGCAAATCTCAGGCTTCAGTTCAGGCAGGTTTCTGACATTTTCTAAATCTTTTCGTGACTCGCTTCCTACAAATGATGCACTGTTTATTAGAATTCAATAGAAAACCATGAGCAATAAATTTAAAGCAACATTGTCACAGACCATATAAAACATACCAGTAACACATACCAACCATTGGAGATGAATGCCCAACCATTCAAGATGAATGCCCAACCACAGTAAAACAGTCTTCAGTTTGAGACTTGTAATATGGTTGTCTGTAAGAGGCATCCGCACAGAGGGTGAGATAACCTAAATGTGGACAAGGATAGGGATCATTGTACATACTTTTCAGTATAGTCTGTGTCCTAAACATTAAATTCAGTCACGAGTCCATACTGCACTGGATCTAATTAGAGTCCCTATGCTGGACACAATAGTATCAAGTACGCCATCTGTATCACAGTTAGCATTGCAAGATCACCAGGTTAGACTAAATTCTGAGACTCAGTATGATTTTGGAGTGTGGATGTTTACAAATGGGCATGGTAATTCCAAATGTGGACAAAGGGAAGGAGGGCCCAAAGTAGGTCAGTTTGCAGAATTGTTTACAGAATTACCTCAGATTTACTGACATCATACACATACAATAATAAATAGTTTATATACTACATTTAAGGTCTGATAGAAATTTTTATTGGATTCTTACCAGATTTGGTTGGCCGCCCATCATCATTGTAAACTGAGGGATTCTTGGTTTGAATCTTTGAACGACCTTCAGCGGCCTCTATGATCCGCGAATATTCTAACAGTAATATGTCACGTTCTGTCAGCGGACTAGTGTCAATAACCTCCATATAGCTCAGGTAATTCATGCCCTGTAACCAGATATATTAGGAAAAAAACTTAAATCATAGGATATCACTGAATCATAATTACAACACAATCTTAAAAGCAATTCCCGCTTTCTTGAATATTCTAAGTTTATAATTGTAACCAGAGATTTGTATAGAAGTATACCACGAAAAGAGGTCAGCTAAGACATATTTCTCACTGTTTTCATCAGCTTTATTCATACTATTATTATTGCGCATTTATGAAGTGCCACTATCTAATGATCAAGCAACAATTGATGGTGCTGAGCAATTGAAAGTGAAGCCATTGCTCAAGGTCCCTACACAGTAACCGTCTTAGGGAGACTCGAACTCGTACTCTGTATTGGTTAGGTGAGCGCTCTAACCAATCAGCTACTGTGCTCCACAATATTAGGACATTAAAAATGTAAATATATAACTTAATACATAATTATATATAAAATTACAATTACAAAATATGTATTATTAGAAAAGTAAAAAATTCTAATTTAAAATGTTCCACATACAATGTAGTTCATTCGGTGTTTACGACCGCTCACGTGACCTATGACATCTCGAACATCAGCACCACAGCTCATCTCACAAACACTGCACCAGTAGCTCGGAGCATCACGAACCATATATTCTGTTATGTGATGAAGTCCTGTAAGATTCAATGCAACAACTATACAAATACTTGCAGAATCGCCAAACAAGAATAATCACCTTTAGCCAAAGTAATCACAAACCTGACCATCATCATTGCTATTCTGAAGTCAGTTGATGTAACCAATGCTTTCTTGTCTTTCATTGTTATGTGTTGTAAAATTACATGACTTTGTCATTCATTCAGCTAAATGATACAATGAAGCTAATTGTCTAATAATTACAGGAGAGTGCAATTTGTGGCTGGACATGAACTTAATGACTGAATGAATACATCCAAACGAGGATGCATTCATCCAACAAGGAAGACATTTTGTTCCTCTTCATGGAAATTAGACCTAATCACAAATGATCACATACTTTTAACATTTTATTGGTAATCCTTGAGAAAAACCTTTTTAGCCTCACCCTAATTATACACAATATGGATACCCAAGGTTGTGAGAGAAAGTAGAGAGTTGCACACTACTGGAAGCACTGTCGTAAGTAAATAAGCTGTTAAGTAACAGAAAATTAAAACAGCACAGTGTCCACTCAAAGTGTTTAAAATACATTTATTGGCATCAATAAACAAGAAATTCGATACGTTTCTGTGATGCACATAAGAATGTTTTAGAAAAATTTCAAACAACATGCACATCACCACATGAACATCCCAGAAGGATGCATTGTAATATGCCTTTATGAGTTTCGGCATACCAATCAGCTACAGCAATGACAAAACATTGTCTAGGCCACCTTTGAATCCTGCGTTACAACCAATGAGATATATTATTAACGCTAGAGGGTACATGACGTATATTCCCTTTGCACATTTTTGAAGCCACAATCATAGATATAATAACACCTTAAAGAGAGTTCTGCAGTTAATGGAAATTGAAATGACGCGTTTTGATTGGTTGAAATTCAAGGACGCAGTCAAGCTTAAGCGAGACTTTAATTTCTTTTCGAAGTTTACGCCTTGCAAAAAGTACAACAGACACAAAATAACAACTTATCCATTAAATAATATTCCAGCGGCCTCGTTTTCGGGCTTTAATAAGTTGCTACATCCACACACTACACAATTTAACTTCGATCGTTTCGCCATTTTGAGCGGCCACAGGGTCAAGGCCGTTATGGTTACCCGTTGGGCGGCCAAAGGGTCACAGCCTCACCATAGACGGTAGATGCGTACTCTAGTGATATATTTATATATTATACATCTCTATGGTTTCGACCCACTGGTGGTGGGAACCACTCACTGTCCATTTACTTACGATAGTTATTCCGGAAGCGAACTTGTGAGCAACGCTCTACTTTCTCACGCGATCTCGGGTAGCTATATTGTTAATAACTAGGGCGACGGCGAGGGGATGTTTCTCGAGAATTACCTTCCATCTCAAGATGCATAAGAACTTAGAAATACAAAAGATACATCATACATGTTATGTTGTTAGAATGTGTTTTAAGTTCCTACACGTCAAGTAATAAATGTAATTAAACACACTGCTTTGCCGAACAAAAAACAAACAATACGTGTAAGACAAATAAAGCGACACATCCGACCTAAGATTTTACCTATTAAAGGCTCAGAGTAATTATCAAACAAAGCGTTCGCCATTTCCCGTATTATTAAAAAATGTCAACAACCGGCAGAAAAAAATCAGTTACCGGAAGTTATTCTGCGCAAAAAGATAAGTAAGGCAGTAACTAGTAAGTAAGGCCATTGAGGTTCATTATTATTATTATTATTTTATTTTTATGTTTATTTATTATTATTATTATTATTATTAACTAGTAACTTCAATCGAACGGTGTCTAATACGCACAACATCAGCCGATGGCATAGGGCCTATCAAAACCAAGCCATAATCAGGTCAACATCCAGGCCAGTCCGTTAGACAAAGGCAGCAATTTGAGATAGCTAAATCTAACTTCAGAACGAAATGACACAAGCGACTGAACAGAACGGACAGACACAGGAAGAGACAGGGGCGCGTTTACGCATAGCCGCAATGGGCCAAATGTTTTTTGTAAATGTTTTTTTAATTATTTTAAATATAACCTATTTTCAATTTTTTTACAGTTTAGCATTCACATAAAAGTATATAATTGTCATTTATAATTATTTTGTTCATTTGGTTTAAAAATTGCTTTGTGCTGAGGTTTCATATTTTTGCAAAATAAAATTTTTAGTGACAGGCTGCAATCCCCACTGCCACCTACGTCCCACCGCCGCCGCCGCCACCACCTCCACCTAAAAGCTTAAAGGCACAGGGTAGGCCTACACTTAACCAAGTGACATGGCATCTCACTGTTCAAGTGCCTGTGTTGCTTTGTGTTGAGGTTTAATTCTCAATGCAATTAAAAATCTTGTTATTGTAACTATGCTTAGTGTTATCGACTGATGCTTTGTTGTCTTCATAAACCCAAAAAACTAAATTTGTTGTCCAGGTTGGCTGGATCTACTGCATGATGCTTCAGCCTGCACGCTAGCATTCCACCATAGACGATCGTAGCTTCATCCCCCGTGTGCTCTTGAAGTCAATATCAAAGAGATAACCCAATCCAATCCATCGATTCATTGTCGTACTGACATTACACTAATAATTATAGCTATTTTCTCTCTGTTTTTCTTCTATGTGAAAAGTTGCGGTCTGTCAACTTTCTATTTTCAATAAACGAAATTATATATACCATCTCACCAGGGAATGGTGATCGCATTCACTGCAGCTCCAACCTGTCAACAGTTGATTATTGTTTAGTAACTTCTACAGCCCTTGTCTAATGCACAAGGAATAAACCGATAGAGGAGAATCCAATGGTTTAGTGCCACTTTTTTTGCAAAAAGCCTCCCTGCAGGTTTTTGTGTTATTTGAGCATATTCACCCACGAATTACTTTACGTTTATATCCATCTTATTTGCTGGCATGAGTTTCCTAGATCACACTGTATGAATGTCCAGAAGCACACATACTAAAGAGGAGTAGGACCAGTAGCTACAGTCTAGACCTGAACTAGAAAACTGTTATAATAATATCTGATATGGGTCAACGACTTAACAGAAAAGAGAAAACGAGACAAGTCACACAGCACCATTGCAAATTACTCACAAGCGATCAAGTTATTCAGATTAGTTGATACATCACTCTAAATCTACACAGTACGTCAGAAAATGCTTTCCCTGCACGTTGCATATCTGCACAGCACATTGCAGGATACATTCCAAACGGTTAAGCATCATTCTCAAACACTATGACACATAAGAGAATTTAAGACTAAATTATAAAACAGAAAGTTAACGATTAATTATTACAAGATTTTCGTAAAGAATGTTAATCTAAATTTGAGAAAATCTGAGAAATTACAGTCATAAAATTACAACATGACAAATAAATAACCAAAGCCTGAGTGCCATATTTGCACGTTGAAATCAAACACTTCATTATCATATATCAAAAAGCCAATGAGCCATGCTCCTAGATACTCCTACGCGTTTGGAAGAAAAGATTTGTTTATTAAGCAACAGGGAAAATTTCTGTATTTGATTTCCAGTTACATGCATATTCCCTTGTCCACAGTCTCAACTATAAAAATAACAGCTCAAGTATCTGTTAATAATTTTTCATCTTAAGAAATTTACAAAGACTGACAAAGTAGCCACTTTGGCTAAACCGGAGTCTATGCAGTAGACACTTTAAGAAAGTGAAGCCAATCAAAATACGAGCCGTTAGTAATGTAAACTGAAAGGTGATCATGCCTTTTATTATGTAACCTTATCAACTATTACTTTGGCTATCAAAAGAATGATCCTGGAGTTGTTACATCTTTAAGCTGAAATGCCGGTATGAAATCCAACTACACAGTAACAACTTTCCCTATGGGTCGTTTCACTCAAAACAGTTAATTTCACATGAGGTATTTTCACTTAAACAATCCTGGATGCACGATAATTATCATAATAACATGTAACATGTAATAAGACAATCTATATAGTGGCACAGCCAGCCAAAGGAAAGGGAGCTGTAGACGAGTTTAAAAAAATCAATGATAGTCATATCATACTTTAGCCTAAGCTGGCATTGACCACCAAAACACTCTACAGACAATTAGAATTGTGAATAAATAATTGCCAAAAGCATAATACTTTGTAGTACAAAGGGAGAAATGCAGACCAAGCCTTGGTAATTTGCTCTGATAAATTAGTGTTGCGGTTCAGCATACACAACTCTGACCATTCGTGAATATTTATGATCACCAATGGCTTAGATAAAGAACTATGTAAATTAAGAATTACTCAATTAAGGGGAAGCCAAAATAAACCCTATGAATTTTTAAATTAAAACTGATATATAACTATAATAACCATAATACACCGAGAATCATTACAACATCCTTCATTATAACACAAATTCTGAAATAATATGGTTGTGGACAAGGATCTCAAAAGTAATTACAAACAGCAAAAAACTCGTTATTAGATGACCTCCCTATATGGCAATTCTTGATAAGGTTTCCAAAAACAGTATTACAATGTATTTTTTCTGGTATGTATACCGGCAGCCAGTTACTTCAGGTTTCTAAATTACATCTCTCTTATTCACGCTTTCAGGCTTTTATGTCTCTACATTTCTTTTTTTCTTGACTCACGATTCCAGATTTTAGCTGAGTTTTCTGTTTCGTGATTTTCCTTCTGATTGTCAAGCTTAAAAGGGTTAAGAATGGCAAAAACGTGACAAGACTGCAACCAAGAATTTCAATTTATCAGTCAATGAACCACTTAGGCAATAGCCTTTCTATCAATGTGACAATATTGCAACCACGAATTTCAATTTACTAGTCAAGCAGCCACTAAGGCAATAGCCTTTTTATCACATGGCGTTTTAAGCAATCACAAACAGCATCCAGTCAGATTTTCAGAACATCGAGAGTGAAAAACTTTAAATCAAGGATTTCGCTGCATTGAACAGTCACTCAGTTGCTATGAGGCATCACTTAGTAAGTAGCCTTACCATTGACTGGTTTCATATTGAGCAGAAACAAAGCAAACATATCAGATTATGAGAACTTTAGTACAATTGAGCCCTGCAAATCGTCTTCATTGTTCGATTTCTGGAATGTGGATTTCACCATACTAGACATCTTTTACTATGTGAATAAATAACCTAAAGCCAATTTTTTTCTAAGCTAGCACAGACATCTGGTTGTTTCCCTTTTTCAACTGCTCTTACACCTTGGTGTCCCTGTCTCTTTATCTATTTGTCCCTGATTGACAATCACCATCTATGTTCAAACAGCCTTTGGTCCACCTCTGTCTAAGCCTTTACCGTTTCTTTATGCCTATCTCTAACTCTATCTGTTTCTCAAACTCTTCTCTGTGTGTTCCTTGCACAGAATTCAGTATTTCCATGATAAATCTAACAGTTTTGAAGCTCAACATTCCAGCATTGAAACTAAGGCAACGTCACTTATGCCTCATCATCATCATCATTCAGCACTGATGATATCAGCACACAAAACATTTTACTGTGCAAAACAGAATTTCCTCTATAAAACATATTCTCCACAACAAATTTGTGCACAACTTATTCATTTCATTAAATTCTAATACAATCACTTTAACAAACGTTACTTCGGGCAAAGGAATGCAGAACTAGTAGAATTCTGAATCTGAACTTTGAACTGAACCCGGCTCCTGTTTGCCTTCAGAAACACTGTTTGATGGACTGTCGGTGATGTCTCCGCCTTCGTGATGTGCCTCTGAAATAGTAATCAACAAAACCAAGATTTTCAAGCAACAATGAGTCAGAATAGAAATTAAAATTTAATGTTGCTTAACATGCTTAAAATGACAGCATTTCAATGTTAACTAATGGCAGAAACAACTAACACAAAATCTATTAACAATTTCCCTGCTGAATTTTCATTCCTTCTTTTTGGATTGAATTTCAATTTAACTTCCACTAGTTAAGAATGCATGCAACAATATCACAAGTGTTTGATAACAGTACTAAAGAAGTTGGTCACTGCACTTGAATAATATATAAGTACTCTATTGTAAAGAAGCTACTCAAGTAGTTTTCTTCAAGAAGTTACTCAACAGTTCTTTAAAACAAGGGAAATGCTCATGCTTGAAAAATCAAGCTGCCAGTATGCAATTATCATTTCAGTGATTATGAAAATCTGTCATTTGCACATAAAAAAAATTTGTGAAACTCACTAACAGTACTTAAATATATCACGATACTAGCCTAATATTTAGTAATCACGCAATGTAACTCAACACAAAGCCTTATTATATACATGTTTATATACAAGTGCAGATATTGCAGTTTCTAATTTCATCACCGAGGCAGTTTGCAACAGAAGAAAAAAGGGTACCGGTACACTGAAATCTACCTTGAAGAGAATTTGCAAAACCACCGAAAGATTTCCCTGCATCAGATGGATACATTTCGAATAGAATCTGGGCGAGGCACTCTGCCACCCGATCATCAGGGGCACAGGACAGGGCTGGCGTGTGTCCTTAGAAAACAAAACAAGACATACATCGCTAACATCAATCTCTAACGTCAAATAATTTTAAACTGTTACTACAATATGCATGAATTTATGTATGTCTGTATGTATCTATATACAATTATACATGTATCTATGTGTGTATGTATGTATGTACATACAAGAACACTTAACATAGGACCTTTTAAAGAGCTCACAAAAGGATTACAGTGCTTCATAACACAGCTTATTGCCAGGCCCGTAGCCAGTAAGAGGCAAGACGAGGCGAGTGCCTCGGCGTAATTCTCAAGACGAGGCAAGACAAGGCATGCCTCGTCGTACTTCGACATGAGAATTAAAACAAATATCATGTAAAGAGTAATTAGATTATGGCATCTTCTATAAAAAAAAAAAGTCATCAGAAATTTTGGCGGAACTAAGAAAGAAAATTTTCCGGAAAGTCTTGCCCTTCGGGCACACCAACCCCTAGTTACGCCACTGATGTTAGTATACATTAAAGTACAGTCGGGGCAGACTTTGTCCCAGTAGTCCAAATCTGTTAAAAATTTTAACAGATTTAATATGCACTGAGGTAAGGATATGAAAGCGGAGGTCAAAGAACAGGAATGGGAGGTGGATTTGCCTCGTCTTGAATTTGACTCTGGCTACGGGCCTGCTGATTGCATTCTAACAAATTTGAGATTTAATATTGGTTTTATAGGGCTGGTACTAATTAAATAAATTAATCGATTAACCTCCAAAATCTAACTTCGATTAATCGATTAAATTTGATTAATTTGGTATCTCTTACATGAAGCGTGAAAACTGTTACAAATTTAGTCACCGAGTCAGTTACTACATTCTTTCTACAAAAAACCTTCAGTCACTCCACATGCTGAAGGTGATAATTTATGTCAACGATGTATTTGAATCACGGCAAGCGAACTGTTTAATATTGCAATGAAGACACTTAATTTTGTCGCCATCTTTGACTTTTCCACCAGCATTAGCTTAAATACAAAATGATCGCTTAATTTTCCGCTCAAACGTTTCACATTATCACTGTTGCCATATTGTTTACTCTAGATACGGGCCATTCAACATCATGAAATAATTAAGAAAATTAATTGAACAAGCTGAAATTAATCGATAAACATTTTTAATAAATTATTAATCATTAGAATCCATTGCCCTAGTTTTTTTCTAGAGCACCTTTTCCTCTTGAAGATGCTCTATACAAATTCCTGATTACAATTACGATTACAATTAGTTAATTAATTAGTTAAATTAATGGAAATGGAACCTTTTTTGTCGACAGCATATACATTGGCGCCCTTGCTGATAAGAAGGTGGACAACTGGCACCATGCCGTGTCTGGCAGCGATATGAAGCGGCCTTAAAAATTAATTTAAACGAATAAAGGAATTAAGTTAAGTGAGATGAGTAAAGACATTCAACCAAGAGATAAACAACATATATTTGTGTTTATATATTCGTGTTTTCGTGGTTATTATGCATTCAAACTGTCACACTGCAGTATAATTTACAAGTCAAAGTATTAATGGATGATTACAGGAGTCGAATTTAACTGAATGACAGCCATGCAAGGCGCCCATCTGTCCTACTGCTCATTTTACCATTGCCACCTGGCGAATGAAAGGCTGAGCTGACCTTTGGGAGGGTAGCGGGCATCGATTTCGCATCCAAACTGATCTTCTGCTCTTGTTTGTGCCGGAGTGTTACCATTCACATAAACCCCCTCCCCATAGTAGTGTAAAGAAGTAAACAAGGGCCAACAAGTGCAAGTCTTGCGAACACACTAAAAAGTTAAACCCTTCAGGTAAGGAAGAATTACATTACAGCATCACTACATCCAAAATACATAATTAGAGTATCATCATCATCGTCGTCGTCGTCGTCGTCGTCATCATCATCATCATCATCATCATCATCATCATCATCATCATCATCATCATCATCAGTTCCTTATGCCAGTCAGTCATTTGTTGGCGATGGTACTAACAAATGATCTCCACTGTCCTCGGACATTTCTCAAGCCCATTGCTCCCCTTACTGTCAGTCTAAAGTCTAAGTATATTTCATTATAAATGAAGCCCAACTTAAAACTGTTACTATACCTTCTGTACTTACAAAACTAAATCTACTGATAAATTTAAGCACAAAACGCTCTAAGGTTCTCTTCTAAATCATACAAAATGGTCTTAGTATACAGAAAACACAGAAAATCTGCAAATATGCAGTATATTTAAACTATTTTAATACTAAATGTGTAATTTACTTTTAATAAATTGCAAACACTTGAATATATGTTACACTAAAGCTTACGTTTTATTGTCATGGTTTCGTGCGTTGATTAATACTGGTACTTTCTCAGCTGTCTTGTCAAGCAATAGCAGTGCTATATTTTCTCTTTGCTGAAATAACAGAACAACAGAACATGGTTCATTACCAGCATATGCAGATTCAGAAAGAATGGCAACACCACCACCACAACCACCAATGCCACAATACCACCACCACCACAACCACCACCACCACCATTCAATCATTTAAGTATCAGTAAATCATAATGCAATTATGCTGCATTGTATGATTGGGAGTCTGGGAGACTATATGTCTACTGCAAATGGAGCTGTATTACTTAAGTATGTATGCATTTATTATGCAATTCAACGTTCTTATAACACTTGATGATGCTCCCAAATGTAACCTTAAGAGGAAGGTCCAGTCCAGTTACTCACATTAAGACAGGCATGATGTAATACGGTGTTCTTCTCAGAATCAACTACTTCCGTCTTTGCTCCAGCCTCGATAAGCAATTCTGTTTGCGGAAGAGAAAAGGCAGTACATAAAATCCATTAAACAATTTAACCACAGAAAACAGATTAGAATAAGGATTTAAAATAAAAATTTCATCATTAAAACAACTGTTTTTTCAAGATGAACAGCAAAGGAAAGAAAATGATTTAACGATGGCCAGCAGGATTCTGAAATCAATAATAATGTAATGTAATGTAATGTAACAAGACATTTATAAAGCGCCACTTAAGAATCTCGCAGAAGTGCTCAAAATGTGGCCATCAAACAGCTGAGAAAGTGCATCTTTAAGAGTTTAGAGAGAACCATATATGTAGTCACATGCAGCATAAGCAGACTGCAAAGATGGTGCCTGTGTAGCTAATCCAGCCATACATCGATTGTCACATTTTGGATAAGTAAGCCTTAGATTTTAAAATATATAGGCTAAGCCATAATCCAAACGGTTGGACAACCAATGCCAGCAGATAAACAATGGGCAAATGCAGACGTTAGACTGTAGAGAAAGCAACATATCAAAAGCCAACAGAAAGTTACAGCTGCTTTATAATTATCAATCATAACACGTCTTCGACGGAACCCCTCAGAGGTGATTAAAATGTTAATTAATATGTAATAATTAATATTTTGCTTTCCCTAATTCCAGTTCTTATATCATGCCCTGTAAACTTCTGATCGCAGCCATATATCAGAGAAAGAAAGAAAGAAATAAGCAAAGGAATAAGCAAATAACCAAAAATAAAGAAACACACACCAGGGACACAGATGATTGCAATGTAATGTAATTGTATGTATGTATGTGTGCATGAGCACTTGTTATAGCGCCCCTTCAAGATTTCTACTGAGAGGCGCTCCCCACTACAGCACGGACACTGAATCGGAGTTTCACGCCGAAGCGCATGAGCAATTGCGAGTGAAGGACTTGCCCAGGGTCCCTACGCAGCGGCTTGAGGTAGATTCGATCCCGCAACCCTCCGGCTGCAAGGCACCGAACATACCCCTACAACATCGCTCTCCTATAATTATAGCCTATGTCTGCACCCCACATTAATTTATCATGTAATATAATCAGTGTTTGATTACAGTTCTTACCTAGAGCATTGAATTTCCCGGCCATAGCAGTGTATAAAATGGGAGTTTTTCCCTGATTGTCAGATCGGTTGATGTCTCCATTGTTAGCAAATAGGATCTGAAGAGCTTCACAGTGGTCGCTGTACGCAGCCGCATGGACTGGCGTTCTGAAATGATCCAAAAAATGCACAGAATTTAAATAGTTAGATATCACGCCGTGCAACGTGTTGGACTATCGGTAGCCTGTTGATCACTGGATCACTATTTAAACAACGGTTGTGCAGTCGAGCTTTCTGAGTGGACTTGTGTTGTTTACACTTACATATCTATATGCATCAATGTTTGCTACAAGCATAAAATGGAAAGCAAAGAGCAAGTCATGCCAGTGGCCCTGCATCTGCATTCATCCAATGTCATCTCAAAGACCAAAGATTGGGAAACGAGTTCATTCTCATATTTCATTATCAGACATGAGAGCTTTACTGTGTTCAGTAACAACAAACCTAAATGCCTGTAAAATAATACGGTCGCAAACAAAACACACACACTACCATCTAACACCATCTGGCTACCCTGATAACCATGCTGCTAATAATCATACCCTCTGGATTTTTCAGTTTCCCAAGGCATCAGTCAACGGAATTAGCTTGTAAAACGATACGTTTGTAGGCACTGAGTCAAATTGGCACAGTTCACTTCATTGCAGCTCAAGGGAATGCTCTACTTCTTCTTCTTCTTCTTCTTAATTTATGGTAAACTTTTCATTCAGGTGAAATAGCTAACCTTCCCATGGAATCACAGGAGTTGACAATTTGAGGTCCCTTGTGCTCAATAAGCAACTCCGTACACGTGTCATTACCGTTAATTCTAAAACAACACAGCATAAAATTTAAAACATCATACATCGTCATCAGTTCTTGATGCCATATATAGCACCTTTAGGGTACCTCTCAAGAACACTGAAAGTCATGATTTAGGCCATGCAGGTAATGGCACACTGTGGTTGTATACAGTAGTTCTACAGCCCAGCAACAATGACACTGCAGTAGTCCAAGCACATCAAGACAAATGTGTAGACAAGGGTCACAGCTGTGTATTATAACACAGTTCAACATATAACACTGATCAAATTATATCTCACAACTGCTACTACAAGAAACAACTGCTACCCAGGAATAGAGAAAAAATTGGACCATAAAGAATTATTTCAGCATCAATGCTACATTTTTTTACTCACACTGAGCAGTGCAGAGGAGTAAAAGAATTCCCCACAAATTCCTTCTTTTTGTCATTCTCCATCAGTAATTCCACACAACTCTCGTGGCCTAAAAACAAAAACATCAAACATGACACCCAAACTTAACAAAAACTTGATAATGAAAAACTTGTGTAAAGTAGCATTATGTGTACAATATTCTTGACCCTGTTGCATTCTCCTCCCCTCTCTCAATACAGGACATGCGAGTCATACAAACCCAATCACTAAACCGCTTTTGAAAGGCTCTTGCTGAGAGAAGTGCTTTATAAATGGCCAAATACAAAATAGAATCAATTTGCTGTTCAGACAGTTTTCCAAAATCGTGCTTCAACCAAAAAAGCATTCAACCCATTACCCACATATCGAAAGACTGGTATTCACTGAGAAACGATCTAAACATGACCAATTGATGTTAGGCATTGGGATTTCAACCAAAAAGCCTTCCACCTATGGGCAACATCTCCAATGACCAGTAATAAGTGAGGAATGGTCTTAATGTGACCAACTGATGTTACATGTAAAGACTTCGCTTCAGTTTCTTAACTGCACCATTCTCTTTCCCATAAATCCAGAGTTTATAGCCATAGCTCACACCTCAAAACCAAAGACTGACCTAAGTGCACCTTTAAGAAGATTGTAAAATATTTAGGCAGCATATAAAGTCTGCCATCATAGTAAATTATTAAAAAATTAACTGTCTTATTTGCTAATGATATTTATCCAAAACTGAAATAAGCGCACTGAAAATGTCTAATCGACGAACTGAAGAACATACCATTGTAGCACGCCCAGTGTAGTGGAGTGTAATCTTTGTTATCGGTAATGTTCACCAGTTCAGGCTGAAAATTGTAATTGCTCATTGCTTTACTGATTTAAACATAAGACAATCAAAGTTCCTTACAACTGAATTAAATTTATACATCGCTTTGAAAGTTTGTGCGTAAACAAAATGACCATCACAAATACTTGCACTATGAACAATTATTTATCTGTCAAGCTATGAAATTATAACAAACAGCTCACCAGCTTTTGGACTGAAAGAAAAGTCAGTCCCATTATTGCACTCACAAGGAAAGACACTACAGTTGTGCAGATGATAAAAGATGATGTTGTTGGATTGCCGATGTTAACACAGTGCTTCAGTCAAAGGACTCATTTACAGCCTATGTGTCTCTGTAGTCCTCAAGACCATTACGCTGGCTCCCTGAAGGAGAAGTAATTCAGAGCACAACATGTGGCCTTGACTGGCAGCCAAAAGCAGAGCTGTTGTTCATTTCAGATGTCAAATCATGCAGTTACTTTCCTTTGATTGGTTGCATTTCAGTTACAATGAAAACTAAGCAGAAGAGCAATTTACCCGCAGAAGAGAGCCGAGAATAGCGACATGGCCACACATGGCAGCCATGTGTAACGGGGTTCGACCACGCACGTCCTTGGCTCCAGGATATGCTTCATTCTTCAGAAGCACCTCAACACATTCCTCATGACCATTGGCAGCCTACAATAACAAAGTCAATGCTCTACCGCACAAACAATCTTCCCTCCGACATCGGAATCTCTACATCCCTCGCTTTTTTCGAGAAATATCTAAAAACCGAACTTTTTACACAGTCCTATCGTGACTGAACTTGCCCTGCTCCACCAAGTGCCTCTGAATTGTTGCTATGAGTCATTGACTGCCTACGAATTATGACATTCAAATATTATTATTATTATTACTATCTATAGAAAAATCAGAAAATACTGACGAATGTTTGCCAATGATATAATTCAATCTAGTGACACCTACTACAATGTAATCATAATGAACAAGACATCAATCTATGATCCACAATACACAGGTAAGTTGATAAAACAATAGAGGCAAATCAAGAGGCTATAAAATATAGAAAGAGATTATGGTTAACTACAGAGCACAAAAATTCTCAGCGGTTCATATCTATCAACGTCCATATTTGCAAGCACACGAGTTGCATGTGGGCATAAAAACTTGCATAGAAAGAAGCACTAACCGACATATGAAGCGCAGTTCTGTGATAGCTGTCCATCGCATGTACGTTGGCACGTGATTCGATAAGATAATTCACTGTGTCGACATGTCCATACGATGTTGCTAGCATCAGTGGCGTTCTAACAGGAAAAAAAGAACAGACTGCATAATCACAGATGACTCTGCACACTATACTGGACAGTAGCATCACATACATACAATCTACACCATACTCTTGACCCACTGCATCCTCCGTCATCCTCTCTGAGAATGGAACATACATGCCATCTGTTGACTCTGGACAAGAATCTGTTGGTTGGGCTTCACTGTTGACTCTTCTAGGTTTCTGTGCATTGTTTTGCTAAAATTTTAATGATAAAACTCTCATCCTTAATGATGATCAACTAATCTCTATTCTCTATCAGCCAATACAAAAAGTGAAAGCCTCAACTCTGTAAAGAACTGGTCTCTATCAGACAGCAGTTTCTTGATTGATTCATTCATTCATTCAGAGCATTTATATAGCGCCTCTTCAAGAAGCTACTCAGAAGCGCTCCCGGCCCAGCCACGACTAAAGAAAAAATACTTGAGGACTTGAGGAAGCATTCAGATGAGCATTTAAATGATAATTTCTTGAACAGATAGATAGACAGGTAAATGGTAAGTAAGTGAAACTCAGATAGACACACATTATAAAAATTAATTAAGCTACAAAGAAAAAGACAAAATGCAGAAAAAGACAACGAAAGGAACAAGAAGATCATACAAAGGGAGGATAGGAGACAAATTAGGTCAAATTAACAAACCTTTCCAGTTCATCAACACAGTCAACAGCCTCTGAATCTTGCTTAAGCAGTACCTTGATACAATCCAGGTGGCCATTTATAGCTAATCAAAGCAACAATAAACAGTACAAGTTAAAAACAATAAAGATCAGTCAACAATAGCAAGAGTCTGAAGCTTTTAATATGAAACTAAATTGCAAAGTTTTCCCATCGAGTACCCAGCAGTGTCATAGCATGTCACAGCTTATATAAACCTAAAGTCGGTTCTGTGTCAGTCACAGGGAAGGGAGAGATTTAAGAGGTCCACAAAATGAAGGCTGTATAAATTTCTGATTACATAATATTCCAGTTAAGTAAGTATGTGTTTATTTACATGTCACAACTCTATCAGCTAAATGAGCTGTGTGATAGTCTCATGGCTACCATACAAACCCAAAGGTTGGAAGTTCAAATTCTGGCTAGGTCTGAAAATCTGAATCCAAGGTGTAAAGCAATTGTGAGAGAAGGACTTGCTCAAGGTCCCTACACAGTACATGTCTTAATTCAAGCTGGCAATGCTTCAGAATGGATATCTTGATGATTCAATATTAATTCTCTATTACATTGTGTTGAATTACAACGCAAGATAAGAATGTGACCTGCAAGATGGAGAGGCGTGGCCTTTGATATGAAGTCCTGGACCATTACACTGGCACCCTGCAGCAGAAGTAATTCACAGCACAACACGTGGCCTCGACTGGCAGCCAAATGCAGAGCCGTTCGCCCTACACGAAACATTATATACATATAAATGCACAAATGTTTTATGTACATGTCAGCCTGTGTGTATCTGTGAGTATGCATACATGTATGATGTTGTATGTATTTACATTCTATACAGGTCTGTATGCATTCCAGAAACACCTTATAACATGTTCCATTATAACATTAAAACATCGAAACATTACAACATAAAAACAATGAAACATTACAATATGAGTTATGATACAATGATTCTAACTGTAGTCCAGCTTTAGAAAACGACTGCATTATAAGATTGCATAAACAAAATCAATCCAACTTTACCAGTGACCTATCTGCTGAAGTACCAGTATCTCATTTTCCGACATTGTGAAGCCAATTCTCTAAGCCAATTCTCTTAACAATAATAAAATGTCAATATCGGTGACATAGAAAAGCTACTGTGAAGATAAAATAATTTATTACAAATTTTCAACCAGCAATTACATGTGCAGCAGCTCGTAATCTTTAGTGCGGATGAAATGAAGTCGTAATAATTAACGAGGAATAACAGAGAAACACAAAGTACATACCTCGATTGTCTTGAATGTCTAGATTGATTGTGCAGCTGATGATGACGTTGAGTGCATCCAAATGTCCATTGTATGCCTAGCAGTTAAATGACAAACCAGTTGTGTAATTTAACAGTACCTTTGTGATGTTCTTAAAAAGTGCTATATAAACATACATAAACACACATACACACACATATACACGGTGATTCAATAAAAAGTAAGCCAAACTTTATAAACAAATATTAAAACTTGAACTATCTTTTATTAATAATATTTTCAAAATTAAAATATGCACAGACTTACTTTTTTATTTTATTGACTTCCGGTTTAATTTCCTACTCAAAAAAGCAGACGATAACACGATAGAAAACATAAACAAGAAACTAGCAATTTCCGAAAAATGCCTTTAGTAAAGAAGATTTACACATGATAAAAGGTTTGAACATCCAAGAATTACAGCAGCCTTTAATTTCTAGCAAAGTTTCCAGAAAAAACATTGGACCAGAAGCGGATTAGATAAATTGCTTCGAAAAATTAGCGTTACAGGGTCAGTCGACCGCGCCATTGGTAGTGGCAGACGAGGGTCAGCGCGCACTGAAGAAAACGTTGCCCTTGTCGACGATGCTGTTGCCCAATGGCGCCAGCGCCTCCAGGCTTGCGTGCAAGCAAAAGGAGGACATTTTTAACATCTTCTTTAATTAAACAATCAAACCATACAACTGAGAGTTTCGTCACAAAAATATCAAATACTGTGTTCATGTTAGAAGTACTTATATGAAATATAAAGTTTGGCTTACTTTTTATTGAATCACCGTGTATATTTAAGGCATGTATTGTTGTAACTGAACATTGATACAGTATTTTAAGGGTCTCAAGACACTAACTTAGTGTATCATAGGTAACTGAACTACAAGTATGTGCTGCAGGCTGAAATGATGCAACAGTATTCAAGTATGATGAAAAGAAAGGTTCAGAGAGAAAGAGGAAAAAGACAGTAACTCCAGGAGGAATACGATAGAGAAAATTTACCATAAGGAAACAACAACCC
Source organism: Aporrectodea caliginosa (assembly GCA_020284085.1). Lineage (NCBI taxonomy): Eukaryota > Metazoa > Annelida > Clitellata > Crassiclitellata > Lumbricidae > Aporrectodea > Aporrectodea caliginosa. The sequence goes on along the minus strand of JACEVL010000132.1, from coordinate 1,325,040 downwards.
CAAAAATAAAACCCTCTGAGCTGATTAATAGGTGAAATGTTATGTCAATCGCTACAATTAGTTGGTGACAAAAAAGATTCAATGTCTAATAAATGGAACCTACAGCAAGATGGAGTGGAGTGTTCAGCGGATTTCGTCCGCCACGTCCCATTATTTCATTGGCCGCAACATCGCATAACTATAAACAGAAAATGAACTGAAGCCTAACAAGATTCAACAATGTACCAATTGAACAAAAGTCAAGAAAAACATTAGATCAAACAACAAACAAATCCACTCATATTTTGGGTTAAAGTTAAGCATATTTTATGTCTAACTCTAGAACTTCTGAGCCCATTCCTATTCAATCAAACTCTGCTGCAAGACCATACCATTTAGAAAATAAAATCCATACAACTCCTCTTCTAAACAAAATATGCTTGGGAGACAAAACACTTACATTACCATACCTGAGGTATACTAGATATAACCGAATACTTTAATCACTTTAAGAACTCTGCCAAGTAGTCTGCTTAAGTTGTGCCATATACCAGTACAAGTTTGATAACATTACTGTAACCACATAACATTATAAGTACGATTGTCCCACCGAAAACAACACTACTCTCACTTACAACAGGCTCAAGAAAAACAATGAAAGCCGAGATTAATAATATATAAAGCAGGCATCTACACGTGTATCCTTTAAATAAAATATTGTACAGAAACTGCCAGAAAACTGGTGAAAGCCTAGATTACTACTTATTATAACACAACCTATGAATATACTAGTAAAGAAATCTAAGAACCTATCTCAGCATATTTAGAAACCTTGAAGGTTGAGCTAAACTGCTTACTTACCATATCTAATGCTAGTTTATGGCCACTAAGAGCAGCATAATGGGCAGCAGTGTAACCTCTGTGATCTCGAAGAATTGGATTGGCATCACAGTGCAGCAAATGTTCCACAATTCTGTCAGTTCAAACAAAAACATGATTAACCAAAACACAAGCTGTGGTTTTATCACAGCACTGGAGTTTTTGCCTAGCAATCCTAAAGTTTGTGGAACATTTTTTCTGGTCAGAAGCAGAAATGCTCCTCACCAATAGCCACTAGTATTTGAAATTCTAAGAAAATATTAATATTCCAGCAGGATATTAAAATCGACGCCTGTTAAACTTGTTATCATCTGTTACTAATATGTCATGTAATCTTACTGCATACTTCTTGTCAGTTTGAATTAACAAAGAAGAATATTATTACAATATATCAATCCTCACTTGGCATTAACGTCGGAAAAGGCAGCATAGTGCAGCGGTGAACAGCCCTTTGTGTCAACAATGTTGACGGCAGCCTTGGCAGACGTCAGTGAAACGACCGACGAAAAATGTAACATCGTGGCAGCATAGTGCAGCGGAGACCTAATCACAAAAGATTAGCTCTAACTTGTGCACAAATAAATAACAAATAACCTTGCAATTACGAACTTAACATAAGCTGCTTAAACAAATTATCAGTATTTCATTGGCAAATGTTGCACGAATCACATAACCCTGTACAATACATTAAAAATTACTTTACATAAAATTTAGACCAGATAGTGCATAAAATAAAAGTAAAAATTATCATGCTGTCCTGACTACGGTAATCAGTTTGGCAAATGATAGCTAAGTGTTCGTTGGTAGGACTATTCAGGGATTAGGACTGATTAGAGGTAGTTAGAACCTCCTAGGACTTTAGGAAGTCAAAAGATGTCCTTTGACATTATTACTCTGTTTTGCATTTGCGCCTCTATTGTTTGGTTAAAAAGTTAGGTTTCGAGACATAACAAGTCATCTGTTCTATAAAAATCATGTTGAATGACATCAGAAACGACATTAAAGAGCTATGGTTCCATTACTCAAATTCCTTGAAAGCACAAACCTTCCTTCAGAATCAAGAGTGTCTACCTCTGCACCAATGGTTATCAGCAAATCAAGAATATCGACATTCCTAAAATTCAAAGCACAACAGATCAACAGGTTTTAAAGAAAAAAGAATATGGCAGAAAGAAGAAAAGAAAGAAGTTGACAAAAGCAAACTGGATACACTTGGATAAGTCCTCAAAACTACTTAACTTCAAAATTCGGTAGAAGGCTACGATCAATGTTGTGTGAATAAAACAACATTTCTGGCAAATGATTACACTTCACAACAACTTAAAAACAAGCAATGGAAAGAAACAATAGTTTATAAGGGCAGACTAAAAAGACCTTTCATTGCCACAGAAAGTACTTGCTTGCCAATCCGAGGCAGCACTATCGTTCTTACATACCCGCCACAAGCAGCACAGTGAAGGCAAGTTCTTCCAAGGTCATCTACGGACTCCAAGTTGAATTCGGTTGCAATCGATATAAGACTCTTGAAGCAGTCATAGAAGCCATTCATGGCTGCCATGAATAGTGGTTGCATTCCACAGAAGCCTCGACTGCAATAGCAACAACGAAAAAGCATCAGATCCGAGAACATGCTTTTACTACAAAAGCACAGTTCAGACAAAGCCAACATTCTACTTGGATAGGCGACTAAATAAGAGAACCACCATCTTAACAGTGATCAAATGGATCATCCTCAACCAAATGACTTTTGTTTGTCGTATCTGCATCACATATATGGCATCGCTCAATGATCTTCTTGCTGCTAAATATTCTGCTGGAATTTGGTTAAGATTTTCTTGCATGTAAAAGTAAGATCATCGAATAAATTCAATTTAAGGGATCAATATGAGAAAGTGGAGCATAAATAAGGCAAAAATTATTTCATAAACACATCATTTTAAATTAGTTTACCTCATTAAATCAGCTCCATGTTCAACCAGCTTGCTGGCAAGAAGCTCATGACCATAGCGAGCTGCTATATGCAATGGTGTATTTTTATCACGATCGGCTGCATTTACAGATGCACCTATGAAATTTTGTCAAACAAAGAAACAAGTTTAAAAAATCAATTGAATATTTAAATATGCCCATAAAGTTCTGTCAAAAAATTCACAGAACATTTTTAGCAATATGTAAACTTAGCATTATCAATTTCTGAACAACACAGTCTTGGATAAATACCTTTGCAAGACTTCAATCACATGCATTGCTGGTAGATTAGCTTTTTTCAATAACCCATTAACACTTTAACAACGATAGTGTACTACAATCGACTGGGAAACCAATGCAGCTCATCGTTAAAGTGCTACGTATGGTTACCATTAACTTCCTCAAAACCAAGCCAATGCTCTTCCTAAGTGACAACACAATGTAAATTTCTACAACGTGATATAATCACACTATGGTATGTATTAGTATTCCTATCTTATTCTTTCCTTTTATTGCTTCTGAAGTTTTTCAATGACACAGCCCATATTAAAGTCAACATTTCAATTTCATACATGTAATCATAACTCTCACAGATCCTACTACCCTGCCAACTTTTGGTGAACACTTATTTAACTAGAGTCGAACATTGATAGCGACCTTTGCAGTATTATCATTGTGCTGTGGAAATGCTCAGATTATTTTAGATTTAGACACTATTTACTGGCAAATTACCATTTTGTATAAGTACTTCTGCTCTCTCAAATCTGCCATGAATAGCGGTTAAGTGAAGTGGCGTTTTGCCATCACGTGCCTAAAATGAGAAACAGCAGATAGAGTCATAGAACTTACATTTAACAGTTTTTAATTCAACAACAATCAAGATGAACTGCAACAGATCTCCCAGTGTTCTGCATGGTCAATATTAATATAACATCCATGTAGCATACAATGATCCGAGCCATCCATCCCAAATTTCAACAAAGCATCGGGCATCATGAAAAATATCAGACAACAGGAAATACACTCTTAAGTTTCTGACAAGTTCTCAGCCCAAAATTAGACGTCTGGATCAGACTAAATAATTTATTTCAAAGAAAAATGGCATAAGTGCAAAAAACACTTCAATTGTTATACTAATAAAATGACATAGATCAACCATACGACATCTATCAACAGACCTTTGCATTAGCATCTGCTCCGCTTCGTAACAGGATTTTCATGCATTCGCTTCCAGAAGTAGCAAAAGCAGCACAGTGGAGAGGAGTCTAGAAAACAAGGAATACAGAATCATACATCGATGACCACTGCAACAATGATGACCATGACAAATGAAACTACCGCTATGACCACCACCATAATGATCACGACCCCAACCACAATGCTGATGACAACCACCACAACCACATACAAACCACCACTATCATCATCACCACCACCTCTATCATTGATACAAAGTCAATGAAGCTAAATCTTACTTATGTTGATGGTTAAATTGAATGGAAAGCGCACAGTCAGAAGGAACGAAAGTTCTGCTAATTAGGGCAACCGTCTACAGAATCCACACGTTAGTTGCATCTGGTTTTTATCCACTGCATTAGATGGTAGCGTCAGCCCACCTACCTGTCCAATATTGTTGACCAGATTGATGGAAGCATTATGTTCAATCAGTTCCTTGACGACAAGGTCCTGGCCATTGAAGCAAGCAACATGAAGGCTGGTGTTACCATGGCATGTCACTGCATCCACCTCAACCCCCAACTCCAACAGTAGCTGGACAACCGTGATCTGGCCACTGGCACAAGCCGCGTGGAGGGGTGTGAACATCTACGAACAACCATATTCAAAAACAGTTTGCATACCAGCAAATGGATCGGGGAGATGGTTGAATGGTAACACGCTGGCACGAAGATCAGAAGGACAAACATTGTGATCTCAATTAACTTTAACACAAATTATGCTAGTATAAGCAGCACTGTGTGGTATTTAAAAGGCCCTATTTTATGCATCTTGATACATACAATACACCATACACTAATCAAAACCAGAAAATCTTAGATAAACGATTGTCTTGCAGGATACGTACATGAGATAAGTAAATCCAATTTACCTGTTTGTCCCGACAGCTGAGTTCAGCCCCAAAGCTAACAAGAAGACGAATGACCTCTACATGACCCATGAAAGCAGCCCAGTGAATAGCTCTCCGATCTTTCTTGTCAAAAGCATTGATTGTGGCACCCCTTTCCAGCAAAAGACGAACCATCTGCACAAGCAACCATTCATTTCACCCTCTGCGTAGTCGTAAATTACACACAGTGTTCAAAAACTTACATCTGGCTCATACACTAAATCTCAGAAGAATGAAGTATAATCCATTGCTTAAATACAAATATGAAAAAATAAGCCTAAGTTATTTCAGCCTCTGCATAGCCATAAATTAAACACAAGGCTCAAAAACTTACACCTGGCTCACGCACTAAATCTCAGAAGAATGAAGTATTATCCATTGCTAAAATACAAATACGAAAAATAAGCCCTTAACCCTTTAATGACGAGCGTATCCTAAAATATATGGGAAACCAATGCAGCTCATCGTTAAAGTGTTAAGAAGACAGTATCTATAGAGATATGTAACACATGACCAATAACCTTAACTTCTTTTACCTTACCTTACTATTGCACAATCCTTGACATACATTTATCTGCATCACAGCATCGGGTGTAAGCAGTTAAAAAAATAAAATTAATGCTGATTTCAAACGGTGTGAAATGCCTTTGGAGCAGGGATGGGCAAATTACATGGTAAAATGTAATTGAATTACAAATTACTTTGGAAAATGTAATTGAATTACAAATTACTTTAAAAATTTGTTGGAAATTACAAATTACAAATTACGTAATTTCAATTACATCAAATTACAAATTACATCCATAGTTGGGATCAGGAAATTCATTCAGGAAACACATGCTTTATTTCCACTGTTCATTTGTATTACGCTTTTGAAACAGTTTATTTAATTTAAAGTAGCAACTATTCGAACAAGTTGTCCGATAATCGGCATATGTTTGACCTTACAATCAGGCTTGCAAAACTATAATGAGTTTGTGTACCAGCGCAGATGAAGGAAGTGCAGAATTAAATTGTATAAATAATATCTTAACAGTTGCGTAGCTACGAAGATTCATTAGTTAGGCCTACATGGGAGTAACCTGTCACTGGATCGATGCATGCACATTTGAACGACGCTCTGTTGTCTTAGCATAGCCTACAGACGTTTGTTTGGATCACTGTGATGGAGTAGCACAACTCATCTATGTAATACATTATGAGCTCAGTCTGACACATGACAAAATTGTATACCATGTCTGACATTGGCTCCAATTTTGTGAAAGCATTCAAAGAATTCAGTGTTGCTATCGTTCATATAAGAGATACTACCGTATAGTGATAGTGATCAAGATAAGGAAAAGATGCTTTCAAAACTGCTCTGGTTGTGAAGTCTCTAGTTTTCTTTTCAAAAGTAATTTGATTTTACAGATGTAATTTGAAATTACAAATTACATGAAAAAATGTAATTCAATTACAAATTACAAATTACATTGATCCAGAGCAACAAATTACAAATTACCAATTACAATTGTAATTCAAATTACGTAATTTCAATTACATCAATTAAATTACTGCCCATCCCTGCTTTGGAGTTATACCTCAACATGGCCGTTGAAGGCAGCATGATGCAGGCTTGTTCGGCCAAGTCGATCGGAAATGTTGACGTTGGTGAGATGTGGAATGATGAGTTGGGCGCACTTGACGGCATTGTTTGCAGCCGCCACATGTAGCGGCGTCTGCCAGTTCTTGTCCCGACCGCCCACGTCTGCTTGGTACTTCAACAGGATTTCTACTGTAGCCTGAAAGTCAACATGAATACCGGTACACAATTGCAGAAACCAAAATTTCTGACAAGCCTAAGTACATAAAGAAGAAGAGAGGAGCAGTCCCTTAAGCTAGCCCTGAGGCAGCCATTCATTTTCCTAGCCTCAGCATATGAAAGAGGATGGCCAATCCTCTCCCGCGACATCTGATATTTTCCCACTGATGTGTACAATCATTGTACTCATTAAAGCTGAGTTGGCTAGGGGGTGCATGCAGAGCACAAATCTCGAACCAAATTTCTGCTGTGATGGGGATTTGAACCCCAACCTCTCAACTGACAGTCCAGCATGCTAACCACTACACAATCAAGTGCCCTTGATTGTGTCTCAAATATAAATATTAATCTAGCAATAGTACTCAACTGTAGTGGCAACTATCTACATAACGACAGGATGGAGCAAGAGGTAAGGCCAAAAGAAAATATAGGTGTGTTTCCGGTAACAGTGGTTTTAAAATCTGGGTAGGTAGGAAAAAAATTTTATTTTGTAAAATATTTTTATGCAATGCTGCATCGTTGTATAATAATAAACGAATATATCGTCATCATATTTCACCTTGCTGAGGCAAAAAAAAATTTTTTATGCAATGGAAAGCAATTTTATCAATGTCGCAAAGGTTAAATTCACGTGTCAATAAAAAAAAAATTTTAAATTAAAAAAAAAAATTTTTTTTAATATTTTTTTTCAAAAAATGTTTTTCTCAAAATTTTCCCAGTCGGGCCTAAAAAGTGACTCGGTCGGGTTACCGGAAACACAACATTATTTTGTTTTGGCCTAAACAAACATTAAATAAATAATTACATTAATATTTAGTACCTAACACACAATAACAACATCAAATAACAACTGCTGCAACTTACATCACTCTTGGAACAGCATGCACGATGAAGAGGAGTGAGCCACTTGCTGTCCTTTGTATTGACCCGAGCGCCATTCAATAGCAGCAACTCGGCAATCTCCGACTCGCCACAAAACGCAGCTGCATGTAAAGGACTCCGTTTTTCAGCATCCTAGCAACAGCAGCAGGTGAAACATCCAAGTAACTCATTTGTGACCCAAGGAATCGAAATGGTTCACATGTAGAAAATTACTGAATATGAGTATTATACATATTTTTAAAGACCACTTTCTTTGCTTTAAAATGACAAAAAATTTTGGTTCTACCTTACTTTTTGACAAAGCTACGAATGATTATGTGGCCAATTTTTGGAAATAATTTTTAATTGATTTTAATATGCAATCACAAAAACTAAAACAATACAAAATCATGAAAATACACATTATAACATGAATTCCAATAAATGTAAGATATCGGAAATGTAAAAAACTTAACTTTTACCCATTTCCATTAAAATCTGAAAATGAGAAAAAAATGACTTCTGATCATATTTTGCTGTTTTCCTAGCAATGTAATTTGCCGACATCTGATTCATTTTGATTCCCTGGGTCACATTTGTAGACAATACAGAAATTTCAGAGAACTGCATCGAAAGGTCAAGGGATCTGTCAGCTAATGAGTAATGAGTGAACATACATGTAAACTACAGCAGCATTGTCTGAAATCTTAAACTGTCTTGTTCATGCAAGAAGAAGTTGCTTGGACACATGTATATCTTCTCAAACTTTGCACATACATGTGAAGTCGTCACAAGTCCCAGAGAACTCTGGCATTTGACATTAGCCCAACATTACGAAAAGAAAACCTTGGAGACTTATTTAATAGCCCGACTTGCATCGATTCTTAATCCTTTAATGACGAGAAGTATTGCTTACAGTAGCTTTTAGTGACTTCTCATCTGTTAAGGGTTAAAGGATGAAGGTCAAAGGTACCATGCTGACCTTGAATTCCAAGGACTAAATCCCATCCAAGTACATATAACAACCAGGCTCAATACTGCTTAACCTCTCAATGCTGACAGCATCATATCCACAGGTTTTAATCCTAACATATCTCATTGATTGAACCACTTGCTGAATGACAAAAATCAGTAAATTACAGATTGCAAATGACACTTGTCACTCGACCTGCTTAATCTAAGCAGGGAGATGGTTGAATGGTAACACACTCGCACGAAGATCAGAAGGACACAGGTTCAACACTCACTAGCCCCATAAGGTTGACTCAGCCTTCAACTCCCTATGGGGTGACTGTAAAATGAGCAATAGGACAGATGGGCGCCTTGCAGGCTGCCATAGTTAAATTCGACTCCTGTTAAACTTTTTATCATCTGTTACTACTAGCCAAAATCATGTAATCTTACTGTGTACTTATCAGTTTGAATCAATAAACGAATATTATTATAATTACGTATGCCTTAAACAGCTGGAGATACAGTATACAGAAGCTGCTGAAGTTACCTGGTAGTTGACATCATCCTTCTTGTAAAGAATCGATCTAACTTCATCCGCATCCCCATTAAAACAAGCCTGCACCAGAGGTGGCTACAACATTTACATAACAGATGATCAATATCAGTCAGTAATACACAGTATTGATTAATCAATTATCCATTTCACACTGTGCGCTGGGATTTCAATCTTAGACATAACTATAGGTGTAACTTTGTATTGTGACGATGGTATCCTGTCACCACCACTTTAAAAGTGGTAGTGACAGTCACCTCCACTTAAGGCCTTCTCCAACATCCCAGCTAAACTAGTGATGTGAGAGACCTATTAGTTATCCTTTAAGCAACAGCTCGCTGAATCAAGTGTCATACAAACCAAAGGATCATTCTTTTTTATTCAAACATTTATAATCTCAATCCTGCTGAGATTCTAAAATAATAATTTAATAATTTCAATCCAGCAGAGATGAAGCTAAAGCTTAAATAAACTGCTTTTATTTTTTTATTGTCCAGCAAATTCCATGGCAGTTCTGGAAACAAAGAAAACAGCAATTTCCTTAAGATAATCAACCTCTTATAACAAAAGGCATTATCTACAGAGACTATAATATACTTTAGTCGTTATCAGTAATCATAAAATTATTTTTATACGCACCATTACTGTTTAAATGACCAAATGCAGCATATTTAGTTACACAGAAAGAACAAAATCACAAAAATTTTATTTTACCTTACAACAACAACAACAACAACATACTCTGTAATGGAAACAAACAAAGCATCGTGTCACGTCTTGCACAACACTTCCGAGATGCTCTGATAATATAGGACTATAGGGTCATCACATAAGCAGCTGGTATACATGGGTGCTACACTCTATTTCTACACACAATCTGGAAGGTCTTGTTATTAGTTCCATGGAAACCATTCAGGTGCCAGTAAACAAAAATGATCTACAGACTAATCTGTAGATCTCTCAATGGGCCTGGCAGCAGACCCCTGGATGCCTGGGCACCTGCCCAAAGGGTGGCACTTGGCTGGGAACCCATATACCCACAACCCAGCCAAAGAAACTTTACGATTATTTAGCAGATTGTTCTATCTGTTATTGTCCCTTGGCTTCATAATAACACTGTTGTTGTTTATTAGAGTTTGGGAGCACTCATGACTAAGATGTGCATCTATGTCTGTCTCCTGTGAAAGCATATGTGGTGGTAGGTAAGAGGTGCAGTTGGCAGTTACCATTTAATGAAACATACAGAATAACAAATTTGTAGTCTCTAGGTGTCAATGGAAATTACTGTGCTGTCATGTTCATTGGCAGGTTAACTCAAGTGGCCTTGCAAGTAGGGCAACTGCTTTGTTAATTCTGAATTAGACTTAAGTGCACGTATGACTCACTCGCAGACCATTGGAAATTTCTTACATCACTATCATTATACCTACGACCAAACGACTGTCTTCGACAGCATTGTGTTTGACGTAATTTGAGTTGAATTAGTTCTACACTTCCAAAACACTAAACAGAATCCTGTAGTAAGTAACGAGGAAGTGTGACACTGATTGGAACTTAGGCGACAGGTAAATTAAGATGTCGACCATCTGCCGCATGTAAATGAACGTTCAAGTCCATTTGAACGCATATAATAAAAGTAAAAATCCGAATAAAATGCCGATATAGTGGCTCTCAACATGCGTCGATGGTCATGACACGCACACCTTACAGCACAGGACCTTCAAGGGGGTAGCATACACGCCAGCTCCTATGGTTAGAGATGAAATGGCAACAAACCTCATCTACTAACAGTCTAATGCCCATCTTTTTGTTGGAAAACATTGGATGCAGAGATCAGATATTGAAAAATATTGTGTGCCTCGATTCAAAAAATGTTTGTTTACTAGTGAAAATAATCCAAGATCCACGCAAAACAAGTTCGTCCATGTTCAACTTCCTCGCATGTAGTCGATAGAGACCGGTTTTGTAGCGCATTTCTTTATGTGAAACTTGTAAAAATTAGCATCGCTGCATTTTTTAAGCTTTTGTATTATAAACTAAATTATGTGCTAGTAGACTAGATTATTTGAAAACGCTCACTCAACTTGCCTGAAAGTACCACTCAAATTCAACGGTTTAAGATATATCCAGAATGCTCACGCTCGTGTTGTCACAAAAACCTCCAAAACACTATCATAATCATTTCTGTCCTTAAATCACTCCACTAGCTTGAAATACCTGAACGAATAGAATACAAAGTCCTGTCTATTAGCCTACTTACAACACACTTCAATCAGAGGCGAAAATCTATACATAACTTTGGGGGGACAGAGTACCTACGAGGGCCGGATTTTGGGGGGGGGCAGCAGGGCTTAAGTCAAAACTTTGGGGGGACTGTCCCCCTCTGTCCCCCCCCCCATGATTTACGCCACTGACTTCAATCCTCCCAACCCTACTATCTTCATCAGTATTAAACTGTTGTCTGGATCTTGACCTGGAACAGATTTTTGCCCTACGTACCGGTCCTGCCTATCGATTTTGTGTTGACTAAGCATAAGTTAGCTGGCCCCATAATCCATTTCTCTTCCCCCAACATTTGTCCGCTGACTCCGCTCTTCGATTCGTCACCCAGCTAGCTCATCATAAAAATTCGCAAATCGCTATAGCATGCATAAGTCTATGTCTGTTCCGTCCCTCTGGAATAATTAAACCCCCGCAATTCCAATACATTTAGAGTCTAGCGATCGAAGAGGAGAATAGCTGCATGATTACATAGGTAGGCTACAGCAGTGGCGTAAATCATGGGGGAGCAGAGGGGACTGACCCCCCAAAGTTTTGACTTCTAATAGGCCCTCCTCCCCCCAAAATCCGGCCCTCGTAGAATCTGTCCCCCAAAGTTATGTAGGCCTATAGATTTTCGCCTCTGGGCTATATAGGCCTATGTAGACCTACTACTTATAAGTTATAACCGTATAACGTAGTCTTCCTTCCAGTCATGCCACACCAAAAGGTACGTGGTACATAATAAATTATGCTTCTAACCATGCATGCAGTGGCGGCGCCAGAAGGAATAGGGGGCTTAGCCCCCTAACTGCAGCTCAGCCCCCCCCCCCAGTGGGAAATCACTGCAAATCACAGGGAGGAGGAGACAAAAGGGTTAAGGGCTTGGAGTTTAAGCCCCCAAAGCTGAAATCCTGGCGCCTCCACTGCTTCTAACCAAATGTAGGCTACGTAAGCCCATAGCCTAAATTTAAGGACCATACATGCAGATCGAGAGTCGACGCTATAGCCTAGTCGTTGAATTTTGAAAAGAGGTTTAATTAAGTTGCCCTAACAACCTGCTGGCCTGCCAATGTTAAATGTAAATGTAGGCCTACGTGTTTTCTATAATTATAGTGTAGGCCTATCATGGTCTCGACGCTGTTCTTTTTTAAATTGATCGGGTTATATCTCTGACCCCCCCGCTGTCCGTTTAATGGTTGCCACGACCTATAGGCCTACGGGCCCCACGTACAGGCCGTGCTAAATGTCAAGTCGACAAAATAGGTTACTACAAAATCAATCAATTTATTTTTTAACAAGGGCAATCTCTACGTCAGTCAGATTTTTTACTATTCGATTTTAATATTGATCACACAATTAGTTTGGCATGCGTTGAAACTGGAGCCGCCCGCTGTTCACACTACATAGCGTTTGTTGATTCACTACAGCATCGAGATATATAAAAGCCGATATGTACAAGCTTGTGTGGTTTTGAGAAAAAAATGGGTACATGTGAGGCTACTTTACATTACGTGTCATGGTGTAAAATGAGGTCACTGGCTGGCTCACCCAATGTTTATGTAAAATTACATGTACATGTAGTTGCTTCCTGTAGAGTTTCACAAAGCTTGTCCACCTAAGACCTAAGTGCATGACAAGACCTCTTCCAAAATGTGGTTTGATTGTTAAAAAAACAATAAAACAATGCACTTGTTTGCATTTTGCCAACAAACTAAAAACCAGTGTTTGATTTTGACATACCTCTTAAATGGCTGGATAATCTGTAGAAATGAAGCACTAGAATATTATAATTAGTGCAAGAAATGAATTTGACATTTATAACTCCTGCAAATCCCAATAATTACAGTACGTTTTCTTGGCCTAAGGAAATTGTAGCGTTCACAACTACAAAGAAATGAGAATGCTTAAACCTCAGAGATACGCTAATTCCAAGTTCCAACGATCACAGTACAAGTTTTCTCTTCACAAATCTCCCTCTTTACATTAACTGTACTGCATACTTAAAAACTGTCAATGCCTGTAGTGAGCTGCACAGGAAGCTATCAGTACTGTGCAGAAAATTTACAGTATATGGCTAACGTTAATGGTTTAAATGCAAATTTCCTTTCAACATTAATTTTATAAGAAACACTTTTGTCTGAAACCATTTAATTTAAACTCAAACGACAATATTTATGTTGGTCCGGATCGGATTATATAAGATTAATAATCCATAAGATTAAACTGTCACACTGTCTTGGCACAAGTGGTATGAAATATAGGCAAGGTAGTATAGGGTAATTACTACCCCATGCCTGTCTCAGCCATGCACCTAGACATAGGTTTCAGGTGTTCTAGCATTGCAAGAACTTGTAACCAAAATACAATACAAAACAGTACAATACAACAATAATTTATTATTACTTGCCCACAAAGTACTCTGTAATCTGTTAAATGTGGTAGGGACAAATTTCATCGAATTTCACAATAGATTCCACGGACGCTCCTAAAATAATAAGCTCTAAAACATCTGCAAAAATGTCAGTTATTGTAGGCAAGCATCCTTTGAGATAGTCTGTAAGAAGCTCCATGAACACATGGTTCTGGGGCTGGTGATGTGTTTCTGCATCAAGTTAAAACTCAACTGCTGGAAAACATATCCTCACAAGTTACATAGCTGGAAAATATTTCTCACAACCAATCCTAAAGGATGAATTGACCAGCTGAAGGATCGACTTAAAATAAGAATCTCTCCACTTCTGCTGAAAGAATTCTTCATACAGGAACAGCACTCTCAAGAACTCTACTTCAGAGAAAGATCACAAGACATAATACTTGCCACACTCGCCACAATTACAGGACTACCAAGTTAGGTACTAACAGAACCTGTAATCACGAACACAACATATTCAAAACACCGACGCCCAATGGAGAAACAAAATTTATGGTAATTACTACCAGATGAAGACCGACCACAGTCGATGAATTCCTATGGCCAGAAATAAACTCCAATGAATAATCACCGCAAGCTACAGTTAAAATTTTCAAATTACAGTTTTTAATCCAGTCTTAGAAGCAGTCAGCTTCGAAAGGGCAGCAACTCATGAATTATTCTAACACCATCAAATCTGTCATGATCCCTAGATCCCGATTATGAAATTCCTCAATGAGTAGCGGTAGTAGCATGACTGCCTAATCGGATCTAGGTTTTGCGCGCAGTATCGACATTCAGCCGCCAACGCCGACACTACAAATTCTAACATTGTAACAAAGTTACAGCTGTCTCTTCTGGTAATCCACGGTTGCAGTAAACGAAAGAGGCCTACAGTATACCATACATTTTAAAGTCATGTCCGTGGTAACAGTTCAGGCAGAAACGAAAGGAACAGGTTTCAGCTTCAGTTTCTAAGCCCAAGATAAACAACTAGACTGATGTTTTTTCACAGAAGGAAGAACCTAGCCACAGGCTTGTTTTAGCACCTGAAACACTTTCGAGCACAAGTCACTGATGTCAAGAAATTTCACACACATGAGCAAATGACACGAATAACTTATGACTGGCACCATCGAAAAAAAATTGCTGTAACCGTTTAACGACGAGACGGATTAGTTTCCATGCATTTTAGTAAACGCTCGTCGTTAAAGTGTTAATAACCCATTGAATAAGGGAACCTGAATCAACGTCTAAACAGCTATGACAATCTTGTAATCTGCAGTACAACTCAACTAGATCTTTTGTCTGCACTCTGCACCATCAAACAGCCCAAGATAACAAACAGGGCCACGAGCACAAACTCAACACTGGCACTCAGGAAAGGCACCATACAATACCTTCGGCACAATAGGTCATTTCCGCTCAAGCCTTCTTAGTAATCACACATGTTAAGAATTCAGGGTTTTCCCTTACACTTCTGAGTATGGATTGAGATTAAAACTTGAATCACACTGCAATTCCAGTTTTAAAAGCGTTGCCATCTAACACATGCTCTACACAACAGAAAAAGAGTAAAGATTTTCCAGAAAGTTATTCTTTGCAGTTTTACCCTGCAGAAACATTTCTTCAGAGTAGTTTTAAAACTTATTGTACAACAGTTCCCTGAGTTTAAATGTTGCCTCTGGAAGCCTTTACTTTTAACGAAATCGTGCTAATTTTTAACGTCTGCCAAAGACCACTTAAACTTCCCAGGTAACTAGTTACTTTATATTATTAATAATAATTATATTATTGCAATTACTAAAATTTATCTGTGACACATAGCTGAAGCGAGAGCCAATGACACTGAAGTTTTGGTTTCTTCAATACACATCTCTAAGAGAGGTCTTGACACCCAGCCTGTCACCACAACACTGCAAGACATTGGCCCCGTACAAAACACTGCCGGTCCAATGACGATCCAGCTTAGTTGCGCTGGCAGGGTTTAGCATCAAACACTCAAAATCAACCAAATCATAGACAAAAGATATAAATGTGAAACTACATAAACATGATTAATTGTGGATTTCAGTCATCCTACAACTCGCTGACGAAACAGACCAGCATTCTTCCATACACTGGCACGTCTCAAAGCCGTGTAGCAGTATTTGACTAAAAAAATAGCTCCGTGTCTTGCAGAGCCCTTTTTTCATATTTTCTAGCGAAAATGAACATCGTGTCGTGTCAGCCGGTTTTACCTCCGAATACGATTGCTGATCCATTCTAGCCCCTGGTAAAGTCTGAAAGCAAACCATTCAGAAATCTGTAAGTAAAAATATGATAAACTGGTTCTAATCAATTTGGAAACAACACAGTCAAATCAGATGTCGCACTGTCGATCTCTGACAATCTGGCATCCGAAATAATATGCTATACAGTGGTGAGGCAGCCAAATGGAAACACTTTTATCCTTCAACCTGCATTTGAATACTGTTGTGCAACATACAGTCATTAATTCTTTGATATTCTTAAGAGCTGCTAAATAGATGCGCTCAACATGAAACTATTTGCCAACAAGTGACATCCCACTGCAGAATCAACTATACAAAACATGATTTGTTTGATTTTCTTACCCCCCTCCCCACACACACACAAACCAACAGGACTACCATGGTGAATAGAAAAGGCTGCCACACCATTTTGAAAATAGGAATGTGTACAGAAATGAGATCTGTGTTGCCAGAGCTGCACGAACGTCATGGTTCAGATGTCATACAAATGTTCTCATTGATATCAAAACCACATTCCTAAAACCTAAAGAAGTTCAGTGTTTGAGCGTCCGCCAACAGATCTTCCAAAACCCCAAAACTGTACCTTACTGAACCCCAAAATAATAGGCCTACTAAGAAGTAAGGGTCTAGGTCAGCGGTTCTCAACCTGTGGGTCGCGACCCCCACGGGGGTCGCCTAACGATTTCCCAGGGGTCGCCTGGGACCTTCAGAAATGTTTAAACAAAAGTTGTCAACGTAGTCTCTTAACATTTAATATCATGTAAATATGATTATTTCACTAACTACTACGCCAACACTACAGCGACTTATAATTTTTTACTATGCAGCTAATTTAATTTAATTTTTGCCCTATTAGTTTTGAAATGTACATTCTATGTTAACTTTTACTTCTTAAAACAAAACAATAGCCGGTTTGCTACGAAACAGTGCTGTCAGTTGCGGCTATAATTAATAAAGAACGCCAGAAAAGTTTAGGCCTATGAAATTGGAGGCCGCCTAAAATGAATCAGGGTGAGACGAGTTTTAAGACAAGAAAATATAGTAAATATATAGTTTAAAGTATGGTTTACTTCCATAGTTGTAGAAGGAACTGAGAAACCACATTGCGTTATTTGTAATGGCATTCTGTCGGTCGAATCGAAGCCCAACAAACTGAAACGCCATTTTGATACTAAACATCCTAACTTCGCCAGGATGCCATTGCCCAGTAGTTTAAGAACAAAACTAATGATGTCGAAAAAGGCAGACTTGATTCCGGGGGCAAGTACAAACAGCGAAACGTGGCATCTTCTGAAGCATCGTATTTGGTTGCTCGCAGACTCGCAAAAGCCAAGAAACCTCACACAATTGCCGAGGACGTGCTGTTGCTAGCAACCAATGACATTGTTCGAGTTATGCTTGGAGCTGAATACTGAATAGGCCTATGTTAAAAAAATGGAATCCAATTTCGTTGTCTAACGACACTGTCAGCAGAAGAATTCATGACATGGCTGCTGATATTATTACCAATAATAAAATACAGCCCGTAAAAACAAAGTTTTTTACTATATCCATCTAGTATCCTATAATGCGTCTTATGAAGCAGTTACCTCTACAAATATATAGTCCGCGTTCATTTTACGACTGCGGCCAATCACAACGCTGGCCAATCACAACGCTCCGTATCGGAAAAGGGATTCCCCGATTCGAAAAGTTTAGTCCCCGATTCTATAAGCTAGCCTTTTTGGGGGAGCTGAAATTTTGATAGAATGAAGTGTGTGCGAGGGCGAGTCTATATGCCAAGTTTCACGACGATTGAATGATTGTAAGTGATCGAACTAGTCGTCGCAAGATTTGACTTTTTAGCCTGTGGCTCAATCAAGCAAGCAAGCAAGATTCCCGCAAGTTAAACTAGATGGATAATAAAATACAGCCCGTAAAAACAAAGTTTTTTACTATATCCATCTAGTATCCTATAATGCGTCTTATGAAGCAGTTACCTCTACAAATATATAGTCCGCGTTCATTTTACAACATAGCGTCCGTTTAATGAGGCAGCGCACCCGTATCTGTTGCGGCCAATGGCAACGCTGGCCAATCTGGCAACGCTCCGTGTCCGTATCGGAAAAGGGGATTCCCGATTCGAAAAGTTTAGTCCCCGATTCTATAAGCTAGCCTTTTTGGGGAGCTGAAATTTTGATAGAATGAAGTGTGTGCGAGGGCGAGTCTATCTGCCAAGTTTCACGACGATTGAATGATTGTAAGTGATCGAACTAGTCGTCGCAAGATTTGACTTTTTAGCCTGTGGCTCAACCAAGCAAGCAAGCAAGCAATCAAGATTCCCGCAAGTTAAACTAGATGGATAAAAAACTACAAATTTGCCCGTTAATTATTGTTTGATCAGAGGAAAAATCCGGTCTACCTGGGCGACCGCCAATATATTTGCAGGAGGGGGCAAACACGATGGTCACGGTTAAATTTTTTAGCAAGAGCTTGCAGAATGCAAAAATGGTAATTAAGAGCATGAGTATATTTTATAGAAAATTTGTTTATTCTTACTTATAGTTATAGCCTATATCTCAGTTTTTTCATTTTGTGTATATCATTAATACCATTAGTGCTTTACTGCACAGAAATTTGATAAACACAAAAAGTAGTAGTTAAAAAAATAGGTGCCAAATTTCCAAGGGGAGCAAGTGTCCCCTCTTGCCCCTATGTGCGGGCGCACATGGTTGGGGGTCGCCGCAACGTTGGAAATGTTATCAAGGGGTCGCAGCACTAAAAAGGTTGAGAACCGCTGGTCTAGGTTAATCTAGCAATCTGTATTAATGCAGCTAATGAATATAGAGCACACAAGCACTGAAAGATGGATACACCATTCTTCACACTGTCCTGCCATATGTATACAATAATTAAGTATGCTAGAACAGAACTATATATATATATAACCAATCAAAGACAAATCTCAAATCTCTCCAACATTCAGTATTCAGTTTGATCAAATGACTGACCTCAAACTACAGCTTCATTACTTGAATTAAAACTGAATGACATCGCACTCACTCATTAACATGATAGACTAATTGTCCCAGCCAAAGTGTCAACCAGAACTGGCCCTAGCCAGACCAGAACAATTAGCAAAACTTATGTACGCATGCAGGTACACATCTGGTAACTACTGATCAGGGTTTCAGTTCCAGCATGGATAACACAGTGTGTTGACTGCATTACAGTGCATCTAGTTCGTGACTTACATATTAATTTAGGTCATCAGGACTTATTAAAATTTTTCTTACAAGCAACATCTGATGCTGCAATTATCAGCTATACAAAACACGATTTGTTAGACTTCTTACCCCTCTCCAGTAAGTGCGCAACATCCTTGTATATGCCAGCCCTGGTCTTTGATCGAGGTCAGGTTAAGCTGCCTTGAGATCTCGGCCGCAGACATGGCACCTCGTAAGTCCTGCTTGTTGGCGTATATGAGGACAGCGGCTTTCTTCAGGTCCTGCAAGACGACAAGTACACTTAGCATTAACATAGTAGCAAACAGAAGGCACAGTTTTGTATTAAATCACTCAAAATTAAATTAACAATATCCAGACAGGGCAAGGTGACATACAAAGAACACATTTAGCCTATAAATATACAACTAATGAAAAAAGATGCGTTCTGTCAGCCTGGTGTTTGGAATAAACGAAAATTGATTGATTGATTAAAAATACACACACAAATTGACAGTTTCCACAACTAGAGAAGCCACTTTGAATGTCAGAATAAGGTACGTGCACCCGAATCCTTGAATCTGTGGTAAAATCCATTAAGTCAAACACATCCTGGTAAGGAAAAAGTTAAACATTTAGAAACACATAGATAATTATATAAAGTACAGCACAAGTAAAACTCACAGTTCAGAAATAACAAACAAGTCAGTTCACATACAAGCACTGGTTCACAAAAAATGCCAAGGTGCATTTTAGAACTATTGTCAACAACCCAGAAGGTCCCTGAGACCAGATGAACTTAATATTCAGCAGAGTAATATCTCCAATGAACAAACAACAGACATCACAGTGCATGACAATCACATTTGCATATGCACAGATACAGATGTGCACTCTGGAAGAAGAATTCTAGGCCATAGCAATTTATGTTTTAAGGTACCTCTGAACTGAAACATTGAGGTCATCGTTTGAATTTTACAGCCACACATCAATTTTAATACAATTAAATTTCATTTGTTCTCTACAAAAAGGACTTCATTCATGACCTGCAAGTATCATCATCAGTTCCTGACACCAGCCATTTTGTGTCAATGGGTGAGAATTGAGAATCTCCATTTATTTTTGGTCAATCATCAAGCCAAGAGCTTCTCTCACGTATGGTCCACGTCTAACTATGTCTTCTCTTATATTACCTATCCAGTAGAGTATTGGTATCATATGTATTCTTGTCTTGGGTTTGTTTATTTGACCTGCTTCTCCATATCCTGTGTTCATTTTTCCAATTCTCCTTCTGAGATTATGGACATTTATAGACAGCTGCAGGTCAATTATGGTTCAGTTAAGAAATTCTTCAATTTGTCTAAGAGCTTTAGCATCAGTGTATGCAAACTTGTGCCTAACTGGACATTAATAAAGAGCAATTTTCAGAAGTTCTGAAAGCATTAAGTTACACAAACCAATTTAAAACGAAAAGCAGAAATAAAGAACTTGATAGGCCACACTTTACAAAGATCAGATGTAAAAACCTATACATCTTTTTTGAGTCAATGAAAACTATTTGATACATATTTAAGTCATCCACAAGTATGAGGTGGACAACAGGAAGAAAATCCAGTCATAGCACTACTAGATACTGACTTCAGTACAGATACTTGGATACAGATACTTAGATACAGCTTCGATTCACATGTTAGTAACATTTGCATCAGGGCCAGATAGTAGATGTCATCCGGGTATTGGCCACCCATGGACTAACCCTAACCGGACCTTCACTGAATGACATTGTGTGAGCCACTAAGGTGTCGAGGATGCTTCAATCGACCCCCGCTTGGTGGGAATTCATTGGTTGGGAGGGTCATTGTGAAACACTCCAGGCAGTATTGAGGAGACTGGTCAAAGCACAGCACCTTCCCGACTCTCAACAAAGCTTTGAACAGCTTTGTCAGTGCACTGATTCCTCTTTGTTCTGAAGCATCATAAATGACCCAGTGCATGTTCTGGACGAACTGTTATCTCCCATAAATCTGACAAGCTACCGGGGTATATGCCATGCAACAATAGAATAATCCCAGCAGCAGATACCTTAGCATGGAAAACATTTATAATCAGGATGATTCATTCACAATTTCTTTAAACTTTCATGTACACCAAAGTGCAGTTAGCAGTTGGCTGAATAAATGATATACTTACTTACTTAATGTCGTCAATGCATATGACACAAAATGCACTTGCCCAACATCCCTCCATCCCAACCCAGTGGCAATTTCACAGAAGCTACAAACCTGTATTCTGGATTTTAAGGTGAGTATTCAACCATGCATTTTGGTTATAAGACGAGTACTGGTATATAACCATGCGTTATTGGTTATAAAGTAAATATTGTGTTATGGGTTGTAACATGACTATTTAACCAAGCATTTTGGATTATAGGGTAAGCCAAGTATTTTCACTTTAATGTGAGCATTCAACCAACCAGTAACCATACCAGAAGACCCAGGACAGTGGTGGTTATTGAAATTAATTTCCTCATGTAGCTACAGCAATGTCATAAAATAAACTCCTCCTTTACCAGGAACAGCAAATAGCATGTCCCAGTATATTAATGACCAGAGAGAATAAAGGTCTCCCATTCTACTCTTATTGATTCAGTTGAGTAAGTACATCCAAATGACAGGCTTTATTAATTGTCAACAAATAATGCATCACAACAGTTGCCAGCGACACAAGACTGATAAAAATCCAATAATGAGAATCCATTAATTCATTGCCACAATAAAACAAATGTAGCATTTGTTCCAACTACTCAGGACTACATTCTACCTGCATAGCATGTATCATTTTTTAAGTGTCCACATACATTCATGTATTGCATGAATGTGTGTGGACACTAACATGTACTGTATACTAATATATACATCATAAAAAACCATTCCCTGAAATACTGAGCTACTGTTTGATCCATGGGGAAGAATTGGGTATCAGAATATTATTAATAATAACTACAGCAGAAAGAATGTTAGAAAAATGAGCCCTCTACCTCACTATTAGTAGTATTTGTAATATTATTAATAAACATATAATTAATAATATACCTACTAACCCAGCTTAAGCTTAATGAAAGGGTTGTTGTTAAGTCCATGTTTTTCATATTGTCATCATTATCAGCATTGATTATTGGCATGGTTTTAAGTACTATAATCAGATATATGGGCCAAAGAAGTGAAGACAAACACTTCAAACTGTACAGCAGTTCTTCAGGGTCCAAGCAGGTTGCCAGATCATGAATGAATGCACAGCACTAGACAGGTGAGAAACAGGCCAATGAACTTCAGTGTCAATAAAAAGCAACAGTAAACCTAATCAGAACAACAATGGCAGGATCAGTGATTGACCTCTGTTGTGGTGCACTTTTCTTTAAGGCCCTCTAGTCATCTTGCTATATGTCCTTGAATATTGTGGACTGCTTACAGGCAAGTCAACATTATAGAATCTTCAAAAGGAGAACCAAACAAGAAAGCTACCACACAATTGATCTGTTAGATTGCTCCTTTATGCTGCAACTGTCTGTTGTCTGAAGAAAACCTAAATTGTATCATAAATAGAGTCCAATTGTAAAAATTAAGATATAAATCCAAAGCCACAGGGACATTTCACTGCACTGTCTGAAAACTATTACAATTTGTAGCAAATATGTGTCATTGCCAAACATCCATCAGCAGTGTGGTCACAAATGACTGCACTACAACAATGCCACCTAACAACTTCTCGCTTCTATCTACTGTCGAGCTGAACCGTTAGACAGCTCTTGCCTTGCTTTCAACGAAAAAATGAAGTTGAAGCCTGATGAAAAACTACAGACCACCTAGAGAGCTTTTAATGCCATTGGATATAAATAAACAGAAACCAGGCAAAGACCTACACATCTGAGGAACAAGGAACAGAGCTGGCTAGAACTAAACAAGCCAAGGACGCCCTGGGTTACGTTAACAAGCAACGCGGTTCAGATATTTCTAAAGATCCCATAATAAATGTGATGACAGGCAGCATATAGACATACACATGGAATCAAACAGAAAAAGACATAAAACTTCGCCAATTGCTTGATTCATTAGCCGTGAGTAAATTGAGTCAGAAACATGCCATCGAGCTGAGTAAGGATGTTGTCAGCCTGAGAAACCTAACACCCATCAGAAAGACCTTAACAGTTTAATGACAAACTACATTGGTTTCGCTGTCACTTTTAGTATGCTCTTGTCACTGAACTGTTAAGCAGATAGACAAGTTAGTCCTCCACTCGGCTACTGTTATGTCTATGCCACTTAGGAAATGAAGCCTATCAAACAAACAGCATAAAGTTTACAAGTCATCAATTATAACAACATCAGTATTATATTGAACATTGTCAGAAGTCAAAACCACATTCTGCACTAGGACAAACAATTTGAAGTTTCTGCTCCACAAGCCCCAGCTTGTGTTTCTGCAACACAAGTGTTAACCATTGTGTTTCAGTAGAACAGGTATTAGCCATTGTCTTTCTGTAGCATAACTGCTAGCATTGTTTAGTATTGCAAACACCAGCTAATGCATTCAACCAGAAATGAATGATCACCGATACACTCAAACGTCAAAAACCCTGGAATAGGTCTAGCCATACAATATCGCAAATCCATTATGTTATATTCCACGGACATAATGTGTTTTCAAGAGTGTATGGCATTATCACAAATCATCGAACTGACATTTTTTGTGCACATTTTGAACCCGCATGCTAAACAAGGTAGTATCATTCTATGGATAGTGAAGTTAAAATACACCCAGCACTTTTGTTTTCAACTAAAAAGAAAAGCGGTATGCATCTGTACAGTGTATATGTCCTTCACTACACTAATTAAAATTCTGAATATAATTGTTTGTGCACAAAGGCCTTATAAACTCTTGGTCACGTTATCATACAGATGGTTTGAGGACACAAAGCAAACTTCAATAACAGATCAGCCAATCACCTGTCACAAGTTTTATTTCCTGTAAGAGGCGTTACACATATCAATCAATTTCAATCAATCAATCAATCCCAACTGCTACACTACTGCTTTCTCAAATTCATTTGATGCCAGGTCATAACATATTATGGTAGGTCATAAGCCTTTCATTTGACATGTATACATCACAATCATTTTAGAAGGCCTTCAGCTACGATCAGTAGCATACACCATCTGCTTCAGGTTTGACCTAAATGGAGACTAAAAGCAGGATACACCCGCATTACACAATTTACAAAATCATTTGTAATTACACTAATAATAAAACTAATACAATGATAAAATAAATTTAACTTCATTTGACCTAAGGAAAATAATTACATTTACGAATTATCAGATATTTTAAAGCGGTCATACACCGCGCAGAACCTGCTCGGCCTTATATGAACAAATTGCTTTTACCCCATGGTAAAATACCGTATCTGTGTTTACTTTGTACCATAAACACTGCTAACTGCAATGCTAAAACACAGCTGCACGTTGTCTCAGCTGCGTCTGCCATGTTCATGTGAAGTAATCGTAGCACACACGCACACTGGCGCCCAATATCTTTACCGTACCAGCACCAAAACTAGAAGTTTACAATAGACCAGTGTTGAAAAGAGACTGGCATTTACTTTCATACATCATTTTAACCCTCTGGCTTAAAAGGAAGTTTGACAGTACTGAAATTTTGACATGAAATGCAAGTCTAACGTGAATTCATATTTGAGGAAAAGTTTAGATACAGCAGATTCAAGTAACTACCGGTATATATTCAGTTGGGTTAACTGAACCGAAGTTTCTGTCTCCTTTATCCATTTGTGTAATATATGTGAACAGTTAACATATATCTTCACCTTTTCAGTAACATGATTTTACTCTATTTTTTAAATCATTTTACATCTGTTTATACATACAGTAACCAGTTCTCTGGTAGTCACTTACTGCTATTAGGTTCACAAATACAAACACTGTATACTACATAGAAGCCTATAGAGTAACACTTATATAAACAATGGTTCCAATAACAACAATAAAAATAGTAATAGTTGATCATAATATCAACATCTACTTTTCCACAGGTCTACAAGCTAATAATAATAATAATAAACAATTTTAGAAAATACTGCCAGAATGAGCTCACTAATATAGCATAGGACTAAACACACAGTTGAAAAAAAGGAATATAATGTAATGATATTGAACGTTGTAAATTCAACTGGAGACCAGCATCAGATCAGAAAATGTTGTTCAACTGATCATCCATTTTGTCAAGAAACCAGCTGATTGTAAAAAGCAACCAAAGAACATAGTTCATTCAAGTGTGGCATGGTCGCGGATTGGTTAGAGTGCTCGGCCTGTAATGTGAAGAGTACGGGTTCAAGCCTCGTCCAAAGCAGTTACTGTGTACGGACCTTGAGCTAGTCCTTCACTCACAATTGCTCTGCACCAATGATGTTCAGTCACATGGTCGTGTGCACTTCTGAACTTTGGAAGGAGGGCAATATCAAATACAGTAATGACATTAATTGCACAGAAATCCGAGTTAGCCTCCTACTGACTTCTTCCTCAAACACTGATCTTCCAGGACTCACGCATAATTAATATTGTTTTGTATTGTACTTAGATACTTATAAAACGCTTCTAGCAGTAGCAACTATTCAGAGGCACTCCCAGCATGACCACTCCGAGGAAACAAGAAGGACTTTAGGCTGCAGGCAGAAGTAAAAAGGCTACCAGACAATATCTCAGCCCGAATTTCTGGGGGATAGATCTTAACATACAAACATAACCATGGAAAACATAAATGTTGGAATGAACTACGTACTAAATGACAACAACAGTTACCACAGAATTCTCAACAGTGCTCAAATTACCAGACTAATGGTTGAAAATATCAAATACGAAGCACAATGACATATGAAGTGATAGCAACACTTACTTCACAGGCCAGCATTTTATACAGTTCCTCCTTCGTAATGCTTAGTCTTTCCCGGTCTGTGCTGTCTATGACTAGTATCACAAACTACAACACATACACAATCAATGAATCAAACAAAGTCAGAGAAAGCATACAACTGATAAGCCAATTATAAGCCGCAGCCACCATTGCACAAGAACCATTCAACACAAGCACATTACTGGAACTGGCAGCAAATAGTTAAGAAATCAAAGTGTTCTATTGTCTTGTACTGTGGTTGGAGAGGTTCTCTAAAGGTGTTACATAAAACATCAGATAAATACATCAAACCCAGGAGTGTGGTTGTCAGCAACTCATTAACCTGGAACAAACATCCAACGTCTGGTCACTTAGTTTGTTCTTTCCTGACATTTACAGTTACACTATCTCACAACTGAAGCATCACCTAGTGGCAAGACACAACTAGTTTATTTATTTATTACACTTATATTGACAACAATTTATTTCTTGCACATAAGTGAAGTATGTTAAGTACATTTCATGACTCATACAGTAACTGCCTCAAGGGAAACTCACACCGGTGAACTGTGCTACAACTTGGACAAATGTTAAACCACTCAGTCACCATCTAATCTAATCTAATCACCACTCAGTCACCACCTAATCTAACCTTATAACATCTACTGCACCATTATCACAATGTATAAAGGTTACTTCAACGGAAATCATGTTCAAAGTCATAACGCATTAGAGAAGCCAGGCGAATTTTTTTCATAACAGACGCAATGCAGCAACATTCATAATCCATGGTCTGGTATTGCTATTCATCAAGTAGGTGTGTCTGTTTGTGTATTTGCCAGCAAAGGCTATTTCAAAAGTGATCAAGTGATTTAAGCTAGACATTCTAATCAGAATCTAAGACCAAGTAGGCTCTCTACATCATTTTACTAAAGGATTCAAAAAGAATTATATCCATCACATTACAATATTATTCAGGCAACAGCTGTGAGAATTAATGCATTTGAAATTGGCCATTTGCATAAATAATTTTCATAGCAATATTTACTAAACAAACACCTGAAGTCATAACCAGTGCAAGTGTATGGCATGCAGCAACAACAACTACACAACAGCAATTACACATATTTATCAGCATACCATCCTACGACAACACACATAAGAACTTCATCCCACCTATGATGTTCAAAAACATTTACTAGGGAGGCCTAAATCAGGACAAACAAACAACGTTAGCTTATCCACCTGACCTAGCAAGCTTTACTAGGCCTAAGTTGGTTTCACTCTAATTGACTCACATAAAAGAATCCTGTAACTATAGCTGTGTTATGACAGCCAGAGCTTATTAATAAACAAATATATAATCAGACTAAGATAGTCAGTCTGTGAGAATACAAAACAACCCACAAACACCCACATCACACCATGAAAACACATCAACACCTCTCCACATACAGCACACTGTAGGAATGTTAAGCCGTGGCAAGGGAGAGGTCTGGCCATTCATAGGTGAGGTTCTTCTTTGGTTCTCTGCCTTTAGGCAGGTTCGTGCTTCCAATGTCGCCATTCATCTCATTGCCAAGACTCTAGATCAGCTTGGTGAGGTTATGCAAACATAACTGCTAACACTTTAAACCGACGGATGACTCTAGAGATTAGCATAAAGGGACTGATCTTATTCGTGCTCTGTAAGGTGAGGCATGAACATCACGTAATATTAACAACATAATCACATAACACATTTTTCATATGCGTGAAATAGTTAACTTTGCAAATTGTTGCTGAAATAGAATTCCAGTTTGAAATGTTACAGTTCATCACCAGCCCATAGATTTAAATGCAATGTTTGCACATTAATGTAAATAAACTGTCGAGGTAACCCATACCTAAAAGCATGTCTGCATCAATATGGCCACTTATTTTGTGCTTGCATGAACCTCAAAAAAGTGCCAACAGTGTTGTTCAATGTGATCACGCTATAATTTGGCTAGTGGTCTAACTGCCAATGAAGAAATTTGTTTCAAGATTTCTGCTCCACCAACGCCCCTAATCAGTTCAGCTTTAATGAGTACACTGACCATACACCATCATTGGGAAGATGAGATGCAGAGGCTAAGAAAATGAAGTCGCTAACAGTTCATACTCATGGCTGCCTCTCAGGCTAGCTTAAGGGACTGCTCTTCTTCTTCTTATCTTACCTGCCCCAACTGACGAATGTAATGAACATTTATATAGCACCAGTTAGAAGTCGGTAAACATGCCTCAGTATTGGCATAATACGTGTTCCAGGATGCTCGGAGTGACTCTTGACCACCGATATCCCACATGATGAAATGGATATTTTTCCAGATGACCTCTTCTACGTTGCTACCAATCGTCGGTGATGTGTGAACGACTTCATTCATTAGACTAAAACATTAAAATTACTAATATATTTATAAATCAGACTTTGTTGTTACTCAAGAGTAGTTAGAGTATATGATTTGAGTAAGCACAAATATTGTAACCAAAAATATGCATGTAAAACATGGTACAGTATGGACTTATCTACACTCTCAGGACTGGTTTACGCACCATAATGCTGAAGTGCTGTTATTTCCACCAAAACTATTAAATTAACATGCTGGACTGGTTAACACACCTTACAAGAACTGCAGCACACTGCCAAATATTGATTTTTTCAGTATGATAAGGCATATCCCCTAACGACTTTGTGTCAGGGAGTCCACACCGTATTAGTTTTTCTATAGTACAATGAAAGGTAATACTATGCTATCTATGATTCACAGTCTTATGAAATGTTCTGCCACGTGAAAACCTGATCCTACCGAGGTATATTTATTAATGGCAGTAATATTACATTTTTAACAATTTGTAATGTTTACATAAAATGGTATAGAACCTGTGCTTAGATTTATAGTTAAGTTAGTTTTAAACCTATCATATTAAAGACAACATAAGTAAACGTTCATTGACTTAATTTCATAACCATTGACAAGCCATGGGACTAGACGTGTAATGCAAGCAGACAGTCTTTACAGCTTAAAATAAGAGTATAGCTAATTGCCTTGGCTTTCCAAGCACATGTGTACAGGCTGCCTAAAGGCTCCTGCTATCAGATCTTTCATCTCAAGTGCCAACCACCTGCAGTTCATTAGGTTGCTATACTGTGTACAGGTTTTGAGTCCGAATTCAAGTCGGGTGTGACATCTGTATTCATCTAAAAATATAAGTTTCCAACGTCCCACAGTGAGGCAAACAAAACCCAAAGATTTTCTCATATAAATATTTGAAATGGTGAGAGACTGACCCAAACTCTTGGCTTTGGTGGCAATGAATGCACAGCAAGAGGCAAACAATCTCAAAACAACTCAGCCACTAGTCTACCCAGTCACCAGTGCCATAATATACCTCCCTATAAGTCCAGTTTTTTGGACAATACTGAAAGTCCAAAGTTGTACAAGGGGAAAGCCAAAAGTGCAAGATATATCCATTGGAGATTCAACGAAACATGCAACAGACCCGTCGATGATCGCAATACACAACAACGGGAGATCGCATGACACATCTATGGTGCAGAATTGCATATACAGTATAATTCCATACATTGGTAGTGAAAATTGTTTTAGTGTATGCAGTCAATCTTAATTTAAAAATCACAGAAATCCATAACTGTACGGGTAATATGAGTAGAAGCTGTTATTAGTGGTGGATAAGTTCTTAGATAAAACTCTGACATGTGCAAAGCATGTGTTCATACAGCATGTGTACTCCTATATTAGGGTCTAACTTGGGGTGTGTGCTTGGTGTTTAAAAGGGCCACAAAAATGTCTAGATTTACCAGGAATAAGTAAACACACTGACTTCTATGCGGGTCATAGACTTGCCACTTTCCTGGGTCAACTTATATGCTACGTCAACTTATCTATGAGTATGTATGGTATTGGTATTCCATCTGGAATAATCTTCCTTCAGATCTGCGTGTTCTTCTAGCTGGAGACTCTGCATACACCTTTTACAAGAATTTGAAAACTGTTCTCTATCGCCGTAGTTGGGCTGGGAGCGCCTCTGAGTAGGTTATCTTGGAGGGGCGCTATATAAGTCCTCTGAATGAATGAATGAATGAATTAAATAAACAACAGTGACAGTTTTAAAAGTACTGGTGCTTATCAGTACCAACATACTGGTGTCTGATTTTAGCCATAAAACTTCATCAGCATGGCCACCAACAACCTAATCCTTTCTTTAAAAATCCATAAACATCAAAATAAAACATTCATCTACATGAAATCACATAAATTATAAATATTAACATTCTCCACTGTCAGATTATTGACAAGCAAATAAATCACTATGATGTGTAGTCACTTGGCACTGTTGGCAGCAAAAGATTGCAAAAGACGGACCTCAATGAACAGTTTCTCAACAGGTACAATACCCTGAGACAATGCTTTAAATCCAAACCTTATGACTTGATTTACACTGTTTGATCCTATAAGCTTCAACCTCTGTTGCTGGTTTCATCTTCAGATCTTAAAGAGAGTGCTGCCAATTATAGTGTGACCCATTAGCCAATGGTTCAGAGTGCTTGTGACATGTGAGTTTGATTCCACAGACGTTTACTGCAAGGACCCTGAGCAAGTCATTCATAATGCACTGGTAATTGTTCAGTTCCATCATTTGATGCTTAGTCATTAGCCCATGGTTCCTAATAAATGAAGAAACAATAATAATTAATAAATTTTAAACCAGTATCTTTAACAGCACCAGCGTAGGTAGGTCTCAGTTAAAGACCAACTGAAATTAATGCTGATTTGATTTTGACTGAGGTGAACAACAGAAATTGGGAGAGAGTTCTAACTTCTAGAGTGTTGGCCAGGCAGCTGAAAAGGTTTGTTTACTCTTTCAATAGTTATAATATTACATAACTCTTGGAAGCACCAGATTTAGCAATCAAAGGACTTGGATTTTCTCTTATGAGCATGGCTAGCCATGATCATACGACTATGCCAATAACGTAGTTTGCATGCACTCTTATTATCTGCAGTCATCACAAAGTCAATAATCATGCATAACATAAAGCTATATATATATATATATATATATATATATATATATATATATATATGTCAAATATATATATATATATACATAAAGCTTTATATACATAAAGCTATGCATATATCTTATTCTTGAAGCCTACTTTGCTCAGTCAATATTAACCATAACCATTCGTTTATTGTTCCCAGTACAAACAGTATATAACAGTGAACACAATATACAGTAATTTTGGGATAAAAAGGGAAGACCTAGAGGAGACCAAGGCTCTGCTTATTAGGGTCGCCCATGTATCATAAAATAACTGTAGAATGACAACTGATTATCCTATTATTAGTATGTTCATGACTGTTTACAGTACTTAGTGAAATATGCACTACCAATATCGCTTTCAAAAGTGTTGACAATATTAGCCTATTAGCCTGAAACTAACAACCCTGAATATACTTGAGCCTTTCATTTGCTAACGTAAGCCACTTAAGGCCAAGTGCACTGGCTGCTCAGTCTAAACACAACCTCGATTGTGAGCATAAGAACATATAAACTACAAAGTGACCTAGTCGGTATGACTCAACATATGGCAAATGACTAAACCAACTCATCACCAAGTTTCGCAACTCGAGTGAAACAAGCTTCAGGAATTAAAAAGTTGTTAAAAATTTTATAATCAATCAATCAAAATTTATATAGCACCCCTTCAAGATCCCTACTCAGAGGTGCTCCAACCCATGCCATGCAGAAAAAAGTCTTCAACATTCGGTGAAACTGAGAACAGTTTGGGAGGTGTCGTAGAGCTAAGGGAAGCCCGTTCCAGGTTGTTGGACCAAAATAGACCCCTCCTTCTCAACTTATGAATGACACAGCATACATTCGCGGCATTTAAATCCTGCATCTTACTGCTTTTGCCTGCACCTGCATAACACATATAACTAGTTACCTAGTTCACCCTTGCACAAGAACAGATCAAGCAGTAAAACCCATTCTTCATCTTCATCAAAGTCTGAGTTCTTATGCTGCACCATCCTCTGGCAGTGTCATCTACTTGACAGTAGTACCTTCACTCTTAGTGATACAGAAGTTCAACCAGTTGACACCACTCACAACCTGGGAGCCCACTTTGGCAGCTGTATGACCATTGTCGACCCATGTGAGTCAACTCGTTAAAGGCTGTTTTCACTAACTGTGTTATATTAAAACCATCTGCAGATTCACACGAACCTCAATCAGTGTCATCTTGGTCAACAGCTTCACAGACTCCAGGGTTGAGACTGATGGGTCTGCCAACTTATCAGCTAGAGTGAATACAGTCAGTGCTTAACCCTGCTGCACGTCTCATATATGGCCAGATGCCATCCAATCATGTCACTGATCTGCTGCGCAACAGCCTGCACTGGTTGTGTTTGCCTCAGCAGATTACCTACAAACAGTGCTTGATAACTCACAAAGTACTGAATTATCTTATGCTTCTGACTTCTTCATTCTGGTAGCAGACAACTGGAACAGATGTCGGCTACAACCTTCATCAGAAAATAAACTGAAGTCCCATGGTCTTCTACTAGGTTTGGTGACGGCTCTTTCTCTACTGCTGGATCCACCGAGTGTCACAGTCTTCCTGATGATGTAAAGCAGTGCTTCCCAAAGTGGTGGTCCGCGGACCGGCACAGCGGACCGGTGCTGGTCCGCGAACCCTCAGTTGCCGGTCCGCAAAGTGAGTCATGAAACTGATCAAATTGTCTTGGAATCAAGAAATGGCTATTATACTTTTAAAAGTCATAATAAAAACCACTTATCTGAGTTGCATTTAAAGGGCAATAGAGTCATAGAATTGGCTCAACATGCATTTAAATCAATTTTAATACATTTTGAGGAATTTAGGTGATCACAAAAGAAAAAGAGAAATAATTAGGCCTAATAAATTTGGCACCGGTCCTTCTGCAGTGGAAAAATTCATGCCGGTCCGTGACGCAAAAAGTTAATTCCGGCCGGTCCGCGACACTGAAAAGTTTGGGAAGCACTGATGTAAAGAACACACCATCTCAGGAAACATTCAAATCACAGCTCAAGACCTATTTTTTAATGTGTCATATGACTGTCCTTGATTTTTTAACTCATTAAGTCGCACTGTACAGATTTTAAGTCTGAATTCATCAGTCTGATGTGACATCTGTATTTGTCTAAAAATATTAGTTTCATACACAGTGCCCTTTTCTTTGGACTCAGCTGTTCTATGGTGCTATATAAATATTCTAATTATATTATCGTCGTCGTTGTTGCTGTCATCACTATATTAGGAACCATGATTTGAGTGATTCAGCAATATCAAAAATTTTAGGCCCCCTCAGTCTGGAACGAGCTCCTCTTGGCACTATGTTTGCACTCCAGGGTCCACTCTAATAAGTTCTATTCTAACCTCAAAACTGTCCTTTTTAGTCGTGCTGGGGCCCCCTCAGTCTGGAACGAGCTCCTCTTGGCACTATGTTTGCACTCCAGGGTCCACTCTAATAAGTTCTATTCTAACCTCAAAACTGTCCTTTTTAGTCGTGCTGGGGAGCACTTCTGAGTAGTAGCCATGAAGGATGCCATATCAATCTCTGTAATGAATGAATGAATGAATGAAAACATCATGACATGTACTCACAATTGATATAAGATTGTCGTCTTTCCTGCATTATCAAGACCCACTATTATGACTTTGTGTTCTGCAAAAAAGTATAAAATTTTTTCCATATTATCAAATTATCTTCCATATTTTGCAAACAGTCAAAATGTAACATAATGAAGAAGAAAGTATAAACACATCACTCAGTTGTCTTGTAGAGGTAATCTCAGGACCAGCAAATCAATAAACTGAACTGGCTTGCTAAGGCAAAGTCAATTAAATATTAGACTCTGTACACAGGTGGACTCAAAAGGCCTTTTGGCTAATGTTAAAGAGCAGTAATACTTCACTGCATGAGGCCAATCATATAAAACCAATATTACCACCCCATACAGCAAGAGAATATAATGCTGTGAGCTCTGCACAGTATATATAATTAATTACAGCCATAGGCATAGCTACATGGAGGCACGAGGAGGCAGTTGCCTCCTCTTGCTTTCTTTATATACTGGAACTTCTATTGACCAATGACCCCAATAACCAGAATTTTGCCAATGGTCTGTGAAGTTGCCTCCTCTTGAATTTAAGTCTGGCTATGCTCCTGATTACAGCACATCCTTCCAAAAACTTGCATAATATCCAATGGATGGCAAGTAAAGTTCAATCTAGAAAACTTGGAAAATGGCATTTTTTATGCATTCTGTTGTTGTGAAAGAATAGAACTTTGTAGATCTGCATGACAATGGGGACGCAAAAACAAAACACCAAAACACGCAGATGCATACAATAAAGAAACTGAGAAGATAATATGACACAAGTTGTCATTTGTTTCCAACGTAACCTCAGGAGTTTGCATGGCAAAGTGCAGTTTGTCATCAAACATTTTCATTGATATGCATATCAGAAACGTGCTCGGTTGAATAATTTCTTTCATGCTATAGAATTTTGTCACAAACATGTCTTATCGTGCTATAAATCAATGAATAATTACTTGAAGAATCAATGTAAATACTGTGCAGAGCACGCATCTTTCCGTACTCAGAGGCGGCCTTACTGTTCATGAGTCATTCCATGACAAATCAACCAAATTCATAAATGTCCCCACCACACCATCTCAGAATTTTAAGATATGAGATCAGTTTGTAAACCAGCATATGATAAGATAACCATGCAAAATATCAGCTCTTAGTGTTGCATGGTGTTTAAACTATGACTGGTCAGTTTCATACTGGTAGGGTAGCAACTGCTTGTGAATGACTTAATTCAGGGACATTTTTCATTGCTAAAATTCAGGAAATATGTTTCACACAGCTGCTGTTAAACTGTCACCAGATCATTATCTCTTTTTGTTGATTGTAACCATATCCACCTTGCACTTGAAAACAGACCCTGTTAGTTTTGACACTACAAATATTGATTTTTTTAAACAAGTCCTGATTGGCTGGTAGCAAATACAAAACCACACAATTTTTGTAGCTTTGTTATGCACCATATGATAAATTATCTGAAGCACTCTGAAGCATTCTAACTAATAGTTGAATGAGCTAAACCCTCTTGAAAACTGCACAAAGTAAAAGGTAGGTAATTTTTCAACTGAAAACGGTCAAGTGGGATAGGTTACACAATAATATAATATATTTTCCACACAACTAGAACGGGCTGAAGAGTATAATCATGCAATACTAAAATCATTTTTGCTTCCATGATTCCACCACAAAAACACAGGTGAAAATGAGTTTTTTTAAATCAAATCAAATCATTTTATTTGGTGACCAACCAAGAACAGTAGCACACAAACAATGAGAAAATTGAGTCACACAGGGGACCCTGAAAGGGTCTTATGGCCCCCGCTAAGTAGGGCCCCCTAGGTTTGCAGTACAGCCTCATGAGGAAAGCCAAAATATTTGACTGGTCTAAAAAATAAGCGTATTAATGAACAAAAGAAGATAAGTCTTTAGTTAAGATTTATCTTAACTAAAGACTCAACAGCAAACATATCATGTTAACAGTCAATTTGTGTAACTATGACACAATTAGGCTCACATTAATCTCATTTTAAAGCTGTGGATGGGGTGGATCAGTAGCTGCTGTTGTATCAAATAGGTTCTTGGGAGCCCTGGGTCAGTTATTATTTCCAATTAGAAGGCGACGCATCTCTCTTTTGAAGAGGCATAAATTAGGAAGTTGCCTGATAGACAGTGGAATCTCGTTCCAAGTTGATGCCCCTACATATCTGACAGACAATAGTCGGGTATTTGTGTGGGCAAAAGGTTTATAGTATAGATTAGAAGTTCTAGTCATATGAGAGTGGATGTCCGAAGTGTGACGAAAAAACTTATTAAATACTGGAGGTAGGAGGCCACGATCATATCTGAACATAAACTCCCCTATCTGAGCACTTCTTATCTGGTCGACATTCACAACGTGCTAAATAAACTTAAGTAGTTAAATAAATAACGTTTATCAAAAATTTGACTATTTTATTTGCCGATTTTACATTGAATGACCCTTATACGTGCTTAGCCGTCATGGTCTAAACTCTATTTGCTGGGTAAACATGAAGTTTAGCATCATCAATTATTCGCCCATTGTAGCATTATTATTTTTCGTCAACACAGCTTCTACTTAAGCAGGATTCTTTTCATCAATCCCACTTCTATTTAAGCAAAAATTATTTTCATCAATCCAACTTCTGTTCAGCAAGAATTCTTTTCGTCAATCCAACTTGTATTCAACCAACACTAAAACCCATACAACAGCAAATAATTTATGATGCTAAACTACACGTTTACCCATTGCTGATTTTACACTGAATGACCCTTATACGTGCTTGGCCGTCATGGTCTAAACTCTATTTGCTGGGTAAACATGAAGTTTAGCATCATCAATTATTCGCCCATTGTAGCATTATTATTTTTCGTCAACACAGCTTCTACTTAAGCAGGATTCTTTTCATCAATCCCACTTCTATTTAAGCAAAAATTATTTTCATCAATCCAACTTCTGTTCAGCAAGAATTCTTTTTGTCAATCCAACTTGTATTCAACCAACACTAAAACCCATACAACAGCAAATAATTTATGATGCTAAACTACACGTTTACCCATTGCTGATTTTACACTGAATGACCCTTATACGTGCTTGGCCGCCACAGTCTAAACTCTAATTTGACTGAAAAAGTGAAAGGACAGCACAGAA
Organism: Aporrectodea caliginosa; assembly: GCA_020284085.1. Classification (NCBI taxonomy): domain Eukaryota; kingdom Metazoa; phylum Annelida; class Clitellata; order Crassiclitellata; family Lumbricidae; genus Aporrectodea; species Aporrectodea caliginosa. Next base: position 1,287,957 of record JACEVL010000132.1, on the reverse strand, counting down.
AGAGGTCCAATTCAGATCAGTCATCAAAGACTGAGAATCCATCCAACATGAATACATTCGCATCAGTTTTAAGAAGTTATGACGTTAATTAGACCTGAGTGTGGTCATCATTTCAACTGAATACTAAGAAGCGACATCGTTGATAAGTTTGAGACAGAATGAAAACATTCCAGCGGGTAAAGAACGAACAGCAATTCACACAGCTGTTGCAACAGATTACTCAGTAACTGAACAACACTTTCTCAACTGACCAACAGTACAGGCGATCTTCTCACGGTCCAGCGTCCACCTGGCAACTGTTATCACTCAACAGCTGTTTAAGAAACTTCAGGTTTTTACACAATGGTAGAAAAGCTGATTTTCTTGAAAGTCTGTTATTGAACAGCCTGATGTCGTGGGCACGGTTTTTGACAAACTTATAGTATCGTGGTCTGAAGGATTACACACAATGATATATTTATATATTATACATCTCAATGATTACACAGTATCTTTGGGCATGCTGCGCGGATGCCGGACGGTACCAGGTTTTCTAATGACGACACTAACCCGGGTGCGGGCCGTATCCCCGAAACCCGAATCCCCGAAACGAATTTCGGCCGGATCTCCAAAATTATTTTCTAAGTCTGAATCGAATGAATATATTTAACAAATTAACATTTGAATAGGCAGTATATCGATATACATCAAGACCACGCTAGGTCTATGTCATGTTTACAATTTAACTCTCGGGAGTTCGGCCGCTTTCTAGAAAACTATTTTCGGGAAATCGGGCTTTGTGTATTTTCAGCGTTTTCGGGGATTCGGACTGACCCCCACTAACCCTGACCCTAACCGACCCTCACGACGCCAGTAAACTTACACACTATATCCTTCAACCCCCGATTATATAAGCTTGTCCGTTTTTACAAGGACAAAGACATTAAAACGTAATCACAACTTGACCCAATAACAGATTGCCACAATCTTTATCTTTAAACAGTTTTAAACATTGACACATAAAGACAGCCCTGCTGAAAATAAATAAATTATTTGGTTAGTCAGAATACATAGGTGCTCAGCCCGAATCCCCGAAACCCGAATCCCCGAAAACGCTGAAAACAGACAAAAGCCCGATTTCCCGAAAACAGTTTTCTAGAAAGCGACCGAGTTATTCAGAGTTAAATTGTAAACATGACATAGACTTAGCGTGGTCTAGATGTATATCGATATACTGCCTATACAAATGTTTATTTGTTAATTATATTCTTTCGAATCGGACTTCGAAAATCAATTTCGGGGATCCAGCCGAAATTCCTTTCGGGGATTCGGGTTTCGGGGATTCGGCCCGCACCCGAATACGTAGGTGCTCAGCCGTTCTTTCACAGACATACCAGTTTCACATGACAAAGAGGCGGTTATTATGGAGACAACAACAAATGATGTCTCGTCCACAATTCGGCATAACTGTATAACGTAGCTTCACAGTTCACATTAATTAAATATTTATTCTAAATTACAACGTTGATTACCTTCAGAAGAAAATAAACTCCAAAACTTTGAAAACAAGAGACCCATTTTAGTCCTTCTCTTCAGCGGCGAACACGTCTAATCGCCACAAAATAACAACAGCCACTTAAAACACACCTAGTACAAACTGTATCGTTTTTAAAACGAGCTACAATCTATAAAGAAATATTATGAATAACACTTAAAAATTATTTAATTTAGTTTAACTGACAATAAATATTCTAACGTCGTAAGGCCAAGGAGCAAACGACAAATACACAGTGTTGTAGATTCAACACAGGCTTAATTACGTCATGGTTTTTTGCTATTGCCATCTAGCATTTGACTTACTAAGGACTAAATTTTACCAGACTAAGTTATGATTCAAAACAGTATCTATAGAATAGACTAACAGGTGTCTTGCATAAGTAGAGTACTCTTCAAAGATCTGAATAATAATAGACTTTCAAAGTTCGCGAGTGTATTCGTGCCAGCAACAAAAACTAAAACGGGCGATCGGGAGTTTCGGCCCACGTGCCTGGAAGAAACCGTCTTCATGCAGATATTCAGGCAGCCAAAAGCCTTTATGTTTGAAAAACAGTTAAAATATACGTGCTACATAACTCCGAGCATTAGCATTTTGCGCTGACAATACAGTGTTTGTAACGTATCCGAGAGGTAGTTCGCTACTGCCAATGATATATTGTTGTGATTATAATTACAATTGCAATTAAAACACAAGCTTTTATATTATGTTGCTCTCTAATATTTAGCAACAGAGCGTCGTAGAATTTTAACAGTAACACGGTGCGGTGGTGCGCCACTCTCGGATTCATTTTTACCTTCTAGGCAGCAAGCCTAATATTGTGTACTCTTTTGAAATCCACCATATGCTATGACGTCACATCCGCTGTTAAAATGTGGTGTTGATCATTACATATCAATGGTGTTGATGACAACAACAAAGAAAAATATTAGCACAGAATAGACTAAGCGCTTTATCTATTCTGTGATATTAGTAAGTATGTTTCGCGTAAATTGGCTTAAAGAAACGCGGGTGTAAATTAAATGCAAATACGAAGCAAAGCAGGACTATCAATCATATCGCTAATCCAACCATCTTGTTTGTCAAGCTCAGACCTACTCCGCTCGCTCTCGCTCCTGCAGCGTGTCACTCAAGATTGAAACAGAACTTTCAAGATAAATCCTATCCTTAATGAGCTCTTGTTCCATTGGTTCTATGTCTACCCTCACCAGCAATTCCCTCCGTATATTCATTGCTATCTTCCGCGTCGACTCTCTGAATTCTGACCTGGCACCAAAATTGACACCAAAAACTTTATTCTCGAGGACCTGATTATCTGGTGCCCAAGGAATAAGCTGGTTTCTCGGATGAGGCTTTTTTGTGTCACGGAAAGTTGGAGATGTAGGCCTAGGCCTACTATATGATGACTATAATTATGGGCTTAAGCCTACACAGAGACGACTTTTGATCGGGAATGGCTAGTCTTCGATCGGAAAAAAACACAAACAGCACATGCAGACCTATTGTTTTTGTTTGATTAATAATATGGTATGGGCATAAATAAACCTAGCTATTGATTTGTAGGCCTACTTCATGTCATTCATACCATTTGTTATATTCTTCTATCGACATTAAAGGCAACTACTCATCTTTTAGAAATGTTGCTTCGGAATTTTTCTGTCATCGATTTTCCTCTTGCAGTGTAGGCCTAGACCTAATTCACTAAGAGCACGCACACACGCCGAGGGCATGACCTTCCACAATGGTAGGTTATAGGCTATGAAGGGGTAAGATTGGCCCTCTGGATTCGTCTTTGTTCACAAAGTATGCACATTCATCGGGCGAGTAGTTTCATCTGCATTCGTGCCTACATCTGACATGAATCCAGATGAAATAGAGACAGTAAATTAATCTCATTAGAACTGACTGTGTGCTAAATTAGCTCGGATGAAAGTCTCAATTAGCCGGTACGCAGGCTATGCTGCGCTTCACAGTAGGGAATATGTTGCTTTTGTTCCAGAATTTAATATACGATCAGTTGGCCTATAATGCATGTGTCTGTGTATAGCTTACATGTGTGCAACTGTGCATGCATGCACATAGGCACGTAGCATAGGCCTACGCATGAATGCATTGCATTGTATTGTATTGTATCTGGGCATTTATATAGCGCATCTAACAGAGGCGCTCCCAGCGTGAGCACTCCGAGGAAACAGAAACATTCAAGTAACGGATCGAAGTGGATAAACCACCTGCCAAATTCTCAGCCCGATTTTGTGCGATGGTTATTCTACGAAGAAGGACACACACTTGCAAAGGCGCTGAGCAATGGCTGTTCTGGTCTGGGGGACGAAGAGGTCAAATGACTCAAATCTATCTCTAGAGCGAAGGGCCTGAAAGCGAGCGAGAGACAGACAGACAGACAGACAGAGAGTGACAGACAGACAGACAGACAGACAGAGTGACACACACAGAGAGAGAGAGAGAGAGAGAGAGAGAGAGAGAGAGAGAGAGAGAGAGAAAGAGAGAGAGAAAGAGAGAGAAAGATACAGACAGACAGACAGACAGACAGAGACAGACAGACAGAGAGTGACAGACAGAGAGACAGACAGAGAGTGACAGAGAGACAGACAGACAGACAGACAGAGACATAGAGAGAGACAGAGAGAGACACAGACAAACAGAGACAGACAGACAGACAGGGACAGACAGAGAAAGACAGACAGACAGAGCAGAGCAGAGCAGAGCAGAGGGCGGTTTACGGAGGAGATCACACAGGTACTTCGGAGCATGCAAGTATAGGCCTAACGTTTGTATGTACTGTATGTATGTATGTATTTATGTATGTATGTATGTATGTATGTATGTATGCATGTATGTAGGTATACGTAGGTAAGTATTGGAAGGTAGACAGGGTTTGAATTGTCAAATTTGAAGGGAGTTGAAAAATTCTTGCTTGTCCGGATGTCCTTTGCCAGAATTTATCCCGGTAGACGTGCTTAATTGTGGTGAGTGCAGGTGTACTCGATCCTATTCTGTGTCAACAAATAAAGTATAGGCTTATTGGAAAACTCTTGAGTTTATTTACAAAAGATTGATAGCTCTAGAAAACTTACGACTTAACAAACATGGAAGTGGTATGAATGAAAACTGAGAAACACAACGCAATAGTTTTAATTAAATTAAGCAAATAAGATACATTGAACCACTGAAAGGTGTGTTCCGGAGTTTAACTTAACCCCAAAGTAATTTTTGTGAATTTACTCGAGGGGTTTAAAAATTAAGTGGGAGGGTTGAATCCTCTCACTCCCCAGCAATTAAATTCCTGGGTAGGTAGATAGATAGATAGGTAGGTAGGTAGGTAGGTAAGCAGGTAGGTAGGTAGGTAGGTAGGTAGGTAAGTAAGCAGATAGGTAGGTAGGTAGATAGATAGGTAGGTAGGTAGGTAGGTAGGTAGGTAGGTAGGTAGGTAGGTAGGTAAGCAGGTAGTTAGATAGGTAGGTAGGTAAGTAAGCAGATAGATAGGTAAGTAGGTGGGGACATGCTGGGTGGTGGTGGTGGCATTTTCGTGTATTGCGGACGCTGCCGCTTGTCGTCGCTCCAATCTATCGATGCAGTTATAGGTTCAGAGACTCTGAACGTGATGGATAAGCATCCGTTGTCTGGTCTTTCTAAACTTGTGCTTGAGTCCGCTACTTGTGAACCTTGTAGTTTTCTGTGCATGATTTTGCTTACTGGTGAAACTTATGTTCTCAATGGCTTCTAACATCATTAGCTATAGCACAGCGAGTGCGTGCGATTATTTTATTTGAACAGCGCTATATAAATTTGTAATTAGTATATAAAAATAAGTCAGTGGTCCGATGAAAGCAGACTAGAGTCGGAATCGAGAATATGAAACTAACGGGGAGTGGCGGAATAGAGAAGGTATTCTGAAACTGATGCTGCTGTATAGGGCATACATAGGAAACTGATTATACAAAGCAGATTAAACTGAGACAATGTCGGCGCGCCATTCTGTTAAGTTCAATCAGACTGCTTGAATTATCACCACTGCTTTCTCAACACTATTTCATTGTTCAGGCCTATACTAGTCACAACTATATGTACTATACAGAGTAATCGCTGTGGTGGGTCCATCAATATGGAATGACCTTCCCTGTGCAATTCGTAGCAGGATTCTGGAGGGGATTTCACCGGCATCTCTTCGCTGCTTAAAGGCCAAGTTTCAACCGTGATGGTTACTCCGGAAACCACTTAGAACATCGACCCTTGTAGGCGTGACTATCACGGTTGAAACTTAGACTTTAAAGACTGTTCTCTTTTCTCGGGCCTGTCACGCTGAGAACGATTCTGGGTAGCTGAGTAGCTCTGCTGTGAGAAGCGCTTTACAAATGTTCAGATTAGATTAGATTAGATTAATCATGTGCCGGTAGGCTATAGGGCTAGAAACTTAACGGCCTAGGTCTACGTGATAATTTGCATTGATTTAACCAACGTCAGTGACGCGGGTTGGCCCTCAGTCCCTCGATCACCACTGCGGTGAATGTTCAACACCCGTCGCATATAATTGGTTCTTTATTATCGAGTCTTGGAATCAGAAAAAGAAATTGCACGTTTATTTAATCAAGATTTATATCATTTTTGATTCGGCACTCTCAGCGAGCAATATCAGTTTTGACGATCATGAAATCGACTTTGTCTTATCGTCTTACAGCTGTGATTTCTCCGGCAACCTTCAATATCCGTTCGTGCGCAAGTTTTCCCACGTGTACGCTGACTTGTTACGATCGCCGCCGAGATACATCGGGTCTGCCAGCTGAGAACAAACTACAAGATTAACAGCTGCGTATGTCCCTGCGGAGCTTCCGTATTTCCGGCCACGTTACACTTGGCTTTTATCGCCAATTACCATGGACAGACAGCAGCGCTCGCTACGGAAGAGTCGACGGGCCCGCGCGCGGTGACCTCATTTCAACGGCAAGTCCCCGTAGATGCGACGGAACCAATTACCGAGCAGTTTATCTATTCGTTTCCAGTTATCTCGTACTACCAGTCGACGCTTGTTCTATCCGCTCATTGTGGTCGCACGCGGAGATACGGAAAAATACACGGACCCTACGACGAGAGATAGCAAATGCCGGCATGCGAGCTGTTACTGTCATAGGAACGGAAATTCCTCGGCTCACGGGTAATTTGCATTTGCTGTCAATAAAGGGGTCTATGCCTTTTTGGGATCAGTAATGCAATCGTGGAAAATATTACTTGGAGAATGGAGAATTGGAGATATTATGCGCTCGTAACGGTGGCTGAGGAGAAGATTTGCGCATCGGCTGCATGCCTGAAGCACAGCATGTCCTTGGCACCTGTATAGACAAGTGACATTGAAGAGCAGGGGAGAAGTAATGGATACCACATGGGTCTAAATTGTCGTAAATTCAGCTGCAATTGCAATTACTTAACATGGATAAGAGCCTATCGTAGGTCTAAAGAGCTTAGACTATGCCATCAATTCGATTGCCTTCGCTGTCACAACAAAATAGTTTCATTGATACTCTATCATAAGCCGTATATAGGCCTACAGCCTGCGTTGTTATGTACAGGCCTAGGCTATAGCTCAGTTCCCTAGAGTTCTAACTTAAGGCCCTTGGACTTAGTACAGCCTTGTTACTTTGTATTTAATACTTGAGACGCCTAACTGTAGAATTCCACCCTGCAAGGTTCCTTATTTTCCTCTCAACCCATTCTGCATAACAATTTTATCTCGATTTAACGTCTTTCCAGAATAGTCGACGTTGCGAAATATTTTTCTATAGAAATCGATGGTGTCTATTTAGATTGGGTTTCATAAGGTTTATTATTATGCTTGTAAACTATAAATATCTGTCATTAATTTTGTGTCGCTGAAAGGACTGATGGTCAATATGGCCCCGCGGTTATGAGTTCAGAGGTGAATGCGTAACGCACACTCGCAGTTTTATACCGCTTTTATGGATGCCATTTTGCGACAGCTGGTTCCATTAGATTGACTCTTAGTGGGCTGAAGATAGCTGGAGATAATGATTAGGCCTACAGTACTCAAGCGCCGAAATGATTTACACATTCCTGTTGAGTGTATTTAAACGTTCTGTTGCTTCCGAAATATTCAGTACTTTAGACCAATTAACGGCCTACATTTCCTGTCATTGAGTTCTCACGACATTCACAACGGAGGTCATGCACGACTTTGCCAACTTTAACGAACTCGCTTTGTTGAAGTTGTTTTCGCGTTTGACCTGTGCATAGCAGACCGGGTCTTGTGAGGCTTTGAAGGCTTTGAGCAATCTGTGTAGCCTACAGTGTAGGCGATATCATCACGAGTGTCGACTCGTTTGACGAAACAAATTTAACGCTTCAGTTACTTTTAAACAAAGTGACAACAACAACAGCCATTACAATACATGATTTATTGTTGTTTTTGTAGATGTTGGTGATGATGATGATGATGAAATGAGGATCCAATTAAGAGAATGATGAGGTTGACAACAACGATGAGGACAATGATTATGACGACGAAGTTGTTGTTGTTGTTGTTGATGATGACGATGACGGCGGAAGCAGTAGGCTAACCAAGACTTGATGACGATACTGAAAGTGGTGTCTAAGATGCATAGGCCTATGTTTGAGCATTTGCGTAGCGCCTTTGCACAATTTCCGTGGCTATGGGGCGATGATTTAACAGAAAGACAAGAGAGAGACAGACAGACAGACAGACAGACAGACAGACAGACAAGGAGCAAGGACGGAGTGGCGGACAGTGTCGAACGCCTTTGAAAAATCTAGAGAGATGACAGTCACGTGTTCCTCGGTCTGCAGGAAGGAGGTGATATGGTGAATCATGGATATTAGCGCTGCAGTTGTTGAACCCGACGGTCGGAAGGCATACTGATCACTGAGGAGGTGAGACATTGGAGGGCTGCAGAAGGCAGGATACATGTATGTTTGTACAATCTCCCTTTCGACAAGTCTGGATAGAATCGGGACGATGGAGATAGGTCTGTAATCAGATGGGTTTTGTGGTTGATCGACCTTTGGCACTGGGTGAATGATTGCCATTTTCCACTGGGTCGGCACGATGGAGGTAGCCACAGAGAGATTGATGAGGTGTGCAAGAACTCCAGAGTATGCAGGGGCAGTCAGTCTCAGGTACCATGCTGGGAGGCGATCAGCACCATCAGCTGTATGGTGCAGCCGGTCGAGCATGTTAAAGACTCGATATGCCTGATAACATCTACAACTGGCAGATCGACTTTCTGCAGGGTCGGAGCCACTCAACGCGCTACGGTGGGCGCCAGTCAGAGCCAACTCCCATCAACTCCAGTGTGGTCCAGGGATCCGGCGTCGGCCCATCTGATTTTGTCGTCAACGCCTCAGATCTGCAACCTGTCCATCAGCAGAACAAAATCGTCAAGTACGCGGACGATACATATCTTATCGTCCCAGCTTCGATGCGACCAACACTGACGACGGAGCTTGACGCAATCGAGACCTGGGCCACACATAACCACCTAAAGCTCAACGCAGCTAAGTCTCGGGAGATGGTGTTCATCCGACGGTCAAGGGGGGCTACCCTCCCTCCACCACTCCCAGGTCTGGAGAGGGTTGACTCCATGGTGGTGCTCGGAGTAACAATGAGCAGTGACCTGCGTGCTTCTGCGCATGTCGATCGAATCCTGGGTTCCTGCTCTTCGTCCATCTACTCCCTGAGCGTCCTGAGAGCTCATGGACTGCAATCAGCGGCCCTCCATACCGTCGCCAGAGCTACAACTACTGCGCGCCTCCTCTACGCCGCCCCGGCTTGGTGGGGTCTAACAACAGCTGAGGACCGGTTAAGGCTCGAGCGATTCCATAATAAGATGCAGCGTTTGGGATTTCTACCGCCCGACATCATGAGCGTTGAGGCGCTCGTATAGGCGACATCGAGGGCCGGCTGTTGCGAGCTGTGATGCCACAGAACACGCACGTCCTGCTCGACCTGTTTCCACCAAGGGTTCACAGACCATATAGTCTGCGCCCTCGCCCTCACAGCTTTGAGCTTCCAAGAAAGGACGACAGAAATTACATTTCCCGAGTACTGTACAGACACTTGAACATGGCCCCCACTTTCTGACTATGACCGATCAATTCTTTAACTGTTTGTTTATTTGATTTTATTTTATTTATTCTTATTAACTTTCTAGAAATTTGTTCTCTCATGTAAATGGCTGCGGTATGTCAGCAATTGAATTCAATTAAACGAATATATATATATATATATATTAGGGTGGTTCACAAAAACCAAGTTCAAGCTGGAAACCAGGGCACCCTCTCAGTTTGTTAGACCTGTCAATAGTATTATTGAGATAAAATTTCAGCATCTTATTCCAGCTGGAAGATGGTGCTCAATGACATAGAAATATTACCACATAGTAGCATTAGCGGTAAATCTTGATGTCGTATAACTTGGTCAATAACTTAACATTTGTTATGGAGATGAGTTTCAAATAGTTTCTGTTGTGTTATACTTACTTACTTATTTACTTACCTACTGGTATTTTGAACAAAGTGTAGTAGTTGTTGTTGACGGCCATGGTGTCTACATTTTTTCAGAAGTGAATTTTCAAATTTACCATTTGCCAATGAAATTTAAGCGCTCATATTTAACACTTTAACTCTTCGATGTGCCCAAATTAGCCTGTGGGACAGGATACAATGAATCCATGGCCATTCATAATCTTCTGGAGTTGTGGAAACTCACGGACAAGGTTCAAACCTGGAGCTTTGATATCTGTCAACACTGAGCTCTTCGATGGAGTGTGCGTCCTGCCGGAAGACAAGATAGGTCGAAAGCTCCTGTGGTTGGCCTGCCGTCACCATGTGATGATTTTAGCCAAAGTATTCACCTTGTGCTGCGGTCCATCTAATTCACCACATATTCCAATCTTCCAGACATATAGCCTAAAGCTGCTTGGGAAAGTGTGATGCAGGACTGAATATCATATCCAGCACTGAGCCCTATCATGAAACAGCACTCAGTTTTCTCAAGAAGTTTACTGAAAGAAAGTCAGATTCAGGGATCAGAGATGACTACCAAGAACTCATTGAGCTGAAAATGGCTGTCTTGCAAGTTAGCCTTCAACAATTCACTGGAGAGCCCCTAGGCCAATTCACCATGCAAGTTGGATGCCAAGTTACTGTATGCCATCAAAATCTACCTTTTTCATGACCAACGTGGTATATTCAAACTAACGAAGAAGAAAGAAACTCAGATTCATCGATTTGTGCAGCTTTGTTGCCCTTCTTTACACAAAAGCATGGACAAAGGCTTCACTTGCTGTTGAAGCTCCAGGACAAGATCTGTCACTTTGGATTAATCTAGGAAAATATGATTCAGTTTTAATACTCCGAGATCAGCGTTGCTGCCAGGAAGGCCCTAGAAACCACTTGTGGTACCTTTCAGAGGAGGCGGTAGGTCTGGCACTGTTCTCAGACCAACTTCCAGTAACAGATAAGCTGAATATTGTTCACAGAGTAACTGCAAAGCCTGGTGAAAGGAAGGTGAGAGGTGATGCTGCGCTACTGAAGGAGGGGCTTGCCTGGGTGATTTTGCAACCCAGTGAAAACTGACACTGCTCATAGGTGTGTGAAGTTGTTCGAGGAATTCAACCGACTCATCATCAATAACAAAGAAGAAAATCAGTGTCTTCTCCAAATGATCGTGGCAAATAGGAATGCTATTTCTGCTATCTTTCTGCTATCTTTATTTATGCTATCTCTGAACACCTAAATCTGTTATGCCCTGCTTGCTTTTTTCAGTTGCGGCAATTGCGGGTAATTTCCCGTTCACTTTCACCAAGTGCTGCACTTACTGTTGTTCATGCTTTTGTTTGTAGTAGGATTGACTACTGCAGTACCATCTATGCTGGCCTCCCATTGGGGCGCATTGCTCAGGTTGAGCGTGTGCTTCGTGCAGCTGCTAGGCTTCTTGGTGGTTTTTCTCAATTTGACCATATCTCGCATTATATGCGTGACGTCCTCCACTGGCTTCCTGTTTCTCAGCGCATTCAATTTAGGATTTCGGTCTGGGTCTGGCGGTGTCAATTAGGGAGCGCCCCAGCCTACTTGCGTGAGTTCTGTCGCCCTACCTCAGGTTTAGCTACCCGCAGAAATCTTCGTTCTGCATCTCGTGGCGAACTTGCTGTTCCCTTTGCGCTCACTTCAAAGATGCAACTTCGTGCCTTCTCAGTGGTTGGGCCGACCATCTGGAATAATCTTCCTTCAGATCTGCGTTGTTCTTCTAGCTGGAGACTCTGCATACACCTTTTACAAGAATTTGAAAACTGTTCTCTATCGCCGTAGTTGGGCTGGGAGCGCCTCTGAGTAGGATATATTGGAGGGGCGCTATGTAAGTCCTCTGAATGAATGAATGAATGAATGAATGAATGAATGAATGAATTTGCCTCACAACAACAAAGAAGTCTGTTGTTGACGCAGTGCTGGCAGTTTCTAGACTCTAAGACTGTAGCTGGTATTGAAGTCATGAAACCGGAACAATCGACGTTCATGGTCAGAACGACGTGTTTTTCAAAAGTTTTAGACATTTCCAATTCTTCAAACCTATTCAAATTTTACAGTACAATCTGACTAACTGTTCTACTATCAAATGTGTTGTCAAATTACCGTAATATTTGATTTGTCGTTAAATAAAATGCATTCGTACGGGAATGTATGATCGACGCATTCATTTCCACAATTAGTGTCTTTTTATCGGTATCAGGCAAAGTGACACAGTCAGTGATCACCGTCTTCCCGTTGGAATTGGAAGCTGAAATTTTGTCTAAATAATACTATTGATAGGTCTAACAAACTGAGAGGGTGCCTTGGTTTCTAGCATGCACTTGGTTTTTTACCATGCATCTGTGAGCCACCCTAATATATATATATATATATATATATATATATATATATATATATATATATATATATATAGACAGACAGACAGACAGACAGAGACAGACAGAGACAGACAGAGAGACAGACAGAGACAGAGACAGACAGACAGAGAGGGAGGAAGGGAGTGAGGATGGAGACAGACAGAGACAGAGAGACAAAGACAGACAGAGACAGAAACAGACAGATACAGAGAGACAGAGACAGAGACAGAGACAGAGACAGAGCGAGTAAAGGCACTGACCGACATTTACAGCCATGGAAATGGACAAGTTACTGTCGACCGACCACTGTGTACGTTATCCATCTGTAATGCAGCAGGTGGCAGAGCAGCAGCCTGCATCAGCAGCGACCCCTTCCAATCGCCGGTGCCTGACGAGGACATGGCCGTGTGGAAATGGATCCAGACATTTCCGCTCTCGTCTTTTTAAACTCCAGTATGCAGTCTCCATCCATCATGAATTCATCCTTCAGTTAACTTCAGTCCTTAATCCCCGCTCTGGCGATCACCTTACATGTAGGTATATAATGCATGAATCTTTTAATGCATAGACCTACATGTCTGCACTGTATGTATGTATATATGTATGTACCGTATGCATGTATGTATGCGTGTGAGTATATATGATCTCTATGTATGCATGTGTGGGATATGTACATTTCCCCCGGGACAATTTCTTTCCGGATGTTTCCCCTCGGAAATTTCCATCATCCGGAGTTTTTCCCCAAGACAATGCCCATGGTAGTTCCCCCAATACAATACAAGTTAGAAGAACCAAAATTTGTAATAATCGAATATCTTCAAGTAATAGGTATTTAGCAGCTAAATAGAATAGTGCAGTTCTTCAGTGCATTGCTTACAATGTTTACAGCTGGGCATTGAGGACTTGATTTGATATAGCGCCGGTGAATAAGCTGGTCTCCATGACGTGGCTTTTGTGTTCACCGGCGCTATATCAAATCAAGTCCTCAATACCCAGCTTTAAACAGCTGCAAAATAAGCTCTATGCCTCACAAATAATCGAGACTCGATCGCTGTTCACAATCACAAACAGTGTTTATAATTGGTGCATTACAGTCTGTGTTTCTTCTTTGATAGATGCACAGCATGACCATCAGTGATCTGATCCAAAACACTGCTGCAACAGTCGCCTGTAGTTTTCTTTTCCATCCCTCAAAACTGTTATTGGTTCTCGGCTGCTCGTCTTCAACTCTGCTAAGTAATGTAATGTAATGTAATGCAACGTAATGTAATGTAATGTAAATTTTCGAAAATTTCTCAGCCCTCACAAAAGCCACGTCATGCATGGAGACCAGCTTATTCACCGGCGCTATATCAAATCAAGTCCTCAATACCCAGGGTGCTCCGTTCCGATGCCAGGTCAAAATCCGGGGAGGTCAAGCCGAGGAGACAGCATGGTGATACGGTAGCAATCGGTGATGATGGTGGTCGTGTGGTGGCGCAGGAGTAGAGTCAGGATAGGATAGCTTGAAGAGTACGGGTTTCAGTCGTGAGTGGAATATAGCAGAGGTGACTCAGGTGAGTGCAAGTGGAGGAGAGGTGAAATTAACAGGAGGATAAGCAAACTGGCGGAGGTCTTTTGGGAGTTCGTTCCAAAGAGCTGGTGCAGCATAGACTAAGGAGCGGTTGCAGAATTTGAGAAAGGATGAAACTGGAGACCAAGATAGAGAAAGATTATGATGATGATGAGGAAGTTCACTCGGATGGTTGGATGGCGAATAACTGGCGATTGTAAGAGTGTTTAGACGTTTGAAGGGCATTGTACGTAAGAGATACAATTTTGTAATGGATGCGCTGAGGGACTTTTAGTAGCCTACGTTCCAAAAGTTCATGTCGATTGTTGGGCGAGCACGACTGATGTTATAGTTATGTAGGGCATTTGTAACGACAGTTATAAAGCTCAATTGTTTAGCATGTCATTGTACTGACCATCCACTACAGGCCTATTATAATATGATCACTATATAGCCTGACCTTATCGAGTCATAATTATACCTGCTAACTAGTAGATCTATTACGTCTCCAACAATTAAGTTATTCTTTATATACATATTTTTTATTTTTACAAATTAAATTCAATCAGACGCATATGGGTTTACTTGAACAAGTGGGCTATGCTATCGTTATCAGAGGTCACCTTCGTTGTGCATCGTTTTCTATGGCTTCCCGAAAATAATAATTTTCCACTAACATGTGAAGCAAACACAGACAGATGAATGTAGGTCCTTGTACAATGTAGAATAAACACGCTGTCGATCAATGAATCATTGTGTGAATATATATACATATATATATGCAAATATATATATATATATATATATATGTATGTATGCATGTACATAACTATATACGTTGTGCCCTCCACCTACGGCACTTTAAAAAAATGCTGCATGCCTACCTGATTAATGGAAATTAGCTATAACCTACCCTGCCGGATATTCTTTTTCACTGTTAGTTAAGGTTTTCGGTTTTTCTTTATATTTTCATAGTGTTTTGAATCGAGTTAATCATTTACTGTGTAATATGTACTATACTGTTTGCATTGCTGTACGAAACTTGATATTGCACTGTTTATCAAGGATTTAGCTAATTCATATTTCTGAAATGTTGTTTTAGGTGTCCCTAGTTAGCGGGATCTTGATCCCTTTTGGGACTCCTCTTGCGGCCAATCCTGATACTTTATGTTGAAATGTTATGTGTTTTTTTTTCATTTGGCTTCAATAAAAGAGATTTGATTTGATATATATTATGTATAATATGTGCTGAGACTGTTGCATAGTGTCTGGTATGCTGAATATGATACAGATGAACCCAATGGCGATGATGAACAGCGAATTATTCGGTCGTAAACAATCGATGGTCGATGGTCGATCCCCAAATTGACGAATGTATGTGGATGTCTTAAAGCCCCTTCAAAATAAACTATTTGTTCCGATTAAATGTATGTATGTATGTATGTATGAGCATTTGTTATAGCGCCCCTTCAAGATTTCTACTCACAGGCGCTCCCGACTACAGCGCGGACACTATATATATATATCTTCGTTTATTGATTATTCGGGATGTCACACCGCATCCAGGTACAAGTTAAATTAGAAATTAGATAGTAAGTTCGTTGCTATCATTGTTCTCATAAAAAGGATTATTTGCTACTGGTATGCTGAATATGATACAGAGTTTCACGCCGAAGCGCATGAGCAATTGCGAGTGAAGGACTTGCCCAGGGTCCATACGCGGCGGCTTGAGGTGGATTCGTACCCGCAACCCTCCGGCTGCAAGGCACCGAACATACCCCTACACCACCGCGCCCCAAATAAACGAAAAAATGGAACGAATGAGCGAATAGAGGAACGAATAATTGAATTAATTAACTGATTGAATGAAAGAACGAATGAATGACATGGCTAGTCGGTCTCCTTAAATGGGTCTTTGCACGATACAATAGAGTACATGTACAACTGAAATTTGATATAAATGTCACCCTTACAAAGCCCAGAAGTGCACGCACTCTGCGCTAGCCTCACTACATGTATGTTAAATGTCATTAAGAACACATAATTTGTCAGTTAGCAAACTTAACCATTGTTAACCGACCAATTGTCCGGATTATAAAGCACTGTTCACTTAGTGTTCAGCAGGTGACAATGGTGTCCTTTCACAGCAAACGGTACATTAGTTTGTAATAGCAAAATTCGGCCTTAACATCCAAATCGCATTAATGTGGAGACTGCGTTATACGGATACAGAGAAATCGTCCACAGTTGTTGCTCGCTCAAGGCGCCTCGTCAGCATCATCGCCATCTTCGTATCAGCAGCAGCAGCAGCTGTATCAATATATCGCTGATTAGGTCAGGTATATCACCATCGCCGGAGGGAGCTACGGAGGCTGGAGCTGGAGCTGGAGCCGAGGTTCTGAGTCCAGGGCCGGAGGAAAAGGCGAAGCGCCAAAGTGGACATAATCGTATTGGCAACGGTGTTCGCCATAAAGCCTTGTTAGGGTGTAGCGTCCGCTGACGTGTTCATTAGTAAGGACCGACATACGGTTAGGGAACGAGTGGAAGGAGGAGCGGGGAAAAGAAGTAAGAAAGGATGGATGGCGGGAGGGAGGATAGGGGGAGGAATCGAATGAGGAGGAGGAGGGGAAGAGGATGAGACATCGATGGGGATAGGAACGGATGGATACGGAAGATTAATCCAGCCGGCCAACGGAGATGGAAGTGTTCCAGGAAGAAAGAGTCTAATGTAGAAAATGGAGATTGCATCAGAGGTCCCGGCCACATCAGTATACATCCTATACTCTACAAAATATGCAGGCCTACATTGTATATAATGTATGCATATATGTATGTATTTATATAGGGCGCGTGGTTAAAACGTTATATAATTATACGGTATATAGACTGCACAGGGTAACGGTATACAAGGGTGGCCATTCACATTGCGCTTCTGAAAGGCTCTTGCTGAGAGAAACCCTTTATAAACGGCCAAATACAATACAATATAATACAGGCCATGCGTGAGTATTGACTGTCGACTCATGTATATGTATTTCCACGCGCTGGATTATATCAGGATTAGTATATAGATTCCGCGGTTTGCATAGGTGACTGTTACAGATCGGAGTGTAGCCTGGAATTGGTTAATATCTGCGGCAGTTCGCCTCTTTATTCTGTCCACTTTCCCTCCTCAAAAATGGCTCTGTATGAAGCGGGAAACAGAGAGACAGACATACAGACAGACACGACAAGACAGCCAGGTAGATAGACAGACAGGCAGCAGGCAAACAGGCAGGCCAATAGCTGGGCAAACGAAGGAATGAATGACGGATGAATGGATCAACAGAATGAATAAAGGAACGAACAATTGAATGAACGCGGACAGACAATGGAAAACAGGAAACAGATAAAAGACAAAATATTTGATTTCCTGTGTGCCAAAAAAACCCGGAAACGGTGACAAGACCTGTGAAAGGAGAAAAGCAAGAAATGTGAAAGGATAAATGCAAGAATAAGACTTCTACTGTCACAGAGGAAAGAATTGCTAGACAAAGAAGCACACGAAGAATGAGTGACAGGATATATATACACTAATAATGTTGTGATCGTAATATCGACATTTCTACAGAGACCAAAGAAAGCCAAGACGCCTGAGTCAGCTTATTCACAGACGCTCAGTCAAAACAAAAATCGATAGGCAGCAGAATCATATCGGTTCCAGGTCAATATCCAAGGATGTCAGTGGTGGAAGGTGTTCATAATTGGAGCGGCGAGGGGAGGTACAAGAGGGAGAGGAGGAATGCAGAAAAGGAGTGTTTCCAGCTTTGAAACGAAGACCTGAGCATAGATTGAGGAGTTGCAATTCTTATGAGTTCGCAGAATGAAGCAGACAAAAATTGTCTCAATTCTGGGGGAGTTTATTTCAGAGGGATATAGGCCTATCCATATATGAATATCT
>JACEVL010000132.1:1257500-1265000 GCA_020284085.1 Aporrectodea caliginosa | reverse complement strand
ATACGTGCATATATATGTATATATGTAGGGCCTCTCTCTCTCTCTCTCTCTCTCTCTCTCTCTCTCTCTCTCTCTCTCTCTCTCTCTCTCTCTCTCTCTCTCTCTCTCTCTCTCTCTCTCTCTCTCTCTCTCTCTCTCTCTCTCTCTCTCTCTCTCTCTATATATATATATATATACATATATATATATATGTATATATATATATATATCTGTCCGATGCGCACGACTACAGTCACCGGCTACAGTCACCCTATGAAATCGTATCGGAAACTTGTATATCGTTTTACATATCGTTTGATATATGGCGTGATATGTAGGCTGCCATATGGCGTGACTGGGTGATCGAGTAGCAGCGTCCGAGGTCGCATTCAAGATAACCTGCAATCTATGCTTGGAATTTTCCTTGAAGCTATAGAGCAGAATGCTCATCATGTCAGCGCAATCTGTTACACAATCTGTCTCTCTCTGTCTGTCTCTCTCTGTCTCTCTGTCTCTGCCTCTATCTCTCTCCGTCTGTCTCTGTCTCTGTCTGACTGTCTGTCTGTCTGTCTGTCTGTCTCTCTCTCTCTCTCTCTCTCTCTCTCTCTCTCTCTCTCTCTCTCTCTCTCTCTCTCTCTCTCTCTCTCTCTCTCTCTCTCTCTCTCTCTCTCTCTCTCTCTCTCTGCACGCATCCAATTTAAAGTTCTCATTCTCGTGCTCAAATCTCAGCTAAGTCTTGCTCAAAAATATCTTTGTCACCGAATTTTTTTCGTCCCTAGCTCTCTGGCATGTCACTGCGTCCTCTGAGATCCTCTGACCGGCTTGATCTCTTCATTACCCGTGTTAGGACCACAATGGCAAAATCCTGATCCTGTGCGTGCATAGGTCCCTCTCTATAGAATGGACTTCCACTTCTCTATTCTCTATCCTCTCTGTTGGCATCTCTGCCTCTTTCTCTCACATTAAAACCTTTCATTTCTCTCGGGGTACTTCGCACTGGGAGCGTTTCTGAAAGGCCTATGCTAACAACATAATGCAGCAGCATCAGAAGGTGGAAGGAATCATTGTCAGATGCTAAACGGGAAGGTCCCTCCTTCAATCAGTCCAATTCCAAACAAGATTATCCTTTAACGATCATGGGCAAGTTTTTACGCATCTAAACGTGTACGGTACTTCGCCAAACCGTCAAATTGCAATGGCTACCGGAGTATACAGCTAGCAAGTAGGCTAAACGGCAAGCCCTGGCCCCGCGTCCAGAACTTCGAGATTCGTCTATTTCCGTCTCAGTTTGGGCTAAGAAAAGTAAACTAGCGCCTCTCCTAAGGCGCAATGAATGTGCCAGTGGACTTCAACTTATACTTTACAACTTAATGACCCACGACTGAGAGTGTGAATGAACAACTTCAACGATTTCTTATAATTCTTCACGTTCGTAGCATCTATTTTTAGCAAAAACGTTTTGCGTACAACCTTAAAAGAAATCGCTTAACAACATCCAGCCAAATAAGACGTTGTCGAAGATATTCGCTTGCATGGAAGCCAGCCCACAGCCGCTTCTGACAAGAGAGTGTGTGTACTTGGGCTTAACGATACTTTTTCATATCGAAGATGATTAGTGTCGGAGGCAGAAAGCAACCTCGTACTCCACGTTTATATTGCGACCGAGCCACCCGCAGTAAAGATCCGAGAAATTAATCTCTGATAAACCGACCGACCGGGAATCGAACCCGGGCCGCCGACGTGGAGAGCGGGCTACCAACCCACTCGGCCACTCAGGATCTCTATCTCTGACAAGAGAAACTTTCTCGCGGTCTTTCTACACTCGGAGAGATCTTTTGAACTCGGATCAGACGATAGTAGACAGTTTCAGTTTCACGACGCTGCTTCTTAACGAAGGTGATTAGCGTCGTCCCCCTCCTTATCCGAGCTTTGGACTAGCATCACCGGTGGCGGCGACGGATGAGACGACTTGCCTGCTCTTTAATAAAAGACACGTGCGCTCCTAACGAGCAGAAGTCGAACTAAGAATAGAGAGTGAGACAGACATTCTGACAGAGACGAGACAGCCGATGGGTCTTCAGACATACAGCAGACAAGAAAAGCCTACGTGACTGGGCAGCAGCTACAGATGTCTTTCTTTAAGATAAGGGAAGAAGACACGTCGTCACGGCACTGTCACATGCAATAATGACTGCACGGAAAACACAAAGCTCTCTTCTAGTGCATAATAATAATACACCGGAAAGAGCGACGTAGCAATTGTAGTATGAACTACTGTAGTGTCACCGGACAATGTAGAATTGGGAAGAGGTTTCGATTATATGAGCCAAGCAAAAAACAGCTGAAACATTAGGCCTACTAAGTATTTTGTAATGATATTGGTCTTTTGTTCCATTGAATGTTTTGAAAGACAGCTTATCGGGGGCCCGATAGCGCATTGGATAACACACTGGCATAGAGATCGAGAGGTACCGAGATCGAGGTCCGTAGGCGGACATGCTTTGTAGGCTGCTATTAGCGCCGTGTATTGCAGGCTGTCTGTTCTGTTAGTGGTTAAGATTTATGTCTTCTGTCATTTGTGTTCTTGTGAATTGTTTCAATTGCATAACTGTACACTGTAACCGGTTGCGGCTTGTCAACCGGATTGTTTCAATAAACGAAAATATAATTATTGTTATTATTGTCTGGAACAGCTGAAAACATTACCAAGTGCTTTATAATGATCTTTGTCTTTCGTTCCGTTCCATTGAATTTACGAAAGACGACTCATTATAATTATTTATTAGGCGCAACAATCTAAACATCAATCGATGGGGCTGAGCAACTGCATGTGACAGAAAGACTTGCCCAAGCCCACTACACAGTATCTTGGAGGGGTTCGAACCTATAACCTACTCTCCACAAGGCGAACACTCCAACCAATCGGCTAACGTGCCCCACTATGTTACGATAGTTGTCATAGTAACACACATGATCAGTTGAAATAAAATTTAATGCTTGCCATATACAGCTGTCAGGATGTGTATAATTATGTTTGAATTTGTAATCCGATATTCCAAGAATATTGGATGTTCGACAACAACGCCAATGAAGCCGGGTACCAAGGATCACTGAAATCCATGTTCCAAGGATCACTGAAATCCAAGTTCAAAAGAGTAAGTACTCCAATCAGTGTGGCTACAACAAGTAATTACGTACTTCTACAATATTGACTAGTTCTCACAGACTAGAACTGGTTCAAAAGAAACATTATTCAATGGAACGGAACGAAAAGACAAAGATCATTATAAAGCACTTGGTAATGTTTTCAGCTGTTCCATTCACTTAACCAACTGGTTCAAAAGAAACATTATTCTTGTTTGGTTTATTATATAAAGAGCACCTTATTGTCGTTGGTTATAATCAATCTCGTTATCGTAATCGTAATCGTATCGTAATCGTAAACTCGATATTTCTACAGCGCCCACAAAAGCGAGTCGCGGGAACCAGCTTATTCACAGGCGCTTAACCAAAACAGAATCGATAGGCAGGGGGTCAAAATCCAGAGAGTCAGGCAGGCAGACAGTCAGACGGCTAAGGTGGATGATGCTTAGAGTTGAAATGGCGAGGAAGGTGAGGGGAAGAGAAGGAATCGGGATAGGATTTGTGAAAAGCAGTGTTTTCAGTTTTGAGTGGAAGACCTGTGGAGAGATAGCAAGAGGTGAGGTTTTGGTGAGTTCATAGGATGGATCGGATATTTGTCGTAGCACAGGCGGGAGTTTGTTCCAAAGAGGCGGGACAGCTATGGCTATGGAACGATTTGAAAATTTAAGCGATGAGGTGACGGAAGGGCGGAGCAGTGTGAGGGTGGAAGATGAACAGGTTGAACGAAGAGGTTGGACCGAGAACAACTGACGGAGATACGAGGGCTGAGAGGATTGAAGTGCATTGTAGGTGAGGGATAGGACTTTATATTCTATTCGTTCAGGAATTTTGAGCCAGTGGAGTGATTTCAAGACAGGTGTGATGTGGTGGTGTTTGAAGGTTTTGGTGACAGCACGGGCGAGGGCATTCTGAATGGCTTGGATGCGATTAATTTGAGTGGTATCTATGTTGAGAAAGAGAGCATTGCAGTAATCTAATTTAGCGTGAACTATTGATGTGGCGATTGTTGATGAGGTTTTGAAGTCAAGCATAGGGCGGATTCTACGCAGGTCACGGATGTGCATGAAGCAAGAACGGGAAAGATGGGTGATGTGATCGGAAGAGCTAAGATTCTGGTCAAAAGTCACACCTAGGTTGCGGACAGGAGAATTTGCTATGAATGTGTGAGTGGATACAGAGTCAAGGCTGAGGGAAATAGAGGGATCTGGGATTTTCTTGAGTTGCTCACGGAGGCCTATAAGAATGAATTCAGTTTTAGAGGGGTTGAGGCACAACATGTTTGAAGTCATCCAGGAGGAGATTTGTTTTACCACACCAAGGAGATGATCTATGGAGTCGGCGAAGCTGCTGGGAGAGAATGAAATGAATAATTGGGTGTCGTCAGCGTATAGGTGATGGTCAACTGAGGATGCTTTGATGAGTGAGCTGAGTGGAGTAGTGTAAAGGATGAACAATATAGGGGCCCAAGAACAGAACCTTGCGGAACACCACAGGTGAGAGGGCATGATTGCGATGAGGTTTCTGGTGTTTTAACAGAGAAAGAGCGGGAAGAGAGATAGGTCTGAATCCAGAGGAGAGCAGTGTCGGTAAAACCGAACCAGGTATATAGACAGTCTTTGGAGTAATATGTTGTGGTCAATGGTGTCGAAAGCTGCAGAAATATCAAGGAGGCACAGACAGGAGACTTGTTGATGAGAAATGGCAGAAACAAGTTTATTGTAGAGGCAAGTGAGAAGGGTTTCGGTTGAGTGCCGCTTGGTAAAACCAGACTGGTGTGGGTTAAGGAGTGAGTTTGAAGTCAGGTAATCATTTATCCGAGACAGGACTATGCGTTCGGTTAGTTTAGAGATGAATGACAGGTTGGAGACAGGTCGGTAGTTTGAAAGGATTTCTTTATCAAGTGATGATTTATTATATAAAGAGCACCTTATTGTCGTTGGTTATAATCAATCTCGTTATCGTAATCGTAATCGTAGCTACAACAAGTAATTACGTACTTCTACAATATTGACTAGTTCTCACAGACTAGAACTGGTTCAAAAGAAACATTATTCAATGGAACGGAACGAAAAGACAAAGATCATTATAAAGCACTTGGTAATGTTTTCAGGTGTTCCATTCTCTTAACCAACTGGTTCAAAAGAAACATTATTCTTGTTTGGTTTATTATATAAAGAGCACCTTATTGTCGTTGGTTATAATCAATCTCGTTATAGGTAGCCATGGAGTGCTTGAGCTTGAAGTTGCCAAGTAAATAAAACTCGCATAGATCAAATCGTGGAACTATCCTTTTAGGATTTATATATTGCTTCAGCATACAAAGTATAAATCTGTTAATCTGTTTATAGTAAATTGCTGTACACAACCGCAGGCATGACCTCAAAACGTAATCACTTGAAACACAAGAGTTTCCGAAATGTCTTGTTTTTGTATCAGTGGAACTGTGGAAGCCATATTCCGCTTCACCTCGCCAATGCGGCTCTGCATTTTATATCAGACCTATATTTGGATGCATTCCGGTAAGTGCAGATCAAGTCATCTGACGTAATAGAAAGCGACGCTGGACGCTGGGCCACATCGAAAGACTGCATCTCAACCGAAAACGCATTCTCTTAACCAACGAAGTCAGAAATCAAGTAAGCATGTATTGTAGAATTTACATATCACCTGTTTAAAAGCTGTCATACTGAAAGACGCTGGATTAAAGGCAGTGATATATCACGCAGTCGTTATAAGCTGCCTGTTGCCGTTCTACTGGTTTGCTTCGATTAATCCTAGATCTGTCTCTTATCTGCCTTCATACATGTCAATGGATCAAACATGAAAGTACACACATACTCACACACACCTACACACTTAAACACGCACACACATACGCACAAGCAGACACGCACACACATACACACATACGTACGCACGCACACACACACACATTTAATTAGTTCAAACAGCCAAGACGAAATCATTAAGCAATTGAGCTGAGTAATTAAATGTGTAAGTTCTCTCTTGCGGTTCCCTGACACAATATAAAAGAATCAGCTAAACAGATGGTCTCACCTGTGGGTAAATGACAAGACAGATAGACAGACCGAAAGATGTGTGCCTAATGCGATTAGCATCCAACTGTTGCTAGATGATAAGTAGGCCTAGGCTGTCAGTTAGGCT
The DNA here is from genome assembly GCA_020284085.1 of Aporrectodea caliginosa. Lineage (NCBI taxonomy): Eukaryota > Metazoa > Annelida > Clitellata > Crassiclitellata > Lumbricidae > Aporrectodea > Aporrectodea caliginosa. Next base: position 1,258,712 of record JACEVL010000132.1, on the reverse strand, counting down.
GGGCGGTATTTGTGTCGGCCACGAAAAATAGGTCACACAAAAAGTTCCTGCAAAAAAGAAGAAAGTTACAAGAAGAAATCGCAAAAGTTTAGCTACGCGGTCACGTGCTGTGCTTCAGAGTTCCGACCTAGGCTAGATGAAAGACGTAGGACTACTATGTCTTCCATCTAGATCGGAACTCAAAAACACAGAGTAGTAGTAGCAGCAGCAGCAGCAGCAGCAGCAGCAGTAGTAGCAGTAGTAGCAGTAGCAGTAGCAGTAGCAGTAGCAGTAGCAGTAGCAGCAGCAGTAGCAGTAGCAGCAGCAGCAGTAGTAGTAGTAGCAGTAGTAGCAGTAGTAGCAGTAGTAGCAGTAGCAGTAGCAGCAGCAGCAGCAGCAGCAGCACAGCAGCAGCAGCAGCAGCAGCAGTAGTAGTAGTAGTAGTAGTAGTAGTAGTAGTAGTAGTAGTAGTAGTAGTAGTAGTAGTAGTAGTAGTAGTAGTAGTAGTAGTAGTAGTAGTAGTAGCAGTAGCAGTAGCAGCAGCAGCAGCAGCAGCAGTAGTAGTAGCAGTAGTAGCAGTAGTAGCAGTAGTAGCAGTAGTAGCAGTAGCAGCAGTAGTAGCAGTAGCAGTAGCAGTAGCAGCAGCAGTAGTAGTAGCAGCAGCAGCAGCAGCAGCAACAACAACAGCAACAGCAGCAGCAACAGCAGCAGTAGCAGTAGCAGTAGCAGTAGTAGTATAGTCTTTGACTCTTCGTCGCCGTGTTTATTTCCAGCATATGAAACGATCTAGAGTTTGAGCGATGCCGCTATCAATTATCAAACGTTGATAGAATTCGACCAATAATTATTAATGACGCTATTATTCAAAATCTTGCTCATGACAATCCGTTGATCAGTAGCATAACGATTAACTGATGGCATATCAGTCAATCGCCAACCTACTGATCGACCAATCGCTCATTACTTTTTTAATCGAGGACTGTTATGTTCTTTGTCAGTTCCACGCCTTCCGGCGATAGACTGCACCAGAGACGTCCCCAATATCCGCTTCAATATGCTTCACGTATCCGATTTTCTAAGCGTCCTATAGTTTCGCTAAATTCACAACCAATAAATAATTAGCTCTCATAGTAGCCTAATTATTATGATTAATGACGAAACAAATAATGCTCTAGGCCTAATATTATTGACCTGTTAATAATAATAATCTTCGATTAGGCCCCTACTACAATT
>JACEVL010000132.1:1217500-1252500 GCA_020284085.1 Aporrectodea caliginosa | reverse complement strand
TTTGTTTCTAATCCACGCTGCTCAGTTAGATACGATACAAAATAACGGAGTATATATATAACGACGTAGATCTGGATAAGATAGGAACGCTGACGTTATCTCAGTGCATATCCCTATATAAGCCGATGCCGCTTTAAACGGCCTCAGGCCCAATAATGGAACAGCGATAGACAATTTCTATCTCTCCACTGCGCCCGCTGCGTCACCGAGCGCGTGCATGCCGGCCTAGGGTATACCAATGCGCCGACATATGGGGCAACGCCGTCGGCGACGTCGAACGCGCGGCGCACAGCACTAGCGGCCAGGAAACGAGAGAAAGAGAAGGAAGAAGATTAGACGTCGCTTAGACGTGGAATCTTCGACTTCTTCCGCGGAAAAGAGAGAGAGAGACTCCAGTTGTTGTCCGGGGAAAGGGAACCAGTTGTGCTTATAAATATTAAATTGTACACCGGGCTTTACGAGTCGAAAGCGCCCGGCGTTGCTTCGTCCGGCATAGGGGAATCCGGAGAGAGCCGAAGACGGAAGCCGAGGGAGAGACCGACCGGGGTTTATAGGTCGAAAGGCGAAGGAGGAGGAGCAGCTCGTTGGGTCTTCGTGAAATAGATGGCAATCGCTCATCTTTCGACGTGGCTTGACAGGTGCAGACGTTTGGCCGATGGTGAGTTGGAGAGGAGGGACCGAGAGAGGGTAGGCGGATCGAAGCAGTCGAGTGCATGAATATCATATACGATATAGCGTAACAAGACTCATCGGCCGGGTGTTTGAGGACATAGACTTCTGGCCTCCGTCTTTGGCCTCCGCTCCATGATGGTTTGAGGGCAAAACGCAATCAGACAAAGGACTCTGCGCGGAATATATCCAGGCTAACCAACGACAGTGCACTGCAGTGAAGCTGAGCACCGATAAGTAAGTACGCTTTCCATTACATAAAGAATCGTAACACATACGTGACTTCATTATGTAGAGTAGGTCGTGCATAGGTGCATATAGGAGGCTAATCTTATACGACTATATACCGGAGGCATAATTATATTCTGTATAGGCCAATCTAATCATAGCGAAGATGATTAGATTGGCCTATGCATGTACAGAATATAATAATTTTCTGCTGCGTGTAACTAGGCCTATATGGCTGTGTGTTAAACGTTTTTATGCTGAACATATTCAGGTTGATAATTAGTGTAATTGCATCTTCGAATCCTAACGGTTTTACAGTTGACCCGTTATACACTTCGACAGAGCTAACTAACTGCATGTTTCCAGCCGAAAATTTCGCCTCTGGCTTGCAGCTACGTTACTATACATATTTTGTGTTATTTGTTTTTGATGTGACCGTGAGCGCTACAAATTTAACTAACAATAATAATAGATATTACAATATTAGCTAATACAATATTTATAATACTATACTAGGCCTAACAGTGAAGGACCATTATTTTACTGATGGCCTGTGCATTATGCCAACGGCGCAATAGGTTGCGAGTTGATTCCACTTTTAAGCAATTTTGACCAAGCAATGCATATCACGGTTTTACTGCACTGACTGCAAATATCCTTAGCGGTATTACATGAAGCACAAACTCCATCACTAGTCTGGTAGTGCCAGTCCCAAGTCTAGTGAAAGGAGGAGGGCGACGCTAATCATCTTTGTTATGGCACAGTGTCGATAAACAGCAACTAACCTACATGAAGTGCAACATTCCAAGTCATTCTGTGTCAGTAGAGTTCTAGTTGTGGAGTCTGTAGCAAACTTAAGATTACATAATAATCATAATCAGCCACGGCAAGTTGGGGTAGTTAGTGGTAGTAGTATTCCTAATAGTAGTATGGGTAGCAGCAACGATAACAACGTTACACAGCTTAACTGCTATTACCAATAGTCGCTCCTGAGTAGATTTCTTGAAGGGGCGCTATATAAATCTCCAGTATTAATAATATAAACGAAGAGAAATCTCTGCAACGAAGCTAACATTCCTGTGACGCTCTCCCCCCGCGAAGCGGGGCGAGACCTGCCCCTATAGAGGAAGAGTTCTGTCTCTGCCTCCCTCACTACCTCCCTCGCATCCATCGGCGAAGCCGATTACCCACCAGCATACCGGCATACCTCTACGAGCCCTTGGCTAGCCGTGACAAAAGGACGACGGCAGGGGGTGGACGGAGAGAGGGACTGACGGCTGAGACGGACGGCAGGGGCCACTTCTGCCACCCTGCCTCTTTCATTTCCTTCATGCCTGTCTGCCTACCTGCCTCGAAGACAACTATAGGGTTTGATATCTGCCTGCCTGCCTGGGAGGCAGAGGGGATGGAGGGAGGGTGGTAGGGATGGATAGAGGGCTGTAGGAGAGATGGACGGACGGTTGGAGGTAAGGAAGGAGGGAGGGAGGGAGGGGATGGGCGAATGGTTGGAGGTAGGTAGAGAGGGACGGACGGACGGACGGACGGAGAGAGGAAGGGAGGGTTGTAGGCAGGGTGAATGGATGGAGGGACTAAGGCAGAGGCAGGATAGAGGGAGAAGACTTAATCAACATATCCCGTGACCACGCATCTCTTAACATTTTCGAATTGTTTTGAACCGTCCTAGGACGGGAAAACATCTAGTGAATTAATAGTAGCGGTTAGTAGCGTGGCTTCAGCCTTGCACAAATGCATGGGCGCTTTTAGGGGGTGGTTTCAAGAGGTCAAACCCCCGAAATAAATGCATTAGGCCTTCTGTTAGAAAAAACTTAAAAATGTAGAACAATGCGATCAAGTCTGATGGGAACCCTTCCCGAAAAAAAACCATGAAACTGTTTCCTCGCTTCAGCCTTGCTTAAATGGGTGGCAATTCCAGATGCGGGCGACCATGGCAATTGTTTGCAGCGAACTCATCGCTGCCGACATCGTCGATTGAGATTCTTCTTAGAAATAACGAGCGGCCGGGCAGCAACGAAACCATTCGCCAATTGAAGACGCTATAGCAGAGGCTGCTCGAACGGCGACCGCCCCATTCGGATAAGGGAAGGAGGACGTCGCAAACACCTGTGGAATCTACGCACATCACTGCGCCCGCAATTGCCTCACATTCAGCTTTAACGGTCGTGCAAACAACGATTGCAACCGATGCAAATGTGTCGTTGAATCACTAGTGATTAGGTGAACTAAAGTCCGTTCTAATACACCCTCCGATTTTGCATTCCTGTACATGCTTCCGACTGTTCTGGAACTGTAATCATCAACTCCCTTTTCAGGTCTGTTAAATTAGGATCGCCATAACAGCAATGAGAACTCGAAATAAGTTCAATTAATATAATCAATGTATCCGAACATAAAATACACTTTATGATGCATTTAAGTATCGTCACATATGCGCGGCATTGCCTCACAACACTGTTGTAAATATCTTTATTTGTGGGACGAACGCATGACCTAATTGGAATGTATCCTTCACTTTGTTGCAGGTGCCACGTCAGAGTCCTATCGACGTCACTGCAGCGTCATTGCAACTGAAACAGTGACGTCACCGTGACTGCAATTGCGAGAACTTGTAGATTCCGTATAGAAGCTGTCGACAGACCATTTACTAAATGTCACGGATGCCACCAGTGGATAATTTAAATCTGTGGAATAGCTAACTGCAGCTGGAAGATTCGAACTGGGCAAGATGATGCGCAACTGGATTGTGGAATTCGGACTGAGTGTCATTTGGATTATGACGTCATCTATAACGACGACGACAGGTATCTATAAAAATACGTCGCTTGAACACCTTTAACCTATTTTTAAAGAGCACTGAACACCTTTAACTTATTTTTAAAGAGCATTGAACACCTTTAACTTATTTTTAAAGAGCATTGAACACCTTTAACCTATTTTTAAAGAGCATTGAACACCTTTAACCTATTTTTAAAGAGCATTGAACACCTTTAACCTATTTTTAAAGAGCATTGAACACCTTTAACTTATTTTTAAAGAGCATTGAACACCTTTAACTTATTTTTAAAGAGCATTGAGCATTGAACACCTTTAACCTATTTTTAAAGAGCATTGAACACCTTTAACCTATTTTTAAAGAGCATTGAACACCTTTAACCTATTTTTAAAGAGCACTTGAACACCTTTAACCTATTTTTAAAGAGCATTGAACACCTTTAACCTATTTTTAAAAAGCATTGAACACCTTTAACCTATTTTTAAAGAGCATTGAACACCTTTAACCTATTTTTAAAGAGCATTGAACACCTTTAACCTATTTTTAAAGAGCATTGAACACCTTTAACCTATTTTTAAAGAGCATTGAACACCTTTAACCTATTTTTAAAGAGCATTGAACACCTTTAACCTATTTTTAAAGAGCATTGAACACCTTTAACCTATTTTTAAAGAGCATTGAACACCTTTAACCTATTTTTAAAGAGCATTGAACACCTTTAACCTATTTTTAAAGAGCACTGAACACCTTTAACCTATTTTTAAAGAGCACTGAACATCTTTAACCTATTTTTAAAGAGCATTGAACACCTTTAACCTATTTTTAAAAAGCATTGAACACCTTTAACCTATTTTTAAAGAGCACTGAACACCTTTAACCTATTTTTAAAGAGCATTGAACACCTTTAATCTATTTTTAAAGAGCACTGAACACCTTTAACCTATTTTTGAAGAGCACTGAACACCTTTAACCTATTTTTAAAGAGCACTGAACACCTTTAACCTATTTTTAAAGAGCAATGAACACCTTTAACCTATTTTTAAAGAGCATTGAACACCTTTAACCTATTTTTAAAGAGCATTGAACACCTTTAACCTATTTTTAAAGAGCATTGGATTACGATAGGCAGGCTTATGTTAAAGGGTGATAAGGTTAGACGAGCATTAATTAGAATAAGCCCACTCTTGATCTGTGCGACTCTCGTATGATGTATTGCATATTACAATAACAACAGCCTCTAATTAAGGTTAATTAGTTATATTATAGTCTTCATACGAAAGAATTGAAGTCTCCCGGGTGAAGTAAAAAAAACGACAGTCCAGTCTTTTATTATACGGACGAACGACTAATCACCAATTACCTGTTTGATATCGGGTTTCAAACCGCGGACGCTGCAGTGATGAAAGACCGTAACATTTTCAGACGGCCAGCACACGCTTTCAAGCGCCTTGTTTGAGATAAATGTGCTCGTTGATAACGATATTCTACGTTCTGCGATTGCTAATCATGTGTAACGAGACTCCGTCTATATAGTCCAGCTTCTGCAGACTTGCAGAAACCCCAACGGATTTGAGATAGTTCGTGTAGTGACGATTTATAAGGGATGGTTCATGATGTTGCTGTCAACTGTATAAAGAGAGAATAATGTACAACAAATGTATATGGTTACATGTGGTCGATACAAAATCATGGAGACACAGACGCATATATAGGTAATGTACAGTAACTGTAATTATCAACTTCTATTGCGCCGGTGTCTAATGCACAAGGCATCAACCGATGGCACATCAAAACCAAGCCGTAATCAGGTCACCATCCAGAAGATCAGTCCATATGCCTATATAAAAATATGCATAAAATTATTTATTTAAATTAATTAATTCATTCATTCCAAAATTTCTATAGCGCCCTTTCAAGATAGCCTAACTACTCGTAAGCTCTTAAATATAAAGGTATACACGCGTATACAAGCTCTAGAGGTGCAAGAATGCTTGACAATGGCAATATATATTCTATATTATGTAGGTTTTATTTGTTTGAATATGCGTCTATGCAGGGAGATAAGGGTTGGATGGTTCCAACAGATAAGCGATATCTCATGGCATCATAAGCATTGACGACTGACGAGTTGACGTCGATAAGAAAATTTTGTAAGTTCCCAACACCCTTTATATGAAGCCATCGTTTGCCATACCATACCATTATGTACCCTTATACCTATGCATATGTATGTGTACAGCCCATAAAGCATGTGTACAACTGTGCTTAGGTAAGTATGGATGCATTTTAACCGAGGACAGTGGATTGCATCTGACATCTCGGGTCGATATGTTAAACCGTGACTAAATAATTGTATTAAAGAAGTCGAATTATCGAAGAAAGTCACCTCTGCTTTGTCTTAGCAGAGTGGATTTCCTCGAAACGACCTGGAGACATACAGCGTTGTGTTGGACAGTTATATCATATACTATATATTTGGGGAGGCGATCACATTCCACCCTCCTCCCACAGACACACACGCATGCACACTCACACCCACGTCACATACCTTGAGTGCTCCGGGTCGTCGCTCTCTCCGCTCCACTCAGCGGGGCGTGCTCATGGTCCCTTTTGCCCGCACTGCTACTAAACAGAATCGCGCCTTCTCAGTGGTTGGCCCCTCCCTCTGGAGTGGGCTCCCTTTGGCATCCCATAATCCACTGTGAATCTTTCTATTCTTGCCTCAAAACTGTCCTTTTCAGCAGTGCTGAGGTCGGGAGCGCTCCTGAGTAGTAACCTTGAAGGGGCGCTATATAAATCTTCGTAATAAATGAATACATACATATACATGTATGTAACTATGTATACTGTATAGTGTATATACATCTGTTTCTACTCATTGTTGTATGGTGCTGAATGGAAAAAGAATTCATGAGCTTCATTGTTTGGTTTCTGATGAAATGTTCTATCGGCGATAAATTACAGTCAATTGCTTTCGCAAAAAATCAGGCAGATGGTTCAGCGTAGTTTTATAGCTTCTGCGGCTGATCCGCGGACGGAAATAATTAAGGTAGCGAGAGATGGGTTCACGTGGTGCCAATAGATGTATACATTGGTGATGTACATTATCTCTTATAATTATATATTTAGGGTCTTCATCACCTATAGCTCCCTTGATTCAATGTGAACCCATCTTTCGCTACCTTGCAGAAGCAGTTTACCACTGCATGCTATCGTTTCAAAAGATGGCTTGGAAACGCATACTGGCGCAGATACATATGCCGATAAAATTAATTATTCTCAGTGCATAGTTTCATCAATTGTTGAGTTAATCTTCGACACAAATAACACATCTTTGACCTTGGAGCGCTTGGATATTGGTTATTGATGGACGTTGTCATAGTTAACAGATATACTTAGTAGAAATAGTTGTTTCCTACATTTCTGGTACAATATTAGTATAACTGATTTGCCATCTGCATCTAGACGTATATGCTGCTATATTATTGGCTACACTTGTTACATACGTCGCCCAATGACTGCTCAAGCCTATATACTCTGCAGCTAACACCGTCTGTCTGTCTCTATGTGTCATTCGATATGTCTGTCTCTGTCTCTCTGTCTCTCGGTCTCTGTCTCTCTCTGTCGCTCTCTGTCTCTCTCTGTCTCTCTCTCTGTCTCTCTCTGTCTTTCTCTCACTCTCACTCTCACTCTCTCTCTCTCTCTCTCTCTCTCTCTCTCTCTCTCTCTCTCTCTCTCTCTCTCTCTGTGTCTCTCTGTCTGTTTCTGTGTCTCTCCATTTTGTTGTCTGTCTTTCTTTCTGTCCTTATTTATTTTGATTATCTGCAACTGCCTGGAGTTTCTGTCTGTCTCTGTCTGTCTGTTTCTGTCTGTCCATATATCTGTGTGTGTTTTTCTTTCTTCCGTATAAACAAATATCTTCCGTCTCTTTCTCAGTCTGTCTCTTCGAATGGATGTCCTTGTTTTGATACCTGCCGTTGTCCCTCTCTTTACGCTCCTGCCTCTGCCTCTGTGTCCGTTTTTGTCCCCTCCCCTGTATCTGTACATCTGCCTTTGTGCCTGTTTCCCTGACTCTGCCTTGCTAGCATGCCTTGGATCTGGACAGGCAATTCTCGGATTGTGTTGCATCCTGACCGTGGCCAACTATCTGCAGGGCTGAAATAATGAGCTGTTGTTGTCTCGCGGCTGCAGCCACCGCATCACTATAACATCCGTGGCATCACCACCAGCATCACCAGCCATGCAGCCGGATTCCAGGAATAAACCGTGCCCCAACCGGACAGCCGACGAGGCATATATATATATATGTATATAAGTGTATATATATATACATATGTATGTATTTCTTGCTTATGTGCATTATCTAAGTATCCAAAGAATTAGACCTACGTGTATTTTGTTTATGTACTTTTTGAACCATACAATATATAAAACCTAACGAGGCATAATATATACTCCGCTACTGATATGCTTTCCACAAATATATCATGTATACATATTTTTGTGTATTATACTTATATCAATATTTGTTTATTATACGCCTCTTAAATATCTAAGGCCAATGGGCACGAATAATATGAAGTCGGGTCTGCCTTATCTGATATAGTAACGTATAATTCTTATTTCGCATGTATCATGTGTGTACAGCTGACTGCATAATATGAAGCGTGTGTACCTGTGGCCTTGCAGAGAGCAGAGCGATAAGAGAATATGATCTGATCATGTTTCCATATCGGGTTGTTCGGAGTTATAACGATCGATATTGGCGCCATAACTCCGGAGCTCGATGCGAAAAAGCAATAGACCTTTGCTGAGCAAATAATTGCTTGACTTATGAAGATCCGGCTTCACGAAGCAAGTATTTATTATTGTGGCAAAGATAAAAAAAACGATTTATAAGAGGGGAATGGATCATTTGACCATGCAGTGATTTGTGTCCCACCTGTACAGCCGCGTGCTGTATAAACTGCATGGCGAATCTGTTTACAGTGGCACTTATGCCACCTATACAGTGCCATCTGAGTTCTTCTTTTCTAATCTAATCTAATCTGATATTATTTGTTCTCATCTTATCACATATCAATCAATCAATCAGTCAATCAATCAATTAATCAGTATTTTATTGGTCCAACAAAAGAACATTACAAATAAATATTGCCGATTAATCGGATCGGATCCGGAATCGGCGAAAAGCAGATCAACTAATCGGAATCGGAAATCGGCAAAAATGCCAATCGGTCACACCCTAGTTTGTATCATCGATCGCTATGACAAATCGACGCTATTGATACAAAAGATATGCACACAGCGATGATCGAGAAAGAAAAAACTTCGAATCTGTTTGCGATATATCTCCACCACTCAGTAACCCTGCAGTGCCAGAGATCGGTTTCGCTCGTAATGTTCAGCAACGCCGAATAAATGAGTAGCCTATGATTGATCGATGAATCTGGGTCATCTATAACAGCTGACCGTTGCTGGACTCTGTATACGCAGTGGCGTAACCATGCCCGGGCAATTACGTGCAATTCCCGGGTTGCATTTAATTCTGCCCGGGTTGTGCAATACCCGCAGGGTCGGATTCGAGAAATTGAGAAATTTCAATTTTGAGTTTATAATGGAGGAATTTACTATTTTTTTTATCTGGTAGCAACATTTTTAGTGCTATAGTCAGTGAATTATTATAATTCTAATAGCATTGTAATAGTTGCTAATTTGCCACTTTCGAATTAATAGAAATGTCCACCAATTTCTACTTATAGGCCCATAATTATGATTAGGCCTAATGTTGAGTTGGTCTGCTGCCTCGGTTCGATTTTGACTCTAGTTACGCCACTGTGTATACGGAACTGCGATATGATTGGAAACTGTGTTAACTGACAGAGGTTTATTGCTTGGTGCATGCTGCAAACAGACGAGCTCCTAGTGGTCGTTTTTTCGTGTTCTTTCTGCACCAACTATTAAGTCTTTCTATGGCGTCTTTAAAAATTGAGACGAACGAGTTTCGTCCGTTTATAAGTTGAACCGCCCATTCCTGATGCAGTTTTTCTATCGCACAGAGATATTGGGAGATTTTATCATCATCGTGATCCATGGATCGAAGGGCTAGAGTAGGTGTCCATTTGTGTTCACAATCCCATATCCTGCTCTGCTCTTCTCAGGCAGTGCAGATCTTGTTTGCACCAAACCTTGATATCGTCTTTCCACTCCCTGTTAATGTCTTCCTCGTCGTCCATTTCCATCCATAATTCCCATCATCAATTTTTTATTTTTCCATTGTCGTCCAATCCATCTATCTATATATATGATTTATTTGGAGATTTACATTAAATTAAATTACATCACGCAGCCTTATTGGATTGCTGTTTTACTGCTGCTATAGTGTATGCGTAAGATTCATCAATGAGATCCTTCAACTTAACGACGACCCTGTGAAAGGTGTCGATCGAGCCCTATGATTAATGAACCATCTTCCCTATAGTGATCTGTCGTCATAAAGGTGTGCGGCTGGTTGAGTATGATTAATGCATGAATCTTCAATTGTCATGTCATCGTAGCCTACTGTTCGCATATTTTGGGCACGACCTAAGACTTGGAATATCCGCGCAAAAGCGCACCTGCTTCAGGGTCGTGTCAGATGAAAGGTGTCATGACTGTTATTGCTTTCGCTGCTGTCGAAAGACAAGCGCTAGGCCGATGGTTGCTCACACTGCCTCACAGCAACCGACTTGGAAACTGAACATGAGGCTTTATTGACGATTTCAAACTTGTAGGAGATCTGATCACGCCTATGAAATTCATCTGAGAGATATGTATATTATTATTCGCTTATTGAGAAAGACATCTCCGATTGGCACACCGCAGTCAGGTACAATGTCACAGATTTTAGAGAAATGATAGGTGTTAGTTTTACTCATTGCGCAGATGACCATAACGTTCGAATGAGGACTGGGCATTGTCACTGAACACTAGCATAGAAGACTCTAGGAATGAAGTTTTTATCTTTGACTGGCAGCTCAAACGGGTGTTGTCTGGGCTGGAGATTGTAGCGTCTCTTGGCCACCGGCGGGAACAGGCCACGTAGAACGTGAAACTCGTTCTGGATCACTGCTCGAAGCAATCCGCCATCCGCCCTGGTCGCCATCTCCTCAAAGGCAGTGTTGTTTTCGTTAACGATAACTAAAACGAAAACCTTCGTTAACGAAAACAAAAGGTTTTAGTTAACTAAAACTAAAACTAGAGGAAGAACGATAACGAAATAATAACTAAAACTAAGCCAGTCGAAACTAATAATAACGAAAACACATAACGAAAACCAAAACGAAAACACATAACGAAAACCTATAGCGTATAAGATATTCAATGTTTTTGGATACACGCGTTTTATAATCAGCACTTCGTTCGGTAATCTTCCGATCTTTGGAATTTTATAAGATGTCCGAACTAAATTTAGGTAGTAGACCTAAAACTAGTAGTTTTAAGTATCGATTAGAAACAGATTGTAGCGAGTGAATCCTTTTTGGTGCTAAATGCTGTATGCGGGAAAAATATTGCCAGACACGGCGAAATAACTAAAACTAATAATAACTAAAACACCTAGCATGTGAAACTAATAATAACTAAAACTAAAACTTGGCGAAATAACTAAATCTAATAATAACTAAAACACCTAGCATGTAAAACTAATAATAACTAAAACTAAAACTCAAGGCAAAACTAAAACAACACTACTCAAAGGTCAGCGAGTTCACCGGAAGAAAGCCGTTTTTGTGATGATTATTAAAACAGATTGCTGTTGAACAGCTTTGTTTATCTGAGCTGTGAATATACGAAATTCCCTCCTTGTATCTTGTCGTTCTGCTCAGTCAATTGATGTGTCATTTCGTTCTCTACTTAAGACTTACCTTGTTTCAAATTGGATGGATGCACCATCGGTTGATGTCTCGTGGATTAGACACCGACGTTTTAGAATCTTACGCATAATAATAAATAGTAATATCGAATATAATAATAATAATAATAATAATAATAATAATAATAATAATAATAATAATAATAATAATAATAATAATAATAATAATAATAATAATAATAATAACGACAATTTATATGGCGCCGTAACACGGCCATGCCGTTACAAGGGCGCCTATAAGCTGTCTAGTTTGACGGGCTGATCTTCTAGATGCTGACCTGAATATGGCTCGGTTTTGGCCTTATCGGTGGATGCCTGGATCATTAAACACTGGCATAATAAAATGTCATAGGCCTATAGTGCCTCTTAAAGAAAACTTCTGATGAGTTTGTCAGAGTTACAAGTTAAACAGAAGAAACTTACAGTCATGAAAAGAGAGCATATACATGTACACATACATGAATATTTATACCTATGAATAAATAAATACATACATACGTTGAAAGACATATTCTTCTGCGTTCTAGTAAGAGCTTTGGTTAAAAATGGTACTATTTTCGTCACTGGCTTCGTATGAGTTTAGATTGGTCACCTATACGTTACACAAGTGAGTTTTTATCTATAATATTCAGCCTTCTTTCATTGTAATTTTGCTCAATTTTGGTGATAATTTCAACGGTTCAGGTTTTCTGCTGTGTCGCTCTGGCGTTGCAAAGGAAATGCTATTTGGAGCTGCATTTCTCCTTTTCCCTTATGGCCTTCCGTTAGAAACACGACTCGGAACTCCGCTAATGCATCCAGCTTCCGAGCTCGTTTGCGTCACGTGAAACAGACGGGTTATTGCCGGAAAGCTATTCAACATACGATGAAAGGTTGTTACTTGAGGTTGCTTTGACTTTCAGCTGATACAATGTATAAGCTGTATATCAATGCACCATTAACATCTTATCAACATCTACTGAGCCTTTATGTACTTGTGAACCTTAATCTTAAGCACCACTATTTTGGGATTCGTATTTTCACCATAAGTACATGTAAGTATGTTTATTAATAACCGAGCACTAATCGCACTTTTGCTACAGACGTCTAATAAACGCAGTCAAAAAGTAGTTCCTTTTTGGTCGGTCTACATCTTGGTCATTGCACTTTCTTATCTGTTTGTCTTTTTGTCTCTTTGGTACGTACTCTGTCTGAAATTCTGTCTCTGTCTTTCAGTTTCTGTCTATCTATGTCTGTCTCAGACTGTCCGTCTGTCTGTTTGTTTGTTTGTCTGTTTGTTTGTCTGTCTTTCTGTTTGTCTGTTTGTCTGTCCTTTTGTCTTTCTGTCTGTTTGTTTGTCTTTCTGTCTCTGTCTTTCTATGTATGTCTCTGTCTGTCTGTTTGTCCGTTTGTCCGTCTATCTGTCTGTTTCTCTTTCTACAGCTGACATCTTACTCTGTCTGCATACTCGCGCCTCTGTCTTCGTGTCTGTCTGTCTGTCTGCGTCAGTCTTCATGCCTCGGTCGATTTATGAGGTAGACCTCGGTCGTCGTTTTCTGTGGTTCGTTGGGGTCGTGTCGAGAATAAGGAATCGGGAATCGGAAGAGATGATGCGATGATGCGACACACAGAGCGAATTGATAAATGGTCGACGACTCTAATAGGCTTAGAATCAGATTCAGAGACAGGTGAAAGCATTACAGCGATCGTGTGTGTCTGATTTCATGCACATATACGATATAATAGGCCATTCAAACTTATGTATATACTTGTCATTGACTGACTATATACATATACGCACAGGGCCTGCATACAAAAAATATATACATATATGAAAACATGCAGGGCGGACATGCTTTGTAGGCTGCTATTAGCGCCATGTATTGCAGACTGTCTGTTCTGTTAGTAGTTACGATTTAAGTCTTCTGTCATTTGTGTTCTTGTTAATTGTTTCAATTGCATAACTGTAAACTGTAACCGGTTGCCGTTTGTCAACCGAATTGTTTTAATAAACGAAAATATTATATACAAATAAACAGCAAACAAACAAACAAACATACAAACATACTTACCTGCATTCATGCAAACATGCCCCATGCATACATGTTTGTATGCATGTACGTATGTATGTGTGTATGCATGCATGTATGTATTTGTAAGTGTATGTATATATAATGTATGTACATACATACATATATATATACATACACATATTCATATAGGCATACATAAATAGATGCATACATACGCATGATATGTATATGCCTACATACATACATACTCTCATGTATGCATGGATGGATTTGCTTTGACGGTGTACAAAGGCTCTGGTTATCTTGATCTTTGTCGTCCTTATCATAGCTTTATTTAGCGCCAATTCCCGAAATGTAGACGATTGGCTTCCTGTCGCAATCTTATCTGGATCGAGGTCAATTTTTATCTCATTTTGTCTGCCTTATCATTCCTTGCTATTATTTCTCTCTTGTCTTGGGACCTTCAACAGAAGTGTACGATATCACGGTTACTGCAGTTCCAGAATGGTTTCCAAAAATTAGTGTGACCACAGCGTTTTGGATATAGATTGTCTGATGATGCAAAGCCCGTTCTTTGTGGCTCTTTAGTTTTCAGTGAGAGTTTTGTACGAGAGACATACAGACCATTCAATTATTATCTGCCTGCAGCTGTCCATCGCTATCGGCAATGTAAGTTCACGTAGTCACACCAGTCACCAGTTTCTAGTGTTAGCAGGCATTACTATATATATATATATATATATATATATATATATATATTTATATAGTCTACTGTCTAAGAAAAGGAGTGTCTCCATGATATAATACGTGCATTCACAATTGCTCTTGGTCAGGGAAAGCCGAACAAGCCTTGACAGATATTATCGGTGCCCATGACTGGCCTTAGGGAGTCGAAGGATGGCGAATGGTGACTCATCCTTCTTGCGCCATATAAAAGCACTGGGTTGATTTAATGCACCTCATCCACATGGTACCATGTCAATGCCTGGCTTTCTTTCAGTGGATGAGTCCATCCGTAGATTTTCCCTGCCTTCTGTGAAGATGACTCACATGTGATGTAGTGTTAATGAACATTTATATAGCGCCTCTTCAAGACATCAACTCTGCGCAAGCCTGTATGATGTTAAATGTCATTACGAACGAATGTATTCAGTTTCAGTTTCAGTTTCAGTTTATTGCTCCCAAATGAATGGTACATGAGATACATGAATAGTTTTTTTTAGCAACAAGTAATAGTTAATAGTAGGCAGTTAACAAAACAAAACATATTTGAAGTAAGTAATTAAGTAAGTAAATGAGAATATTCTTCATTGTACCAGCTTATACCGGACCGCACTCTGGTGTTCATTCATAGCAATAACATAACACAACATAACAAGGGTTTTAAGTGGTTCAGAAGACGTTTAGTCTGTGTTAGAACCGCTGCTTAGGCCTTAGGGTCTACGTAAGTGTCAATAAATGCCAATAAGAATACAGCGCTCCAACCATCAACGTTTTTCACTTATTATTGTCAGCTTGGGGCATGACACAGTCGTGGCAGCGGGGTCGGAGGGTACATACCGTTGGGTTTGTTTTGGAGGGAGTAACCTATGCAGAACATGGCCCGGATTTTTCATGGCCGCAAAAAAATGACAGGTGTCGGTTTGGCGGCAGAGTTCTTCAAATGTTAAGCTGTCACTGGGAGTATCGCAGGTGGATCAACCTGTTCAATACAGACTGGAGCCCCCATTTCCCCGCTGCTCGGCAAATCCCCACCATTCCGCGGCAGCACAAAGCAGACGATCCCACCGTAGTGGCGCGCGCCACATCACAGAGCCTGAAGCCAGAAATTCCCTTTAAATAGAAAGGATACGCAATGCATAGAAAAATAATCGTGTGTTTATGTAAATGTATGAAATTTCACAGCGGCGGCGACGGCTGCAAGATCAGATTATTTGCCGGCGTTTAGTAAAACGAAACCTGCTGAAGTCAGGTTGCTCAGTCTGCCTCAGTGAAAGTTTTTTTGAAGGCTACGTAGGCCTTGTAAGTAGGTAGGCAAGTAGTTTGGACAAGAAAGCAGGTTGGTAGGTAAATAAATGTAGAGTAGTCGCAAACTCTACTTTTCTAAAGTGCTACTATAAAGCTAAGTGTATGGAACCAGTTTATTAACGAACGCTGCGTCAAGTGAGGGGTTGTCCAGAGATGCTAGGTGATGTTCCGAGTCCGCTTGCCCGAGTGAGACACAGACAGACAGACAGAGACAGAAAGGCAAAGAGAGAGAGAGAGAGAGAGAGAGAGAAGCAGAGAGAAAGCACGCATCGAACAATGTATGTCAGCAAGAAATTAAATCCACTACATAGTTGAGAAAAATTACGTTACTGCTTTCATCTTAGAGCTCTCGGTCGAGTGTGGTTAGAAGTTTCGTTGAGTTGTAAACAGAAGACAGTTACTGGTCTTCTGAATATGAATTCCACTTTTGAAGTGTTTCTAAAGGTGCTATATAAGTGGCTGATACATACATACATACATACCAGTAGCGTAGCATGGAAACAATTTGGGATACCATTGGACATGGTCGCAAAAGTTAAGTTTTTGTATTTTCGCATATAAAGCATATAAAAATTTTCGGCAAATTTATTTGGGTGTTTGAACCCATAACCCAGCCCCCTAAATACGCCCGTGATACATACCGTCTCACGAGGAATAGAAAGCCAAAAGTCCAGATGAGACTGAGTAGCACTCAGGGGTCGTCCGTGGCAACTGACCTTTGATGGAGACTTGACACAAGTTGACAGCCGACCCAACGACAGTACTGTTGTGCATGATACAGAGAGTGTGACGTCGTATAGATAGTCACACTCTAAAGCCGGGTGTTCACAACTAGAACACATTTTTAAACGCCAAATTGTAACACTAATAGAACGCGTCCGGGCGTTTCTAATGTTAACGCTGGCATTAAGTTTTTGAACACTAGTGTTATGATTATTGAACACCTATGCGCGTCACTAATAGAACGCGTCCGGCGTTTCTAATGTTAACGCTAGCATTAAATTTCTGAACACTAGTGTTACGATTTTTAAACGCTTGATGGGTGTTCTACTCGTTAACGCATGACGTGTGCAAATTTTTAAACGCGTAAATGTAACACTAATAGAACGCGTCCGGGCGTTCAAACCCTGCTCTAAACGCTAGTGCTCATGAACGGAACACAACAATGTGCTCTTCATTAACACTAGTGTTCTCAACCTATGAACACTTGCCATAACCACAAATTTTCAGAGTTGAGAGAAAACACGTATATATTCATAATATACAATACAATATAACGAAAGCAATTGCATGTATAGGCCTAATACATTCAAAAATTAAGACAAAATATTAACACAGCTATTTCAGGAGTCAGAATTGAGATATAAACTAATCATACTTCAATGCAATTGCACAGTAAGGGTTCGTCCATAAAGGACGCCCCAAAAAGTACCGCCTTTGGACCTTCCATCACCCTTTGTCCGCTTTTGGCCTTACTCTCCCACTTTGCAGACGTCTGCACTCCAAAGCCAGGTAAGTTATAATGCATTAACATGCAGAAGACACCCTTACAAAACTCCTTGTTCTATATCTTAATTTATAAGCACATGCATAATTGAATTGTCTGAATACTTGCTATTTGAAACTTGAATGTAAAGCAAGTTTCCATACGTCAATTACAGCACTTAAAGCTGTAAAAACTGAATCAATGTCTCCCATCGTATAACTGAAGTTTGTGCTTAAAGCAGGTTGAACTAAAAGCCTTGTACATGTACATGTAGACTCATCTGGACGTCTGCTTAAGCCATAAGACTTCCTCCCTTGACCGCATTTGCATGACCCTCTCTTCCTCCTCTGTCCGGATATCAGATATATGTGAATGAACCACAACCAAGTGTCATGGATATTTAAATTTAAATCCAAATGCTAATAAAAAATATAAAAGCACACATGCATATTCCAACAGAACATAGAACTACAAATATCCTAAATTAACTAGAAATTAATTACAATGCCATTGACATTGATGACAATTGTTAACATTGAAATTTCACATTCAACTTTAGCATCTGAAAATCCTGCAAATAATGGTTCTTTTTATTTTGTCAGTGTCACAGGATAAGACGTGGTTAATCGTTAGGTAATGACTCCTGCAAACTTTCCATAACAGCACACAGTTTCGTAATGAAAAATGTGAACTGCTGAATTGCTGGTGTCCTTCACATAATTGTCAGAGTTTGGAGAACGCCCAAAAGATTAGCATAAAACCTAGAGTATTCTAGGTCGAAAACATAGTGTGAGACAAGCAGCAGCAGGGTGGCACTCAGAATATTGGTCTTTGGCACTTTAGTCACAGCTGTGTCACTTACCCACAACGAAAATGTGGGTAAGTCGTTGCTCACTGTCAGAACAACGATATGCAGGGCTCACTCTCCGCTGTCTCCAAAGACTGTGCCACAGCATTGTCTGCAATGATCTGAAACAAAGTGCACAACATGCAAAATGACTAGTACTACAGTATGTGTAAAAATATAATAGATGACGTTTGATTGAACATTATGCACATTGAAAGGCAGGCATGAAGAAGACACAGAGAGAAGCTGACAAGAGATGACTTGTCCTAAATTATAGGACAAGTCATCATTGTCCTATAATTTAGGTACACTGGATAGATTGCAAATATCAAATATGGAAATATATTTGAGCAGTTGAAATGTATTAATTTTAGTTTATAAAATGGCTTGAACATTCAACTAATGAAACTGTTATAATGATTATCCTTAAAAACAACTTACATTCAAGAGTAATTTGCAAACTATGATTATTAATGATTTGTTTTCACCATGGCGCATTGAATTGCTCCTTGCATTGTGAGTAAATTTATAGCAATGAGAAATTGTGATAAAAATTAGACCATAGAAAACTTTCTGAATCAACAGTCACTGACCTTCAACACAACTACTACAGAGGAAGCTGGAAAATGCGGGCCTCTTTCCTTCTCACTTCCCTGGTTGAAATGTGTCTCGTGCTCTACAAGTGAACTGCACGAGTAACATTCGGCCAGTACCCTATACAAAAAGATACCAGACATATAATCGTAATCGTAATACTCTCTAAACTTCTAATGCGCCACTCGAAAGCCTGTTTTGAAATTGATGTGTTTTAAAGAGACTTTGGGGATCCAATCTATTATCCATTCTAGCAGTTAACACTGTCTGTTTAATAATCCAAAAACCAACAAAATCACATTTAATTAGGCCCTATAAACTTTATAAATTCCCAAATACTGTCGGAAGCATGTTAAACATCAAATTCAGGCAGTAAAACACCACTACCGACTACTTCGCCCTTGTCACTTGAAGTTATTGGATCAGCAAATTTTTACAGCAGCATTTATGACCTGTTTGTGATGACGATGTAGGCCTACATTGCACTTTTAAATTGTTATATTTCTGTGCTGCGTACCCGCATGCCACTCTGAAATTTGGTTCATGCTGAAGTCATCTGGCGCAACGAGTCTTTAAATCTGAGAAGAAATTGTTCCCAAAAAATACAAGAATCACAACGAAAGCAGTTATTATCCATGTAAAGTGCTAAATGGGTTAATTACATTTCATCAATGAAACCGAGGAATCAGAAATTGCTATATTACAAGGACTATAGCGTCTTAAAGTACATTTGCAATTTGCTATTGAATATTATGACGTTACGTTTGCACATTTCGTGCGGAGACATACTCACGCTTGTGTAGTTTTACAACAATTTTAAGCACATAATGAACATATCCAAAAGATTTCTAGTTTCAGCAGTATCTTTGAAAATAAAACTTCAGCACATAGTTCAAAACATAACCGCCATTCCGCCAAGAACGAATGTGGGTCGCGTATACGTACAGACTTCATTAATATTCATAACCCTATGGAAACAATGCGCCTCGATAGGCGCATGGTAAACTTAGTTTGCTTTGCAAACTGAAAGAACATATCAAATAAATAAACGAAACATTAGAATTTATTATAATATCTAAATTCCTAAAATATATCTACTGCGATGCCTGACTGAATACTTAACACAACCTTAGCGAACTATTTATGGACAGATCACCAATGGCGGACGAAGACGTGATTAATATTCATCATGTCGTGGTCAAAGATTGAACGCATGCGTTCAAATATTGCAGCCCAGCGCGTCCTTAATTGAACGCCGGTGTTCAAAATATGCAGCTCTAACGTACACTAAGTCTTGTATTCAACTTACTTCACGTACAAATGCTATAGGAATTAAAATGTTATTCATGCCATTTATAGGCTAATTGTTTTTGATCGTATACGCTTTAATGTTACATTTTACATTGTTACATTGTTACGATTTTGATTGTTAGCTTATATCGCGCCATATCGTATTTAGCAGTATTCTGACTTGATATCGATAAATTTTTTAATTATTTACATAATGAATTCTGCATTTCTAAGTATTATGGAGAATTTTTCTCTTAGTCCCATTTTCAGTTTCACGGTCTTTGACGTAAATGTCTGTTGTCCGTAACTTGAACACGTCGTATTGAACACACGTGTTCATATTTCTGTACGCCAGTGTTTATTTATAGAACGCCTCAGATGTGCTGCCGGATGCGTCCGGCGTTCTGAGGATTTACAGTGCACCCAGAAGACAAGCGTTGGACAGTCACTGGTTATCCACAACGATGTTCGTTCGCAGATAAGGAGGTCTCAGTGATGATGATGATGACGATGACGACGACGACGACAACGACGACGACGATGATGATGATGCATTCGTTGGTCTTCTTGAATCAACTGCCGACTCGGATTCTTCTTTGCGATGTAACAGGCAATCAGAGGCATCGCCGAACCCAATTGCCTTGTGTCGAACTAGGGTGTCAAATTAGACACGAAATGGAAACCTTCATTAGCTGTTGTCTCCATCGGTCCCTGCCCCAACATACGACGTTTCTTCTGCCGGCTTTCTTATCCTTGTCACGGAGTAACCCAGTCCCCCAACGTCATCTACCTCTCTTTTGACGCACAATTACCCATCTCTGTCTCTCTGTCTCTCTGTCTTTCTCTGTCTCTCTGTCTCTCTGTCTCTGTCTCTCTCCCTCTCCCTCTCCCTCTCCCTCTCCCTCTCTCTCTCTCTTTCTCTTTCTTTCTCTCTCTGTGTCTCTCTCTGTCCGTCTCTGTCTCTGTCTCTGTCTCTGTCTGTCTGTCTGTGTGTGTCTCTCTCTGTCTCTTTGTGTGTGTGTGTCTCTGTCTATTCTGTCTCCTCTCTCTCTCCCTCTCTCCCCCTCTCTCTCTCTCTCTCTCTCTCTCTCTCTCTCTCTCTCTCTCTCTCTCTCTCTCTCTCTCTCTCTCTCTCTCTCGCTCTCTCTCTCTCTCCATCTGCTCTTTGAGCCTCGCAAGCGGATCAAGATGCGAGTCGTAATAACGTGACATCAGAGTAAAACTTCTTCTCTCTCAATAGGTCTCAGGTCAGTCAGTCAAGTCAGTCTACTGGTCTTTCTGTCAGCCATTCGGACAGTATAGGTAGTACTCTCTATTGGTCGCTCACTCGGTCTCTTTACCAGCCTGCCAGTCGAATGGCTCAGCCTGTCCATCCATCTGTCTGTCGGTCAGTCTAACTGATTGTTGGACCAGTCTGTTGGTCATTCATTATACTACTGGTAATAACATGGATTCCAAATTTAATTCTGCTTTAGAACATGAACTCCTCAAAACAATTCACGCTAACATACATATAGTACCATGTCCATCGGTAGTATACTTGTCTGCTTGTTGGGCATGTCTGTTTGTCTGTCTGTCTCTTGGTCAGTCTATCTATATGCTGCCATGGTTGGGCCAGTCTATCTGTCTGTCTGTCTGCTTGTCACAGTGTCTCTCGCTCAGACTATCTTTCTGCTTGTGTATATGTCTGCTTCTTGGGCCAATTTGTTAGTCTGCCTATCTATATGGTTGTTGAGCCAGACTGTTTGTTTCTCTGTCTGTCTCTCGGTCGGTCTATCTATATGCTGGTTGGGCTGTCTTTTTGCCTCACTGTATATCGGTCAGTCTATCTGTCTCCTTTGTATCTGTTTGCTTCCTTTTTGGCCACTTTGTCGGGCAATTGGAAGAGGCTTTCGCCTTGGATTTCTGTTTTACTCGAGCGTGAAGACGCAGCGCAAAGTGAGTGAGGCTGCAAATGCATCCAATCAACCGTGTTCCAACCATTTATGTTCATCTTCGCTCTTACTATACAGAGTCTACGCACTTTGCTGGCTGATCTCCGTTGTCTCTTCCTTGCTCGTTTCTATTCCTCGTTTGTTTCTCTTGTGTCGTCTTCGATCACTGAGCATTTGTAATCGATTGGCGACCGTTTTTAAGCCAATCCATCAAAGAGTTTGCAATTTCGGTCGGTAAAACTTTCTCCTTAAGAAGTAGCAGTCTATAAACGAAAGGGGAGTAGAAGGAAGCAAAAGAAATGGATGAGACAAGGAAGCTGACGAGAAGGGTACAGAGAAGAGGGGAAACTCGTTCAATCAATCAGGCAATCAATCAATCAATATTCGGTTATTCAAGAAATCTAGCTGACATAGACGCAACAAGTAACATTTCGCTAGCAGAAGAATGTTCATGATTATGATTAGAGAAGAATGATCATGATTATGATTAGAGAAGTATGATCATGATTATGATTAGACAAGAATGTTCATGATTATGATTTGAGAAGAATGTTTACGATTATGATTAGAGAAGAATGATCATGATTATGAATAGAGAAGAATGATCATGATTATGATTAGAGAAGAATAATCATGATTATGATTAGAGAAGAATGATCATGATTATGATTAGAGAAATATGTTCATGATTAAGATTAGGATTAGTCTATTAGATTAAGTGATTGTCAGTAAGCACCTTTGAATAAAACTCAAGGAATACAATTCCTCAATCCTTCCAAACTGCGAAATTCTCTGCCTCGTCGGCAGTAAACGTAGTAGGCGTTATGACATCGTTTGACAGTGCCCGCTTTAATTAGCTCTTCGCTTCAAAGACTCGGCCACGCATAAGCGAGCGCTCAGTCTCTCAGTCGCTAGGACGGTCGACTCCAGGTGGCGCTTAGGTCGAGTCCTATAAATTGAGGCGAATGGTCAGCTTTGCATGCAGCGACCATTTGCCCTTTCTCATTAATTATCCCGGCCTCGCGACAACACTGACTCTGACGGCATTAGAGCAGCTCTGCCCGGTCGGTCAGCACTATGCAGCCAGAGGGAGGAACGTCGTTGATCTTCTGCAAATAGGTATATTTACCACGGAGCGTAGTGTTGAACGTAGACTGTTTGTCTCAGTGGCACTATGACAGCTTTTAAGAGGAGGCGAGGAAGGATGGGCTATTTAGCGTGTCGGGTTAAATATTGCAGTGGTTTTAACAACACAGATTGCACACCTTCTCGGTCATGTGAAACCCTGGTCGTATTATGGTTTATTACGGCAGACTGAGAAACCCCAACCGAAGAGTAGTGCTAATGGAAGTAATTTAACTCACCTTTCACGAAGACTCTATGGTTTTTGTTGGTACCGGTACTACAACGCCAAACAGTTTAAAGCTATCTAATTATGTCATAGTGACATAGCCTATAGGTTCGACATAGATTCTCCCACATATCTGCATTCGTGGTTGAACAACTTCACTGCTCCCTCTATCTGCCCGAATACAATTCGAAGTTTTTATTTGAGTTCTGAAGTGTCAATTGGGTCTTGCTCCTAAGTGCGATCTCATTCTTCGCCCCATCTCTGCCACTTCGCTTCGTCCTCTTCGATCGTCTGATCGGCTTGACTTCTTTGTTCCCGGCGTCAGGACCGCCATGGCTCAATCCAGATCCTTCGCCTGCATAGGTCCCTCTCTGTGGAATGGACTTCCTCCACCGGTCCGCTCCGCCATCCTTTCTGATAGTCTTCCTCATCATTTTCTAAACTAAATCCTGCCTTTTTCTCTCTGGGTTACTCGCACTGGGAGCGCTTCTGAAAGGCTCATGTTGAGAGAAGAGTTTTATAAGTGGCCAAATACAATACAATACAATACAATATAAGCCTTCATTGATTAAGATGCTGTTGTGGACATGAGGCGCTATATAAATTCCCAGTTACGTCGCATTTAAAACTCGCCTACATCCTTGAGACTGTCGCGCAGGGAGCGCCTCTTATTACGTTGTCTTGTAAGAGGCGCTATTTGGATAAATAATACAATGCAATGTGATATAATGCGGGTCTTATATTATTTTTAATGCAGTTGCTACTCCTTCACGCTTCCCTGCGTCGGAGGAGCCATCCACCCCTTCCCTCCCAGTTGGAGCGACCATAATTTCTCGCTCGGACACAGAGTGGAAGCTACAAGCGACCGAGACCGTTGGATGATCGTTAAGGATAGAAGGGACGTGAACTCGGCCAACATAAACTGCAAACTTTCCAGATGGTAGCTGGACAAAAGCAAAGGCTTAGGCCGAGAGCGCAGCGGATGAGCAGCGGTCATGCAGCGGATAAGCAGCGGTCACGCGACGCTGAGCATTAAGATCAACGAGGGATTGTTCCAGACAGATGCCACGTTAAAAACAACGTCAATATTCCTCTGCATGTGTATGTGCAATTATGCAAGCAGATATTCATATGTATATTATAATAATAAGCTCATGTATTAGCATAAACAAGAATATGGACATATATCCTACAATACACACAAATACAGATGCAGATAATCATACTTATATTATAATAAGCATATGTATTAGCATAAATGGAGACATAGACATAGGCAATACACGCAAATACAGATGCATACGCACTTAGGCCTACAGCCCTACACATACGCATCCACGTGGGCCCAGCGGTGGTGTAGGGGTATGTTCGGTGCCTTGCAGCTGGAGGGTTGCGGGTTGGAATCCACCTCAAGCCGCCGCGTAGGGACCCTGGGCAAGTCCTTCACTCGCAATTGCTCATGCGCTTCGGCGTGAAACTCCGATTCAGTGTCCGCGCTGTAGTCGGGAGCGCCTCTGAGTAGAAATCTTGAAGGGGCGCTATAACAAGTGCTCATACATACATACATACATACATACATACATACATACATACATACATACATACATACATACATACATACATACATACATACATACATACATACATACATACATACATACATACATACATACATACATACATATACAATACACGCAAATACAGATGCATACGCACTTAGGCCTACACATACGCATCCACGTGGGCCTAATACGTAACGATATATTTGTGCACATAGGCGTAGCTACATTGAGGCATGCACGAGGCCTCCTCTTGCTTTTTATATACTGGAATTTCGATTGCCTAATGTAATGACCAGGATTTTGCCAATGGTCTGTGAAGTTGCCTCCTCTTGAATTTAAGTCTCGCTACGTGCCTGTTCGTGCATCTTTTATGTACATTATACACACTAAATGCACATGTACGTTTGCTTGGATGTTTGTACGTATGTCTATATATATATGCATAAGTAGTTTCTTGCAGCTTTACGAGCATTTTCGGCCGTGTACGCAGAGCGGCGGGGAAATGATATAAAAAATAATGCCTTATTAGCAACGAACTGAGGAGTCGGCAATATGTTATTTGTAATTATCGACTTGCGGTCGGGCGCTCATTATGCAGGTTGGTCACGCACTACACTCGGCCGTGCGGTATTTTGGCTTCGACGGGCGGAATAGGAGGATATCGTCCCTGAAGTGCTGTTCAAGTCTGTGTGAAATGTGCGAGATATCAGCGAATGCGGCGCTAGAAGAAAGACCTATAGCGAAAGATCAATTGATGGTCTGTGTGTCGTATACTTGAGCTGTACGATGGGCATCATTAGGCGTTAATTTTACGACACCCGACTCCGACGACTGATTGCGTTTAAAGGCTGACGTGATTTGTGAACCGGTCAAAGAATGACTGGACACTGACTGACCGATTGACCAACGACTAATGGCATTAATACAATTGACTAAATGACCAAAGATAGTAATTGTAATTGCAGATGTAGGCTAACTTACAATAGCAAATAATTGTAGATGTAACTTACAATTGGAATTATTTACAATTAATTGTAATTTTAGATGTAACTTACAATTACAATTGCTATTAATTGTACTTGTAGATGTGTCTTGCAATTACAATCACCTACAATTAATTGTAATTGTAGATGTTACTTGCAATACAATTACTTACTATCTTTAAACTGGACATGCATGGTCTCACCAACTAGCCAACCACTTACCAATTGTATCAGTTACTGGCCAACTGATAGCCATGGTAATTTACCATCTTTGAGTTGGGCGCTGACTGTCCAGTTTACAGATGGTATACGAGTGACGTATGTCAGTTAAAGACCAGTTGTTTACTATAGCCAATAACTATACATGCGATCAGTGAATATGGCAATGTGTAGCGCATTAACGGTGTGTTTAGCCATAATTATTAACCTTCTATTTAAATATCTTAATATAATAAAAACGCAACATTTACCAAATATCCAGTTACAACTGATCAACTTGCCAGTTACTGACTAAGCCTATATGGTTATTGTCTGACAAACAGCTGTTCCGAAAGCTGCCAAGACCATAGTTTGCACAGTGGTACCAGCGGCGGCGCTACAGCAGGGCAAGCCAAAGCAAATGCCGTGATACAAAAATAGCCTTTGCCCTGGTCGATGCCCTGCCACAAGTCTGCCAGAATTTGTCCTTGCCGAAGATTTATTTGGGGCATAAATCTCCCTCTGCACTGATTACTTGTATGACTGCCCTGGATATGCCCTGGTTAAAAAAATGTATGGCGCCGCCTCTGGGTAGTATACGATTTGGCTGTTTCCTTCCAGTCCAAGATAGTGGAACAACTGCGTGTGCATGGCGACACTAACAGGCGACGTCTTGGCTGAAAAAGAACTGTATGGCTTAAGTAATTTGTGCATCACTGTGGAAAAACCTTCTCAATCTCTTGCCATTCAGCAAGCTACATGTCATTACTACGAGATATGATTCTGAAGTCTGAGCGCTTGGTCGCACATGAAACCATGACAAACATGCGAAAGACTTGAAAGTTTCGCTTTTTTCATTGATGGATGAAAGCTGCAGCATCGATTGATGTTACATGGTCGTCTTTTGCTTTTTATCTGATGTGCAAATTGATTTAGTAGAAGATTGTTGCGCCGTAGAAATCGGATGACAAACTGCAATCATGAAGCCAAAAAGCGGAAGAATAATGACAGAAATACCAGAAAAGAGGACGAGGATGAGGCATGGGAAATAGAGACATAGAGGAAGTGGTCAGAGAGAGGGGAAGACACACAGACCAATAACTCATTGTAGGCGATTAATGTGCATGGTAACTTACCACTTTACCATATCTTACCAGATGTCCAGTTACTGAATTTGTGGTAACAACTGCAGAGAGCGGACACTTTTGGTCATAAAGAGAGCAGAAGGATAAAGAGAAGTGAAACGCAATTGGCAGCGCTAGATAAAGACAGAGGTAAGAAGGAGAAACATGCAAGAGATAAAGGCAGAGGTAAGAGAGAGAGAGAGAGAGAGAGAGAGAGAGAGAGAGAGAGAGAGAGAGAGAGAGAGAGAGAGACAGAGAGAAAGGTTTAGAGACATGCAACATATAAAGAGGTTAAAAAGAGAAACATACAAGAGATAAAAAAGAGGTAAGAAAGAGACACATGCAAGATATAAAGACAGAGGTAAAGAAACAGAGCCATACAAAGAAAGTCAAAGAGTAAAAGGAGTTAGTTTTAAAAAAAGAGAAAACGAGGACGAGTAAGCTACAGAAGCAAATAAACAGATATATCCACGCGCACAGAGAGAGATACACAGACATCCTAGACCGATACAGGCATAGAAAACAACACTGCCACAGAAATACATTTGTAAACAGACTCCCTGGTATACGGAGACAAATGAACCGCGGCCGAGAGTAGGTATAGACTGCTGGCGACAAAGACTCGGACGCGGCCTAGAATCAATCTGCGTGTTATTTGTCCGTTGAGGTTCTCCCAGATAAATCAGAGCAACCGCTGGAACCTCTGCAGAGCCACCATCGCAACCATAGCCAAAGACATTGCCAGCATCGATTTCGCTCGCCGCCACCGCGCGATGATATTTTTGTTCATGCGCAACTGCAGCGGCGGCCGCGGGCACAAGTGCGCCTGGGGGAGCAAAGCGTCTGGGTGGCTAATTTACCCGGCCCCGTATGGGACGCCAGAGGCCACCGGCAACGAGGCAACGGAGACAGTGTGTCCGTCACGGAGATCACACGCCGGGGAATCTCGGCGGGCGCGATTACGAACGACGAACGGTGGTTAGCAGAGAGGATGGGCGTCCACCGAAATCCGGCATTTAATTAAGACATCGCGGGATAAGGTGACAGGTTCGACACCGGCGGGAGGAGGAAAGGGGCAGCGGCAAGGCCAGGCATAGGGGCGGGTGGGTGAAGAGCCTGTGACGCCCCGTGGAGGAGTATAGCTGGAAAGGAGTTTTTTCGAAGCCGCTTTCAGGATCGGCTGATGGAGAGGGAAAGAGAGAGAGAGAGAGACAGACAGACAGACAGACAGACAGACAGACAGACCGCGGGCGACAGACAGAGACAGAGAGACAGAGAGACAGACAGAGACAGAGACAGAGACAGAGACAGAGACAGACAGAGAAGACAGAGAAGACAGACAGACAGACAGACAGAGACAGAGAGACAGACAGACAGACAGACAGACAGAGACAGAGAGACAGACAGACAGAGACAGAGACGGAGACAGAGACAGAGACAGAGATAGAGATAGACAGAGACAGAGACAGAGAGACAGAGGCCGAAATGTTGGAAATAAAACGGAATTCGGAAAATGTCAGAACGATCAATGCTACACTCCATCGTTGCCTCCGATCTGATACGGTCGAGACTCGACGCACCCAACTATTAGATACTCGGCTCTTTTCGGCATTCGCCGGACGAATTCGTCGTTGTCATGAATGCGACATCACCCGGTTCCAACCCGTGCGATATACTCACTATTCGCGTCTACAATCGCCGCGCAGATTTCATCTAGATAGCGACATATATTCTATAAAAAATAGACCCATGAAAACGATTCACGAAGTAATTCTCCACATTACATCAACCAATATGCATGGAAAACATATAGGAAAACAATCTCGTATTATACCATGTGTTCCGATATTTATATAGCACACGCAGATTTTCTAACTGTAACAGTGATCATATGGTTTAACATGAAGAGGGATTCATAATGCGTTCCGCTGTCTGGCTGGCAGAGATCGCGGTCGAGGCTTCCAGATCTTTCGACAGAAGCACTGATACATCTGATACGAAAGAAGCATGAAATACTGCCTTTTTCTGCCTGCCGTATACAGATTGCCTCTGTGTCACGCTGTCTCTCACAGGGACTACCGAATGACCTTTCCGAATATTTCAACTGCCTCCTTCTGCGCATTTCAGTCCTCAGCCCCATTTTTAATGTTTGACGGGCAATCGATAGCTCGCTCCCTTTGCATACATCGGCCACGAGCTCGATCTTGCGGTCGATCGAAATTGAAGTACATACATTGCGACAGTGGGAAGGCTGTTCACGCGTGACCGCCTCAGTCAACATGTCGTATCAGTTGGCATTGGCGTCAGCTGGGGAATGGTGAGGGGCGGGCTCTGCGACATTCTGGTTCCATGTTAGGGATTCTCACAATCTCCTGCCATTTCGTTCTCCCTTTGTAAAGAGAAGAACGGAGTGTTTCAGATACGTTCCACAATGAATCATTTGTCTAACGACATAAACTTACCCCCCCCGTTATTTTTGACAATTCCCATACTGGTTTCTTTTCTTGTAAAGTTGGTGAAAGTGCCATAGATAATAAAAAATAGGTAATTTTCGGTATTTTTCCAACGGTAGTAAGGCAAAGGTTAGTGGTCGTGTGTAGAGCGTTACTGTCAACCACAGTCACTTTGTCATCGTATAACACTGAAAGTGTGCAGATCGTGTGCTATTCTTGACTCTAAACCCTTAAGCGATGAGCAATTATTGAAGTTCTTCAATAGTAATAGCTAATCGTAAATAGCTAACAGGAGCCTACGACAAAGGTGCCATAGAAGTCAGTGGAGGATTGTACTAAAATTCCATCTGTAGTTTCCAGTTTATCGTACATGTGCACTTAATATATTTCTCGTTCTCCTTTGTCAACTTATAACTATTCCCAATATATCTCCTTTACTGACTTATTCTTTTGGCGTCTCATTTTAGCGTCGCATTTCCCTCCGTCTCTCTAAAACAATGTCTTGGTACTACAAAATTCTCAGAGATGAATGAAAAGAGATGCACACGTCTGCTTGTCTTAGTTGTTCCGATTTATCTTTTCCACCATAACTTTTGTAGAATTATATTTGGTTCTTTTCCAGTTTCTTTATCATCAAATCTGACTTCCGTTAATCTTATCGGGTATCTCTTTCTTTATCCGTGTTTATTGATTTATTACTGACAAACTGCAGTAAGATTTCATAGTTACAGTATACTGATGATAACAAATGTAACAGGAGTCGAATTTAAGTTATGGCATCCATGCAAGACGCCCATCTGTCCTACTGTATATTTGTATGTTTCACCATGATTTTATATATTTGTGTATGCTAATCTTCCATTGATTGTATCGAATATCTCTTTTATCCATTAATCTTATCGGATATCTCTTTCCTCCGTTGCTCTCATCCTAGTTTTCTCCAGTTTATCTTCTCCTTGCATGGTTTATCTTCTCCTGCTGGGTGTTGCAGCAGTCGTGCTTTATCTTCTGTTCCAGTTTCGTGGCAGATCTCCATGCTATCCGTCGACCAAGTGCACATCGTCAATCCGGGAGACTCCGTCGTCCTCGAATGCAAATTCCACGCCGATCAATACAGTCTCTTCGATTACCCGGTCCTCTGGCGAAAGTCGCAGTTCGACGAAGATATTCAGGTGAACATAATGGGCAACATCAACGAACCTTTCCTGTCGAGTAATCGCTTCGAAACGACCTTCACGGCCACTCCGCCGCGATACGGTCTCCAGCTGTCCATCGAGGGTAAGTAGGGACAGCGACGCCAGATTCAATTGCTCAAACATGTCACGTCCCCTGCTCAACCCACGCCACCAAAAAACTGTCACATAAATACTGGACCATAATAGTTTTCGCTTTTGGTATATATATAAGTATACATACATATATACAGTTATATATATATATATATTTGGTATATAAATACACTTATGTGTATATGTATTGTGTATATATAAACACTTATGTGTAAACACACACTGATAAAGGCAAGCATGCACAGATATATAAAAACACGGTGATACAAACAAGCGTATTATACAGGGATACACAAACACACATAAGCTGAAGCAAGTAACTGAACATGCAAGCAAACAAACAGCATGCAAGCAAGCAGACAGAAAAAGCAAGTATGCATACATACAAACACTCATTTACAA
Organism: Aporrectodea caliginosa; assembly: GCA_020284085.1. NCBI lineage: Eukaryota > Metazoa > Annelida > Clitellata > Crassiclitellata > Lumbricidae > Aporrectodea > Aporrectodea caliginosa. The sequence continues at coordinate 1,221,347 of JACEVL010000132.1, read as the reverse complement.
ATATACGCACATACGTACGTACACACATAGTAGTTGCTAATTACATTTACATATGTATGTATGTATGTATGTATGTATGTATGTATGTATGTATGTATGTATGTATGTATGTATGTATGCATGTATGTATGTATGTATGTATGTATATACGTATGCATGCATGTATGTATTGTATGTATGTTTGTATGTATGTATGCATCCATGTATGTATATGTATGTATGTATATGTATGTACAGAGTGGGCCATAAAAAAGGAACCCCCTACGCATTTTTGCTAATATTTCGGCCAAAAGTAAGAATTTTTAAATCAAATTTCACAGGCTGAAATGTAATTCATATCTACGTATAGGCTAGCGTTTGTTTGAAAACAATTATTTGAGAAGTGACTTAGTAAAATCGTTTTTTGTTGCTTTTTGTTGCGTTACGTTTTTGAACCATCAAAAAACAGTGGGTGGACTCACTAAAAGTTTTATTACACATAAATGCTCGTAGTATTAGGAAAAACTCTAATGCGATTAACATTGAATTGGCCCAATTGAAGCATAAATTTTCTCTTATAGCCATTACTGAGACATGGACAACGGACAATGACCTGGATACTGTATTTATCCCAGGGTACACCATGCTCCTTAAATCTCGATCTCATGGTAAAGGAGGGGGAGTTGCCTTATTTCTGAATGAGATAACCATCCCTTCTTACACGCTTAAATGTTACTCTGTTGATGATCATCTTATGGAGAGCTTGTTTATTCAGATCTGTAATGCTGGAAAATCTATAATTGTTGGAGCTGTCTATAAGCCCCCGAATGTGGACCTCCCTTCCTTTAACACTGCCTTTGGTAACCTACTAGCCAGACTGCACTCAGAAAGGAAACCCTGCTATTTACTAGGAGACTTTAATATAAATCTCTTGAATACTGATAAACATCGAGAAACTGAAAACTTCCTTAACCTACTTTATGCACATAGTTTTTATCCACTAATAGACAAGCCTACCCGTATTACTCCTGATTCTTCGACTCTAATAGATAACATTCTTACAAATGTCCATCCTTCAAGTATTAAGAACTCATCAATATGGATTACAGATATCTCCGACCATTTGCCTGTCTGTTGCACGACCTATGTCTCACAGAATAAGCCAAAACCAGAAATGAACTCATTACTCTTTAAAAGAATAACTACTGATGACTCTATGGCAAGATTTAAGCAAAAACTGGCACTTATCGAATGGGACTTGACTGAGAATTCTGAGGTTAATGTATCTTTTGATGATTTCCTGAATAAGTTTACTCATTGTTATAATCTCTGCTTCCCTCTTAGTCGGGTAGGAGGTAAATCGAAGTCAACTGATCTACCGTGGTTAACTTCTGCACTGAAGAAATCTATTAAAAAGAAAAATGTAATGTATAGAGAATGTGTAAAAGCTAAAAATGGTAATAGCAAGATTCTATTCAATAAATACAAAACCTACCGGAATAAGCTGACCTCACTGTTGAGAGCAGCTGAGAAAGGATATTATGCAAACAAACTCCAACTCCATAGAAATAGTCTGCACAAAGTTTGGCAAACTATCAACACAATCATTGGTAAAAGTGCGTGTACTCCTAAAATAACTGAAATAGACCATGGTGGGTGTAGGGTTACTGACTCTAAACTTATAGCTGAGAACTTTAACAATTATTTTAGTAACATAGGTCCCAAGTTAGCTCAGTCTATTGTTCCAGTTAGTAATAAGCCAAACGACTACCTTAAGTCTCGAACCCTGCAATCTATTTTCTTCGCCCCGGTGACGCCCCCTGAAATCATAGACTGTATTGCTCTGATGAACAATTCTCATAGTAGGGGTTATGATGAAGTCTCGACAATGGTTTTAAAACAATGCTCCCTTGAAGTTTCTTCTGTTTTAGCAAACTTATTTAACCAGTCTTTAACTCAAGGTGTTTTTCCCGATCAGCTCAAACTAGCAAAGCTCATTCCAATTTTTAAAACGGGGGATAAATTAAAGATTTCTAATTATCGTCCAATTTCTATCTTGTCACCCTTTGCCAAGTTGTTGGAAAAAATTATCTATAATAGGCTTATCACCTTTGTGGAGCAAAATAACCTCCTTGCAGATACCCAGTATGGGTTTAGGAAAAATTTATCCACAGAGCTGGCTTTACTTGATCTCACTAACCAAATCAGCAAAACCTTAGATGACCACCAAACCACAATTGGAATTTTTCTAGATCTATCAAAGGCCTTTGATACTGTGAATCATGCAATACTCTTGGATAAACTCGAGCACTATGGAATACGGGGTACCCCCCTCAGTTGGTTTGCGAGCTACTTATCAAATAGATATCAATATGTTGCCCTCAATAACGCTTGCTCATCCTTCTTACCAATAACGTGTGGTGTGCCGCAGGGCTCAGTCCTTGGGCCTCTTTTATTCCTCCTGTATGTAAATGATATTCAATCAGTAACCAATCTGAGCTTGATTATGTTTGCAGATGATACAAACATCTTTACAACTGGATATTGTCCTCTCCTGTTAGCTGCATCATTAAATGATAAATTGAAAGATATAAGTCATTGGTTCTCAGCGAATCTACTTTCTCTAAACTTAAAAAAAACATGTTTTATGATATTTGCCAAAAAAAGTACTTGGATATTGATATCAATATTACTATAGATGGAGTACCTCTGACACAGGTGCATGAAATTAAATTTCTTGGTGTTGTACTTACTGATGACCTCAAATGGAGGAAGCATGCTGACATGGTAGTTAATAAAATATCTAAAATAGTGGGTATACTCTACAGGATTAACCATATCCTTGATCTCGACAAACTAAAACTACTATACCACACCCTACTTGAACCGCATATGACATACTGCTGCTCTGTATGGTCGTCGCCACACAGAACCGGGAATTTAGACCGGATATTGAAACTTCAGAAAGCTGCTGTTAGAATAATCACCCACTCTTCTTACTTATCTCATTCCAATCCTTTATTCTGCACCTTAAGTATAATAAAAATTTATGAGTTATCGCATTTATCTAAACTTGTGCTCATGTTCAAGTTTGTACATAATATGTTACCAAAAAAATTCTCCAATTATTTCACAACAGTTGATAAAATTCACTCCCATAACACTCGGAGCTCATCCAATTATGTGGTTCCTTATGCACGCACTGCATCCAGAGCGGGCAACCTCCAGGTCTTGGGATCTCGCTTGTGGAATTCACTGTCTGATGAACTTAAAGAAGAGAAATCTCTGTCCACATTTAAAAGAAAACTGAAAATAGGTTACCTACTAAAATACAGTGAAAACTCACTTTGTTAGAAATAATAGGTCGTTACTGAACAAACCATCTCTTTTTGTCTTGACCAACTTCGATGCACACATTCCTTAGTTATGTAGTAGTGTTATTCTAAATAGTGCCTTATTTAGTTTTATTTCATTTCATTTGTGTTTTGTTCTATTTTATTTCTTTTGTCATAATTTTGTCATAATTTTGTCATAATCTTGTCATAAAATTTGTCTCTGTTTACTTTGGTTCTGATTTATGTGCTCTATATCATGATGATAATGTTTCATGTATGAAATGTCCAATGTATAATACTAAAACTATTCGGACTCAGCTGCCTGTTAGTATAATTTAATCTGGATCTGTGTGACACTAAACGTTGACTGAAATGAACCAGGTACTAGGGGCCAGGGTGATATAAGCTTTTAGCTTTTTCCTGGCTTCCTGTTGCACAGTGACTGAACTGTTTCTGTCATGATGTATATTGTTATCTGTTCTGTTGTCTGATGCAATAAATAAATAAATAAAAATAAATATAACTTTTGTCTG
>JACEVL010000132.1:1157500-1215000 GCA_020284085.1 Aporrectodea caliginosa | reverse complement strand
GCTAATTGTTCGCCGTTAAAGCCAGGCGTTGGGGTAGGAGCGTAAGAGGGTAGAAGACGAGGAAGGAGAGCATGCCAAATGTCGCCGAAAGTCGCTTTTACACGAAATGACTCCTACGCACTTCCCGACGCAACCACTTGCAGAGGCAGGTGCTCTTGGGGGAGGGGGTGGTGGGGGTGGGCGCCACCGGATGCAGACAGGTGCGTGCGGGAAACATGGCCTAACTGGAGGTAATGAACTTCCTTTGGTTCTTACTTCGACCTCAATTTCCCCTTAAGATCGCCTCTTATATGTATACGTTATATATAACCTACACGTATTTCATATACGTGCACAACCGAAAGCTTCAGGAAGAAATTAAATACTTATATGTTCTGTTGATGTCTTCTGTTTAAGCCGAGCTACTTTTAGCGCATTTGCTGTGTATTAGCTTATTATGGATCGTCTTACGATAATAATAATAAAGGTGGGTGATAAAGGGGAGGACAGGACAATTATACGCCCACATTCGGGCAATGCACCGACTGCCTGTTGAGGAAAAATTCATTTCAAAATCTGTCTTACAGTTTACAAGGTATTCTTTTCTCTATTCCATGTTCATCTGTCATACAAATAGATTCTTTAGCCTATACTCAATTAATGAACCGGTGACTCTGGATGTTCTCGAACACGAACAGTGTTGTGTTATCAGGAATTCTGGAATAGGTTGCCTATAGCAACCTACGTAATGAGCTTCTTGGTCTTTCCTTGCTCCTTTTCCGCAGGCGTTTGAAAACCATTCTTTTCGATCGTGGTTTGATGTTGTCAGGTCGGGAGCGCCTCTGAGGAGTATTTCTTGAAGTGGCGCTATATAAATTTACGATTACGATATAGAAGATAATTAGCAGGGAAAAGGAGTCAACTCAATGCTTCGAGCCAGTCTATCGACTTCGATCCAACACGTATCGACCTAGGACATTGTATTTCCCGGTATACAGTTTAGAGGTTGGGAGAGATACCGCCCACTCCACCATCCTGGACCAGCACGACATGCAATCTAGACCTAAAGGAAATCAAGAATAGAATACAAAAGACTATAGCTATAGACATTTCTTCTATAATATTATATGTGTTCGTTCCAAGCCAGTTGCCAGCTTAATCGCCGGTGGGATGACGAGAGAATAGCCAGCCTCTGAAGCATGCTTGCGGACAGACACTGTGCGCCGTAGTCTTAACTGCGCCGCTGCAGCTGCAGTTGGCAGTAACAACCTTTTTAAACCATAGAAACGACAGGATCATTTCGACGTCTGTTTCTATGGCTGACTGGGATTCGTTTGAATGGGACTTTGATGGACCATCTCTATTTAATGAACAACCATGCTGCCGCTTGAACTCACGTGCCGACATTCAGAGTGGCCGAATCCACGTGAATGATATCAACAAAACGGTAGGAGGCCTGCTACAAACAGTTCCGAAATTGCACACATGGAATGGTGACCTCCTCGCACCGAACATAAAGCGGGAATGACTTCGGAAGGGTTGGGTGAACGACCAGCAGACATATAGGCAAACAAGAATGGATGCAGGGATGTTGCTGAGTAAATGGCTTGCAAAAAGACCTACGACGCTGTTTGACTTCTTCGTATTTCATGTTTTGCTTCAGCGCTATATTGCTCTGAATCAACCAACGTTAGCACATTTCAAGTATTGCAATAGCTATAGACCTATATATTATCTATCTATCTATCTATCTATCTATCTATCTATCTATCTATCTATCTATCTATCTATCTATCTATCTATCTATCTATCTATCTATCTATCTATCTGTCTGTCTGTCTGTCTGTCTGTCTGTCTGTCTGTCTGTCTGTCTGTCTGTCTGTCTGTCTGTCTGTCTATCTATCTAGCTATGCTATGTTATGCCTATGCTATGCTATGCTATGAATGAACGGATGAACGAACGGACGTACGAACAAGTTAACGATGGAACGAATTAAATAACGAAAGGATGAATAAATGAATGAATTAATGAATGAACGAGCAAATGAAAAGCAGATCACCTGTAGGTGCATGTGATTAATTTTCTTATTTGCATTTCCATAGCACCTTTGTGTACTTCACAAAAACGCTTCCATACGTTCTATAGCCATAGCCTGCCCGATACCGTATAGTTCTAAAAAACGGCAAATTCGTTTCTTACAAACTATGCTCGTCTGGTTGCATGGAAAAGGTTTCGACTGGACTCGTGGAGACCGACCATTGAATTCTCATGTTTTATTTCGTGCCGGTCCATTGCTACTCATATGCTAAAACTGCCATCAAAAGAACAGGAGTAGTCGTTGACTTATTACATAGAAGGGCGTAAATCTGTTTAGATTTATTCTGAGCTGCATGGTCCTGGGTGAACAATGAGAACTTATTAGGCCTACCTGAATTTGTAATGCATAACCTGTGAAAGATTCAGACGATCTCGTTGAGCATGCTTAGATTGCACGTAGCTAATAAAACAGATCAGTACTTGTAGGCTATTAAAGACGACTGGCGTGGAATTATGAATAGAATCGTGCACATGGCAACAAATGCCTGTGATTTCGGCCTGTGATTTAGGTATGTGATTTAGGCCTGTGATTTAGGCCTGTGATTTAGACCTGTGATATAGACCTGTTTAATCAGCTACTGACAACAGATTTTCTCGCATTTCTGCGTTAGGCACATTTCTCTCTGTTGAACTTTCTGTTCAGTGAAAGCTATGCAATCTGGAATCTCATAGACTATAGACCATTACAGTATGAAGATAAACGTATGTTCAGGCAAGTACCATGAATCACAACGATGGAGATAGACACGTGGAAGATATGACTCACTGGCCTGTCGCCCCAGAACCCCATAACATACATTATGTTCTGAATAGTTATAGACACCAACTGCACATTACTTTATCATTTATATTTGGTTGCGGTTGTGTCAACTTGGAATTTTTCTAATAAACGAATATTTGATTATGATGATGATGGTGGAGAGATTCTAGACGTTTTATCATTTTAGATAGACAGCGTTGTTGGCATGTTAGTCCATATATATCCTGGTCGTTATGGCACAATTCTATTGATAACTGCGCGCCTCTTTACAGCCCTGCAGCTTAAGTAGTTCCGTCGTTAATGCCGCCGCCGCCAGATGCTGATGACCAAATTGAGTTTCTGAATTCCAAAGCCTTTCTCTAGTAGCAGCAGCAGCAGTAACTGAATAGGAGGAAAGTTGAGACGACTTTCCAACGTTCGGACAAGCACAGAAGATGCTCAGTGCGCTGACAATATTGCATCTTCTCTGAGCGTCAGCTGCAGATACTGTTGTTGCTGCTGTAGCTGTTGCTGCTGCTGCTGCTGGTGAAGCCGATGATGCTGGGGTCCGGAAGATGCTAAGCACAGCTGCTCTCGTTGAACTCGGACAGTTTGGCGCCGACCGGATGTCATCATAATAAACCGCATCTTTCGGAGAAATCGAGTGACCCAGTCTTAGCGGAAACATCATATAGCAGTCATCGCTGCTGGCATCTGTCCAACCCATATAGTCCGTTCATTTGCATAATAGCTATATGTCCTTCACACGAACGCACACGCACGCACACACACGCACACACACACACACGCACACACACACACATGCATACGCACACGCACACGCACACACATACACACACAGCATATACAGCAGACTACTACATTTTGTTCTGTATATTTATAGACATCAACTGCATACATATTCATAAGCAGGGGATCATCTTGCAAAGCTAATACTGCCAAATACTGTACGACGAGTACTTTATACGACGAACATGCTTATGTACTACTGCGTGAAAAATACTCCATTCCTTGGCGCACCATCTTTCATCGCGGTATCGTTTTGCAGCCTTTCTAGTTCCGTCGGCGCTTGGGAATGACTTCTTTTCTCAGCTTCTTGCTGCCAGATTAGCCTTGTAAATTCGATCACGCCCTGGGGACACGATTCTGATTCGAGCCGTGGCGAGAGTGCGTTCGACTGTGACCCACCCGTCCCCCCCACTCCCAACTCACCAGCGCCGCCCGACTATTTGTCGAAACATCACGGGCAATCGAAATATCTAGGGGGGTGAAATCACAGCATGTGAGAGCGGAGGGAAGCGGCGCGCAAAAGAAACTCACCCGGTTGTAGAAACAGACTGGATGCTATTGCGGATTTTATTTGATTTTGTGACGCAGCGTTTGTATAGCCATGAGAAATCTCGGAGACTTGCATTCACACTAATATAATGAATATGCCGAGCTTTACAGAGTTTTGTTGAGAAAAACTTTACTCGGATCAATAAAATAATGCTTGGTAGTTTTTATGGACCAGTCTCGTAATAGATAGATATTAAAGTGTGGGGAGAGCAAATTATTCGGGTTGTGGTGTCACATCAAAGCAGCGATGCTTTGCATAGTTGAAAGGATCAAATTCTACTCAGTCAACATGGTTTTTCTTTTGTTTATGTAAGGGCATGTATTGATGGCTATGACAATATCGAATGCTGACGTTATAGACTTTAAGTTGGAAATCTTAAGTCGCTGATACTTCATACCCATGGCTGCCTCAGGGCTAGTTTAAGGGACTGTTCTTCTCTTCTTCTTCTTGTCTGCAGTCACGATGCGTTTTCTCGTGATGTTGGTTTCGTTGTCCAACGACAGATGTCGCCCTGCTGTCAATCTACATGTAGTTGTCTCTCCGGTTTACCACCTAATGAATTTGAACTTTGAAAGCCGGACGTGACGTCTATTAGATGTTTTCCGTTGTCTGTCAGTCAGTCATTTAGCAACTTAATGGTAATTGGTCCGTCTAATTAGCAGTCATCTGTCAGTGTTTAGAATGACGAAGCTACAACTTCTGTTAGACGGTAGCACCATGTACCGAAATCTTCATTGTCACGATACTGCCTGGCATCATCGTTTCAGTTCGTTATCCCAGATGACAAAGCTAACCTGATCTAATTTACTTAAGGGCAGCGTAACCGGGTTTCGTGACAATAACGTGACCTTCGTTATCTCTACTCTATATACCTACTCGTTTCCTGTGAAATGGAAAAGGTTCATGGCAGCATTTCCGCCAATCGATGTCGAAACGTATTGGTCAATTGCTTCAATCGAACGACCAATCACAGCAGCGACTGGAGTAACCATGGCGACCCTCGGCAGCATCTGAGACATAACGTCACGGCTACGTCAGTTTAGAACGCGAAGTAATCGCTGGACTTCGTATAGGAAGCCAGCAAACGGGTGAAGCCTTTCCCATAACCGCTCGAACATAAACGTCAGTCACGGCGGCCTATAATTAAGTTTTCTCGACGGTCTATTCACGGACACGGCGCTGACTTATGCCACTTTATCGTGCACGCAAGTCCATATTCGCCTGACCGAGACGGCATTCAAATAAGCCAGGCTCCAACTGCGCCCCGTCGTCCGGGATCGCGAACGGGGACCGACACGGTGAGGCTAGGGATGAGCGCCGGTGGCCAGCCGCCCGGACGGACGGACGGACGGACGGACGGGTAATCGCTAAACGGCCGTCGCAATATTCTTGGGATGAATTTTGTGGCGCTAAATAAATCGCGATGCCAACCAATGTTTGACGGTTTCATCTGAATCTGATAACCGTGGTACACGAAGGCGACCGAGACCGAGTGGTACGCCGGCGGCGGCGGCGGCGGTGGCCCATTATCTGCGGCGCAGGGCTCTGAAACGACCCGCTCCGATTTATGGCAATTTGCTGTTCCCGTCGCAAATGTTGATGCTTTGAAATTGACGCTGGCTGGCTATAGCTGTGTACGGCTGATGTTTAATGGTGACCAATGTATCTATCGATGGTGAACATTGAAGCTTTGAAGGCTTTGCCGAGAGCGTTGTCATTGTGTTGCCTGTTGCACTGTTGCTTATGCACATCGATGTCATGGAGACGTTTTGGCTATTGTGTTTTGTGGATATTGATTGAGGAACAGTTTTAGGTCGATGCATCGCAGTTCTAAGATATCCAAACAACTCTGCTGGACAAAGTCGTCAAGCAAAGATTCAGATGGCCTGGACATGTAGACATAATGCAAGCTGGCCGTATCCCACACATTGCACTAAATGCAATCTGAGTCGAAGGCTAATCCGAGTAGGCTTCCTGAAGAAGCGCTATATAAATTGCCGGAATGAATTTCCGGAATGAAAGAGAAACAAAGGCAGACCAAGACTGCTCTGGATATACAATCTGATCGAGGACAAAACAAGATTTGGGGTTACACTGAGAGGTGCAATGGATTTGACGCATAGTCAAGGAAACTGGACATGAATTTTTTTGTACCCATCGGCACCATATGGCTGGGGTCAGGAACTGATGATGATGATGATGATTCGCGATGGTACTGAAAAAGACCAGAATGTTAATCGCTGATACCAATCTAGACCTAAATACAGCCAGAATCAACTACCATGTTACAACTGAGCAAGACATTCAATCGAACGGACCATCTTCCTTCCAATAGACACAGTAAGGTCTTCAGGTGTGTGTAAATTGCCGAATCCGCCTACATGCCATTTCAAATTGGAACTTAAAACACGATGACAAACGCGTTGACACTTGCTCATGGTAATCGTAATCGTAATCGTAATGTTCTTGTTTTGGTTTTCTGCCTTCCTATAGGCAGGTTCGTAGTCCAATGTCGCATTCGTCACGTTGTCTGACTCTCTCCTTCAGCTTCCTGTAATCCTCCTCCATCATCCAGTCCAACAACATCATTTTCGGTCTTCATCTTGTCTTCTTGCCCTCCATTCTTCCCTCAATTATAGTTCATAGGAGGGAGTCTCCCCTCATGATGTGGCCAAACTATATTCTCATACCATACCATGCATATCGTAATCGTAAAGTAAAAAATTCTCAAGCGCTTTTTAAAAGCGGAGCATCGGCTTAACATAAGCGTGTGGTTAAGTCTGATTGATTGTCCAGAAACACCGTGAGGTTGGTATCAAGATCCCGTTTGTCTGTTTATCAAAGAGAGGAAGCCAACAGTAGCCAACAGTAATCAACATCACGCCCTGTTCCTTGATTTAGCATCAAGCAATGCCATCCGATCGGCCACAGGTATAAATTATTTAGGAAACAGACAGCACAAGAGTTGTGGATCTGTGGAGTAGTTTGGATGGTAGCAATGTCTCAGTGGACACTGACATTGCTCTTATTATGAGGAAACTGTGGAGGGATTGGCTGTTGAACAAGCCTGCAGTGATTTGCTGTGGTTCTAATACAGAATAAATGTTTTCTGAGCAACTTGAAACCTGTTCATGGGCGTATTTAGGGGTGGTTTTACGGGTTCAAATCCCCCAAATTAATGCATTACTGTTATAAAAAAAACTAAACATGTAGAAAAATACGACAATTTCCAATGGAAACTTAAAACACCTTCCTCGCTATACGCCCCTGAACCTGCTACATGCTATGCTGCGTTTTATTATGTTATATTAGGCTATTCTGTGCCATGTTGAGTTATGCGGAACATATGAGCAATTTTTGTGGCCCGAAGGAGAAAGGCGATGGCACCGGCCACCGTTTCTGCCACTGCCCGAAGGCGGAGACTGCGCTTCTTCGGGCGTTTGTTACTCGCCCTCCAGAGGACGAGGACCACAAGGGAGTCCTGCGGGCCGCCATGGACAAGCCCCTGAGAAATTGGAAAAGATCACGTTGGTTACTTGAAGGAGAAGGATCTCGTAGAGCTATATTTCAGCCGTCTTCGTACAGCAGGGAGGAAGGCCGAGGGCAGAACAGCGCGGCGTCAGATTGTGAACGCCGTTACGCTCAGCTGAGCTCGACCCCCGAGAGACGCTGCATATTTCTTGCCCTAAATTAAATCACGTCGCATAAAATTGGTTCACTGTGTATTGATTCACACTGCATGACATTATTACATCACATTATCTCACAAGACATTACGTCACATCACACCGTCTGTGTAGATAAATCTTCCTATACTCTCTGGTTTTGGTTAATTAAAACCTCTATCTCTGCCATAACGGCAGAAAATATGAAAAAAATAGACGACATAGATAGACGGCGATATTACTATAGTCCTGATTAATGCGTAGGTCAATGATGTTATATTGTTATTATCACAAAAGACAAACCTGTACTACATGTATTTCAAGGATAGCAACATAAGCAGCACTTCTGAGAAATACTAAAGAGGCTTTTTGGAAATGGTCGGTTTAAGTCTTGTGTGCATGGCACTTAACAGGTGCCATATAAAATATCTAAATACATACATACACACATACATGCATACATACATACATAAGAGCACATGCATGCATGCATGCATACATACATACATACATACATACATACATACATACATACATACATACATACATACATACATACATACATACATACATACATCAGCCGTTTATTGAATCAACAACAGCACAATTAATTAACAATCAGTCATTTTTTTTTAAATGTTAATCTGCTGATGCCGTCAACAGGACAGCCCTAAAGGATAAAATAATCCGCTATTGCAGGGCTGCCCCTTTTCCATATTACATTTACTGATGGCAAGACGATTTTTATGATCATATAGTTATAGAAAATTCAACTTAAATAACAATTTTAGGGCTAAATCATAGCCAAACAACTAAATAACAAAACATTGCAGTACAAGATTTAAAACAAACAAACAAACAAAATCAAAACAAAACAGACTATAATGTTCACAGTTGTACATTATAAACAATCTTAACTAAGGTACAATCTATCGAGTCATTCTATTCTTTTTATCCATCTAGTTTAACTTGCGGGAATCTTGCAATCTTGATTGATTGATTGCTTGAGCCACAGGCTAAATAGTCAAATCTTGCGACGACTAGTTCGATCACTTACAATCATTCAATCGTCGTGAAACTTGGCAGATAGACTCGCCCTCGCACACACTTCATTCTATCAAAATTTCAGCTCCCCCAAAAAGGCTAGCTTATAGAATCGGGGACTAAACTTTTCGAATCGGGGAATCCCCTTTTCCGAAACGGAGCGTTGTGATTGGCCAGCGTTGCCATTGGCTGCAACAGAAACGGGTGCGGTGCTTGATTAAACGGACGCTATGTTGTAAAATGCTATATATTTGTAGAGGTAACTGCTTAATATGACGGATTATAGGATACTAGATGGATATAGTAAAAAACTTTGTTTTTACTATTGGTTCTTTTTATTATCCATCTAGTTTAACTTGCGGGAATCTTGCTTGTCCGTTTGAGCCACAGGCTAAATAGTCAAATCTTGCGACGACTAGTTCGATCACTTACAATCATTCAATCGTCGTGAAACTTGGCATATAGACTCGCCCTCGCACACACTTCATTCTATCAAAATTTCAGCTCCCCAAAAAGGCTAGCTTATAGAATCGGGGACTCAACTTTTCGAATCGGGAAATCCCCTCCGATACGGAGCGTTGTGATTGGCCAGCGTTGTGATTGGCTGCAACAATAATGGGCGCGCTGCCTCGTTAAGCGTGCTATGTTGTAAAATGAACGCGGACTATTTTCAGAGTACACGTTATAGGATACTAGATGGATATAGTAAAAACTTTGTTTTTACGGGCTGTATTTTATTATCCATCTAGTTTAACTTGCAGGAATCTTGATTGAGCCACAGGCTAAAAAGTCAAATCTTGCGACGACTAGTTCGATCACTTGCAATCATTCAATCGTCGTGAAACTTGGCATATAGACTCGCCCTCGCACACACTTCATTCTATCAAAATTTCACCTCCCCCAAAAAAGGCTAGCTTATAGAATCGGGGACTAAACTTTTCGAATCGGGGAATCCCCTTTTCCGATACGGAGCGTTGTGATTGGCCAGCGTTGTGATTGGCCGCAACAGAAACGGGCGCGCTGCATCATTAAACGGACGCTATGTTGTAAAATGAACGCGGACTATATATTTGTAGAGGTAACTGCTTCATAAGACGCATTATAGGATACTAGATGGATATAGTAAAAAACTTTGTTTTTACGGGCTGTATTTTATTATCCATCTAGTTTAACTTGCAGGAATCTTGATTGAGCCACAGGCTAAAAAGTCAAATCTTGCGACGACTAGTTCGATCACTTACAATCATTCAATCGTCGTGAAACTTGGCATATAGACTCGCCCTCGCACACACTTCATTCTATCAAAATTTCACCTCTCCCAAAAAAGGCTAGCTTATAGAATCGGGGACTAAACTTTTCGAATCGGGGAATCCCTTTTCCGATACGGAGCGTTGTGATTGGCCAGCGTTGTGATTGGCCGCAACAGAAACGGGCGCGCTGCATCATTAAACGGACGCTATGTTGTAAAATGAACGCGGACTATATATTTGTAGAGGTAACTGCTTCATAAGACGCATTATAGGATACTAGATGGATATAGTAAAAAACTTTGTTTTTACGGGCTGTATTTTATTATCCATCTAGTTTAACTTACGGGAATCTTGATTGCTTGATTGCTTGTGCCACAGGCTAAAAAGTCAAATCTTGCGACGACTAGTTCGATCACTTACAATCATTCAATCGTCGTGAAACTTGGCATATAGACTCGCCCTCGCACACACTTCATTCTATCAAAATTTCACCTCCCCAAAAAAGGCTAGCTTATAGAATCGGGGACTAAACTTTTCGAATCGGGGAATCCCCTTTTCCGATACGGAGCGTTGTGATTGGCCAGCGTTGTGATTGGCCGCAACAGATACGGGTGCGCTGCCTCATTAAACGGACGCTATGTTGTAAAATGAACGCGGACTATATATTTGTAGAGGTAACTGCTTCATAAGACGCATTATAGGATACTAGATGGATATAGTAAAAAACTTTGTTTTTACGGGCTGTATTTTATTATATGATACATACATACATACATACATACATACATACATACATACATACATACATACATACATACATACATACATACATACATACATACATACATACATTCATATACATACATACATACACACATACATACATTCATACATACATACATACACACATACACATATGCATAGATACACACATGAAATTACAGCAACAGCTACACTTTACGCTGTCTTGCATCATATTTCAGCGCCTGTCAGTATGCTGATCCTATCGAAGGCCTACTCCTCAGCGGGTGGACAGCTCGCATCGGCGGCGGCGGCGGCAGCAGCGGGGCACGAGAACACGACATCGACCCTCTTGGTCCTCCGTCTGGTCGAGAACCAGCCGAGCATCGTTCGATGCGACGCCGTCGGTGGCTACCCTCCGCCGAGCCTCGACATGTACATCGGTCGGAGGGACGTCACCCGCTACTTCTCCTTCAAGACGTCCTGCTGGAAGGTCACCGGGTCACTGGGTCAACGCAGGTTCACGTACTCGACGGAAAGGTCGACGTTCAACTTCCTGCCTTCGGCGAGCGATGACCAACAGACGATGAGCTGCGTCGCAACCGTTCCAGGGATGAAGCCAATCATCGAAAGCGTCAAGTTAGACGTCGACTGTGAGTAGCATTTCACCCTATGGTCAGTTCGCCCACGGTCAGTTGGTGGTCAGTTTGCAGATGGTCATTTTATGGTCAGTTTGCAGATGGTCAGTTCGCGGGATAATGATTCTGAGCAGCCTATAATATAACTCACTGTACCGCTCTCTGTATTCAGGGCACAATCTTAAGTAATTGTATTCAAAGTACAATATTTAATAATTGTGTTCAAAGTACAATCTTAAGTAATTGTATTCAAAGTACAATCTTAAGTAACTGTATTCAAAGCACAATCTTAAGCAATTGTAGTCAAAGTACAATCTTAAGTAACTGTGTTAAATTCTGCAATTAGGTCGGAACTCTCTACATGTACATTCATCTGAGTCATCTACACTTTAGAGCCATTGACATCTATGAGTCATCTGCAATGCTGTACCATCTGCATGTCTTTGACCCACACGGATTCCACATCTGGCATTTTCAGCCATTCACACATTGGTGCCAGATACAAATACGAAAGCCTTGATGTCGCTATGTATAGTCAGTCAGTTTTATGGGGCCATAAAACTGCAATTGGCTGTATGACACAGATGAACTACTTCAGCGAAATCGTTTGACTTTTATAGCGCCGTATTCCTAATGCACGAGTCTTCCATTGATGGTTCGTCGGTATTCGACAGTTCATGGAAAGTAGAAGCTATGCAGTGAGTAAGCAAGCTACAACAGATGAGCCTTAAGCTGTGAAGCGAATTAAATCGATGGAACGTACATAGCAGGGCATTAAATTTCATGCACAGCCTCGACTATTGTACCTAACACCGTTCCTGAGAAAAACGCATTCACAGTCAAAATTAATATGTTGGTCGAATGCAATTTTGCTATTATAAGAGGTGAGCAAGGCTGGGAGATTTAAATGCAATATATTTGCGACAATAAGACAGATTCAAGACGTAAACTCTTCTCTTCTGTCAGGTAGTAAATAACTCCGCTACTGTTCGCTTTCTGATAGTGCCAGTCCCAAGCCTGGATAAAGGAGGAGGGCGACGCTAATGGTCTTTGTTACCACACAGCTAGTCGTTAAAACGGAAACACACATAGTATATGACTTGGCAGCTTAGGTTGAAAGGACGTCTCGGGAATGCGAATGATTTTATCACTTTCTTCGGTGATTTAGAGACATTCTCTTATGCCATAGTCTCTAAATATAGCGTGTGCTTCAATATTCCATTCATATGATTCTGTTCAGCAAATATTTCCAAATAAATTACCGTGAAACGCATCTGAACAGAAAACTTAGATAGTCACATGTGCTACGCTTTTGAGAGGTACTATACAGGAGCTATATAAACTGTCTTGATACATACATGTATACATAGGTAGATACATAAATAGATAGGAGCATGCATACATTCATACATACATGCATATGTTTTCATGCGTACACACATAACACATACACTCTCACATACACACACACTCTCTCTGTGTCTGTCTGTCTGTCTGTGTCTGTCTGTCTGTCTCTCTCTGTCTCTCTCTCTGTCTGTCTGCTCTCACATACACACTCTCTCTGTGTCTGTCTGTCTGTGTCTGTCTGTCTGTCTGTCTGTCTCTCTGTCTGCCTGTCTCTCTTTCTCTCTCTCTCTCTCTCTCTCTCTCTCTCTCTCTCTCTCTCTCTCTCTCTCTCTCTCTCTCTCTCTCTCTCTCTCTCACACACACACACAACTTCTGCGATCTAATCTCTCTCTGTCTGTCTCTCTGTCTGTCTCTCTCTCTCTGTCTCTCTCTCTGTCTCTCTGTCTGTCTGTCTGTCTCTCTCTGTCTGTCTGTCTCTCTCTGTCTGTCTGTCTGTCTGTCTGTCTGTCTGTCTGTCTCTCTCTCTCTCTCTCTCTCTCTCTCTCTCTCTCACACACACACACGCACGCGCGCGCGCACACACACACACACACACGTATATATATCTAACTGCGATCTAATCTAGATCTATCGAAATGAACTCAACGAAGAGCCAGGAGATCAGAGATGGGAGAGAAGCGTTTCTTGGTCTTTAGATGGACGACTGACGGACGTAGCTGTTAATTATTGACCAGCGAAGGAGTTGAGGCAAGAGCAGTTTATAAGAGACCGCAGTTGGTACCTCTGGGCAGCGAGTACTAAATGCATGAATTAAGACCTCGTAGCCCTCGCTGTTACCAATGACACTGGGACCGTCGTCTCTCAAGGGTGTCATCGGATTTGCCAGTGTAATACCGTCGTCCATCTCTCTAACACCAATGACAATTAATCCGTCTGCTCTTTCATCTGTCCCCTCTGTCCGTTCTTCCACCTGCCCTTCGCCCTCCCTCTTTCTGTTCCTCTGTCCGCCCTTCCTTTCGTCCGTCCTTCTGACCGTGTCTGTCTGTCTGTCCGCAATTGTGGATCTTTTATCTTACCATATGTCTTTGATGTGTCCATCTATAATAAAGCATTGTGTAGTCTGCTTCGATTCGTCTTGCTGTCTACATGTCTGTGTCTTGGTACCTCTGACTAACTCCGCCATTGCTCGTTCTCTGGCAGTGCCAGTCTCAAGCCTGGATAAAGGAGGAGGGCGACGATAATGATCTTTGTTATCACAGTGTAGTTAAACTGAAATTACTATAGCCTAGTACTTCTGACTGCATACGTTTTCTCTTGAATATCACTCTTTGTCTGCCTGCATTTGTGTGCATCTGGTTGACTGTCAGCCTCGATGACTGTCTTTATATACGTCAGTGTGTTTCGCAGAATCTCCTTCCCTCCTTCTCCCTCCTTTCTTCTTGTCTACTTACTGATTTGCATATATGTGGGCCTTGGCTCCATCCATGACGAGATGTCGAGTAGGAAATTAACTGAACGATCTGAGGGCTCAGCGACGATTCTTCACTCGAATCGGTTCACATCCGTCGGGATAAGAGACCAGATGCTTTATGTAGCTCAGTTCTAGGTCAGAGCACTTTAAGCCCTGTCCGGCTTTTGGTCAGTTTCCAAATGGCTGCATTAGGTCCTAAGAAAGACATCTCCACGCAGCAGGTGTTTCTGTGTTAGCATCAGAACAGCCGGAAATTGGTTAACGTGGCAGTTGTCTTGTGATGGGTTTGATGCAGCGCTCGTGAATAAGCTGGTGCCCTGCGCTTGGCTTTCGTGGCTTTCGAGTGGCGCTTTAGAAGTTTGAAGATTACGATTACGATTACGATGTCGAGAAGGCTTTAGTGTGGGTTAACCACTTGCCCGCAGCTGTACCTTGTTTAAGGCATCAGATGAATAGTGACGGTTGTTTTGGCTGAGCATTTACAAGCCTATACAGTGCACTATGCATTCAACTGTACTACACTGTACTATGCCATACTACACGATCCTACATGTATACTATACTACACGGTACCATACTATACAATTGCTAAACCATGCCATACCGTTCAATACTATACTATAATTGTACTGTACTGTACTTTACTGTACTGTCAGTGTGAGAATTGTCGGGGGAGGGTGTTTGGTGGGGGTTCAACCCCCCAGTTCTCCTTAGGATCCCATAGTAAAGTCTACATTTCACACCCAAACTACACATAAATCAACGTCTAACCCCCCAGTTATTTTTTGACAATTCCCATACTGTGTACTGTACTGTACTGCACTATACTATAATATACTATACTATATACCATGCCATACTATACTATGCTAAACCATGTCATAGCATACCGTTCTATACATTACAACACCAGTGGTTTTTTTCTTCAAATAAGTGCCCTAAAAGTGTTAAGTAATTGTTAGGCAGCTGAATGTTAGAGACTTGATGTTGTTGTTTTGGCTGAAGATTCTCCGAAACTCGACTGTTCCACTGTATCGGAGGCTTCGTTGGGCGACCGTGACTTCAGCCTTGACTGCGAGATCAACGCTAAGCCACCGGTGACGGACGTCTTCTGGATACTGGACAATAACGGAACAGTTCTTAAGGAGGGAGAACAGAACACAGAATACATGACAGTCATCACGGTGTGTAACTATATACCCATACTATCCTATATACTATCTGCTAAATACTCTACAATTTCTACATTATATACTCCTATGTACTATCCTATATATTATATGCTATCCTATTTACTATAGTATGTACCTCTTCCTGTATCTGTGCGCTGTGCTCAGGCGCTTGTGTCATTTCGTTCTAGGCTGAAAACTTACCTCTTTCAAATTGCTTATCCACCTTATAGGCTGCCTCTCTGTCTCTTACGGACTGATCTTCTGGATGTTGACCTGATTACGGATTGTTTTGATGCGCCATCGGTTGATGCCTTGTGCATTAGACACCGGCGCAATAGAAGTTGCTAATTACATTACATTACTATCCTATGTACTATCCTATTTATTATCCTATGTACTATCTTATATACAATCCTATTATACAAAACTATGCACCATTCTTTAGACTTTCTTATATACTATATTATGTATACCATCCTATATACAATCCTATATACTTTTGTGTTGGTTTATTTATGTTAACTGGTGCGTTATAAAGCTTCATAATTATAATGGTAATATACAACATTTTTTACTGTAATCTGGGTTTCTATAATGGAAAATCTCTTATTCTGCGCAATCTTATTCCCATAGAAATGCAGTAGGCCCTACGAGAAAAACGTCTGCTCCGATTCCATGCATATCGTTTTGGAGACAAATTTGAAAAGCAATCCGTTGCTTCGCGGAACCAGATGTCGCCACTGGCGTGTTTCCACCCAACCATCCACCCATCCACCACGACTATTCTTATCCACTGATTTGATATAGAATACCTCACGCTTCTGCGACGAAAACAAACACACCATAAGGCCATTTCCAACACGATCATCCGAAACATGTTAGTATATGCTTCATGTATTCACGAAGCCTCTTCAAAAACTACAGTATCGGCTACTACTGTGACTGCACGCTTTAATATCGTGCAGAAAGGCATTCTGTTTTCGTGACATCGTCTTCAACAACGCCAGTTCCTGATGCAAACCACCTGGTGGCAATGATTGCTAATGGATTACATCCTCCCTACCCATGCACCGTACTTGATTTGATGCGTTCTGCATATTTAATCAGAAGCTTTTTAAGTGCGTCGTTAGGTACTGTTGTTCTCTTGCCTTTGTTTCTCCGGAGGTGCTCGATAGTGTAGTGGTTAGCGTGCTGGACTGTCAATCGAGAGGTCGGGGTTCAAATCAACGCCAGGGCAGAAATTTGGCTTGAGACTTCTGCTCCGCGTGCGCCCCTATTGTCAATTCAGCTATAATGAGTACATTGACCGTTCAGTATCAGTGGGAAGATGAGACGGCGAAGGAGAGGACTGGCCACCCGCACTCATATGCCGAGGCTAAGAAAATGAAGTCGCTAACATTTCATACCCGTAGCTGTCTCAGGGCTAGCTTAAGGGACTGCTCTTCTTCTTCCCTTTCTTGTTTCTCCAGGAGCATAGTTACCAAGTCATCAAAGTCTTCAGGCAATGGTCACCACATCATGCAGACACTTTGAAATATCCTGGTTTATATTTTTCGTGCAT
The DNA here is from genome assembly GCA_020284085.1 of Aporrectodea caliginosa. Classification (NCBI taxonomy): domain Eukaryota; kingdom Metazoa; phylum Annelida; class Clitellata; order Crassiclitellata; family Lumbricidae; genus Aporrectodea; species Aporrectodea caliginosa. The sequence goes on along the minus strand of JACEVL010000132.1, from coordinate 1,197,935 downwards.
GCTCTTTACTGAGAAACTTTAAAATGCTTGTTATGTACGCCGCATGTGTTGTTCCTGCACATTGGGATAAGTAGGATATACTTGCAGCGTACACGCTAGCACCTACAAAAGAGGGATGCAGCCTTGGCAAAGACATTATTGTTTTAGACCACCTAGCACTTCAATCAACTGATCCCCATCAGTGTGTTTTTTCGATTACTGTGAAGAACACAGTCAGTTCGTGGAATTCTGATCTTTGTTTGCCTAGAGCAAGATAGGGTTGTTTCCTCGTCTCACGCGGCCTTTCATCTTTTCTTTTCCGTGATCATCACGCTCATGTTATCAAATTTCTGACACATTCTCAATTTTCCTTCTCTGTATTCATCTCTCATTACCTACATCGGAAGTTATGCGCACTTCCTCTCTCTTCTTCTACTGTCAGCCGCCTTTTGGCTATTTTCTTTAGCTGTCTCTATATCTGTCGCTGAAATACCTTGACCTTAAATCCATCTATTCATTCATTCATTCATTCCAAAGATTTATATAGCGCTCCTTCGAGGTTACTACTCAGGAGCGCTCCCGACCAACCCCGGCTGAAAAGGATGGTTTTAAGGCTATAGAGTAAAACGCATCTAAATGAACTCTAGGAATAAGGCGCATGTATAGTGTATACGTATACAGTTCTGCTTATTCTCTGCTTGCTTCGTCTCTCCATTTGCTTCGGCATAAACGGCATATTTAGGCTAATTCTGCAGATGATCATCTACGATTTTTTATTTTTAGATTTTAAAAAAATTATTTGTGATCCTTAAGCGCCAGAAACAACAACTAATATCAAAACAATAAGCCAAATCATATGAAAACTTCTCGTTTCCCTGTTTCGTGTCTTATTAGTTTCATCCTTCTGCCTTTTCTAATTAGAACAGATTTTAAAAATACTCTTCTTTCGTCTCCATAGCAACGTTATGACAAGGTGGGTCGTGTTCAGCTGTACATTCGAACGGTCACACCCGAATCCTTCCGAAGATACACGATCGTTGCCGAGAATCGAGTGGCTATCATCACGAAAGACGTCGAGCTCGTGCCGTGTATGTATACAGACCAGAGACGCCATTTTCACTTCACAGTCTATAAGTCTATAAGCAGAATGCCAGTTCCAAGCCTGGAGAAGGAGGATGACGCCGCTAATCAATTTGTTATGACGCAGAGTCGTTAGACAGCAACAATGACCAACCACTCGACAGCATTAATTGTCCTGCGCTGAATCTAAATAGTCTAATTCATTATTAATTAATTGATAATTATTAATTGAATTAATTGATTAATAATTTTTATTAAGATCTCGGCCAGGTCTTGGCCAGGAATCAAGTCTCGTTATTCCTTAAGTAGCAGTAATTGCTGATTCGGTTTTTAAGATAGTAACGAATAAATAACTTTGACAATTAATAGTCATTTATTTAAGTAATTAACCAGTCAATAATTTTAATGATCTCGGCTTTCAGGTTTCTAAGATTTATATTTATATTTATATAATTAGGCTAAGCGGAGGTTTATGCAATGGTGCACATTGCCAGTCTGTTTTAGAAACAGGAAAAATAATCATTATAAGTTTATTAAACGATAGTTCCGAATTATTCTTGCGTGTTGTTTCAGATCGACATACGACTGTTCGTACGACTCCAACCAAACCTTATATTGTGTATCGCGAGGTCACACGAGACCTTGGACGCCGAAGTTACTTCTACATGCGGTCAGGTGTCGCCACAGTTTCAACGTCTTACGTCACCTCGTTTCAACTGGTCCTTTTGTCACTGACGTTTTACGCTGGCACCCTGTATTCCGATTGCACAGAACCAGTCTAGATGCTTCAGCTGGTGTCAGCTGTTCTTATTTTTTCTCTTCAGCTTAAGAAATGTTGATAAGCTGAGGTGCATTGTGTGGTTTTCAAATGATCAGGTCGACTCTTTCCAAGGTAAAAGCCGGTGAACTCGCGTGGTGTTATATAGAAGCGTTGCGGTCTCGATCACGGGTCTCACAGTTGATTAATTATTATTATTATTAATTATTAATTTCTATCGCACCAGTGTATGATACCTAAGAAGTCAACCGGAGGCGTACCAAAACCAAGCCGTGATCAGATCGATATCCAGAAAATCAATATCCAAAAGATCGATATTCGTTTTAACTTGTGAAAAGCCAAACACCGCATACGTTACTATATGGCCTTCGCAGAACACACAATTTTAAAATGATCGAAATTTCATTATGGGCTTCAGCCCACGGCTGTATATTTGAACAGTTTATTTAAAGAATGTAAACGTTTAACCTGCATATTGACTGTGCCTAAATAGTTGGGTTAGGGCTACGAGCAACAGAGTATACAACGCCAAATGTTTTTGAAGAAATGCATTTGCTGAGCAAAGGCAGCAAACGGTATTATTGATAAGTTCGGCGACAATCATTAATTATAAATCAACCATTATGAGAAGTAATTAATGTTTTTGATCTTTATTAGCCCAGCTGAACGTTGCATCACGATCGCTTCATAGGCAAGTTTAGCAGAGAAATAGGAGAAGGTCTCTGTTCATCCGTCCCGTCTAAGACTCGGTATTCCACAGTTGTAATTCAGTCGTGTACACATTAAGCTAAACATTGGGACGATTTATGTTTGTGATTATGTTTGTGATTATGTGATTATTGTTCTTGGTTTTCTTAGCTGTCCAAGTCATGTGTGAACCAATTTTGCAAAAGAAAACTTTAAATTATTATTACTACTACTACAACTACTACAACAGCAACAGCAGCAGCAACAACAACAACAACAACTACTACTACTACTACTGCTACTACTACTAGAACCATAACAACAACTACTACTACAACTACAACTACAACAACAACGACGACGACTACTACTACTACAACCACCACCAACACAACTACTATTACTACTATACTACTATACTACTACGACAACAACTACTACTGCTACTACTACAACTACTACTACAACAACTACTACTACGACCATCACCACAACTATTACTACTATACAACTAAAACATGAAGATAATTTGAATAGCAACATCCACTATTTGAACTGGATGGAATACCATCCTGTAGATGGCTAGATGCTCGCATCTTTTCTAAAGAGATGTTGACTGTGCTTGAAATAGCTGCCCAGATGGGCCTTAATTCGCAGTTCACGCATATCCTTTCGAGAAGAGCGAATGAGAAAGATATTCGCAAAATCTGCTTCATTTAAGTCGATGACTATCTTATTTACTTACTTTAATCGTCTGTGGTAAGCGATGCGTAGAACATGAAGGTTGTCCAGAATAATTAAACTTTTGGTCAATAGCCTGCATAAAGAAACGTGGTCAATTTGAGCGTCATTGGCTCAGTGCTATCGCCGGACTCTGCATGCAGTGAATATAGTTCAGTCAAATAATGAAGAAATACATGCATGTAATATATAGATCTGTATTGATCTCACGCATATTACGATGCTACCAATTTTAATGAAACATTTGACAACGCATTGAATATTGCCGAGCAACGGATTATTCGATAGCTGGGAGCAGTGGTGTAACGAAGGATTTCAGCGCCCGGGGGCAAGGGTTGATGACTGCGCCCCCTCTTAATTATCTTGTTGACTTTTAATCGTTCTTGTCGTAGTACTCTGTACCACTGAAAGCTAATTTTGTGCCCCTCTGGTGCTGCGCCCGGGGGCGGCTGCCCCCTCTGCCCCCTTCGTTACGCCACTGGCTGTGAGTCACGGTTTCTTTCTTATAAATGCATGTAGGGCCTATGTATACGAGCACAGCTTAGTAGGCCTACATAAACCGTCTGATTGGATTCTATTTTTGGTATCGCAGATCCATTTTTAAACGTTTTTGTATACGTTAAACGAAATTATGTGAGGCTGTGTTTGCCATTGACTATAAACAGCATGAATTGTAAATATAACGGCTGGATATAACTTAGTCGTGTATTTTCTGTTTTCTATAGGCCTATACGATTCTTTACTATTAACACAGAATAGATCTATTCTGTGCTATTAATCACGTAACTTAGCCTACAGATTAGGCCTATACCGCTATAATAATGCACAACGTTTAAATCGATTGCGCACCAACGTAGTAACACGCTAATAGGCCTAATCAATTCGAAAAAGACAAGTTTTAAATTGAACAAGAAATGGCATAAACGAGTGAGCAGAACGGACAGATACAGAAAGAAGAACTGACCGAATACTATGCTGTCGATGCAAAAAATCAGGCGGCGGCCTATAGCCACCTGTCTCCATAAGCCGAGCCCAAGAAAAATGAAACTGTCCTAAGGAACTGCTCTTCTAAAACGGTTAACCTAATGCCTACACAATGTACACATGGCCATATTTGTGTAATCGCATTGCCTTCCGACAGTGTGTTAATGAATAAACGAAAATTCTATATAATAGGCCTATATTAATTTTTTTCTTCCAACGAAGAGCGAGGGACGAAAGTCACGAAACATCATATGACCCTAGTGATTGTTTGGTAATTAGACAGTTTAATAAAATCCTTTGGCGTTAACTGCCGTTAACGTCGATAGCAAAATGATCATTATTCTGTAGGCCTACAGCTGTCACTGTTATCAGACCCAATTGTTACGCATGAAGAGGTGACGTTCCCATCTAGCGATACAACGCAGCTGTTTAATTTAATTCGGCATTCAGTCCATACTAAAGGTGTTTAAGAACGAAATTTTATCTAATAGTATTAATCATAGTAATATGGTGGTAAATAGCAATAAAGCATAATAATAGCCTAGGCCTACTACTAATAATAATAAGGCTTCAAACCTGTGTTTCCTCAAGAAGACAGGTTTGAAACCAAACAGGTTTCTGGAAAGATGGTCTGAAATATAAGAGATTCCTTTGTAGCGGCATCTGGCGAAGGACCAGATAGCCAGCTGGCCCTCATCTGATTCTCAAATAACAACGTCTAAAGGACATTCTATTCGATACAACAGACACGGATTTCTGGAGATTTCTACTGACCTAAACACATTGTGAAGGTCCTGCCAAAAAGAACTAGGCCTAACGATTCTGCGGCTAGGGTTCAGTTGTGTGGAAAATTACTAGGCCTATTATAGTATAATACAATGATAATAATTATTAGGCTATAGCCGTGCGATCATCACATTCAGAAAACTGACTTCCGTGCACTACCCATCAAAGATTCGTGATTGCTGATGTCAAGAGAGGTGCTAAGGATAAGAGCCCGGTATTCAGTTGGGAACTGCGTTATTGTATTGTATTGTATTGTATTTGAACACTTGTTATAGCGCCCCTACCAGATTGCCCATTCAGAGGCGCTCCCGACTACTGCGCGGACGCTGAATCGGAGTTTCACGCCGAAGCGCATGAGCAATTGCGAGTGAAGGACTTGCCCAGGGTCCCTACGCGGCGGCTTTGAGGTAGATTCGAACCCGCAACCCTCCAGCTGCAAGACACCGAACATACCCCTATACCACCGCGCCCCAGTATATTGTGTTGTGTTGTATTGTGTTGTATTGTACTCCACGTTTATATTGCGACCGAGCCACCCGCAGTAAAGATCCGAGAAATTAATCTCTGATAAACCGACCGACCGGGAAGCGAACCCGGGGCGCCGGCGCGGCGAGCAGGCTACCAACCCACCCGGCCACTCAGGATTATGTTGGCTAAACCACAAACAGCTAATGCGGTGTGCATGCTAGTAGAACCCAATGGTCATCACGGATTCCTATGCATCAACGGAGCAGGAAGGCAACAACGGCATGGCATGGGCAGTTGGGCACTGAGGTAATTTGGCTGGCATTCGAAAACCCGACCATAAAAGAGTCCAATGACCTCTACCGGTCTGGGCCAGAGGCCGTTTGTTTGGCGTGGGATGTCACGGTACCGAATACATTCGCAGTATCCAGTATGAGAATTGTAGAAAAAAGACTGGCAGGATAAGACTTTGATCCACATTGGCAGAACAGTTTGACGTCACATCGTAGAAACGTCTAGTCAGATCGGTTGTCCAAAAGGAGAAGTCCGAAGGATGTCCGAGTCAGGTTTCCAGAGGAACAGAGGGGCAGAGTTACTGTAGCTGTAAAGGTGGATGGCGTTTAGATCTAGAGTTCGATGGTACAGGATCAGTTGAGTCAGAGTAAGAGTTCCTGAAAAGGAGAGACCTAAGTTTAAGACAATGAGACAGAGTTGGATACAATGATACAGTGAGACTATGTTGGATAAGCAATTTGAAAGAAGTAAGTGTTAAGTTGAGAAGGAATCGCTTATGACTGAGCAGAACGGACTGATACAGGAAAACAAACGGACGGATAGTCTAGTGCATGGTTAGTGTGCTTGACTCTTAATCGGAAGCTGGAATTTTAAACCCGCCAGGAAAAATTTGTTTAGGGATATCGACTCCGTTGCGCCCCTAGCCAACTCAGCTACAACGAGTGCACTGAACGTATTATAATAGGCCTACTGTTAGTGAGAAGAGCAGGCGGCGGCCAAGAGTACTATATAGCTACTTGCCTCATAAACAGAGGCTAAAAAGTGAAGCCGCTAGCGTTTCGTAGGCTATATGGGGTTGTCTTTCGTTTAAGGAACAGTTCTTCTTCGCCAGCGAAGAGCGAATTACGAAACATGACATAAATCTAGTGATTGGATGGAATTCAAACAGTCTAGGAAAATCCTGTGGCATTAAATGCCGTTAACGTCGACAGCAGTGGCGGCACTACACCAGGGCAAGCAAGGGCAGATGCCCTGGTAAAAAAGCCTTTGCCCTGGTCGTTGCCCTGCCAGAATTTTTGCGCTGCCGAGAATTTATTTGGGGCATAAATCGCCCTTGTACTGGTTACTTGTATGATATTCCTGGTTATGCCCTGGTTACAAAAAAATGTCTGGCGCCGCCACTGGTCGACAGGAAAACCTCCGACTACTGTAACAGTTCTCACTGTTATCAAACCCCATTCGATAGAAGAAAGTCTTTATCAGCTAGCGATTGAACGCAGTTGCTGTTGAATGTATTTCGGCAGTTAGACCATTCTAAGGGTGTCTAACAAGGGAGTCTCAGCTTACAATATTAATCATAATAGTATCATTAGTATGGCTGTAAAATAGTAATAGACCTATAATATAATAATTATGATAATAATACTAATATGGCTTCAAGGATATCTTCTCTCAGGAACACAGGATTGAAGCCAAACAGCTTTCTCGAAAGATGGTTTGTAATGTTCTTTCCAGCGGCATCTAGGCCTAGAGGAGAACCAGATGGTTTCACGCTACATACATAGGCCTACATACATACACATATTCTGTACGTACAAATACTACAGGAATGTGTTACGTGTATAATCAGGGAGTATTGTATATACCCTAGGGAATACGCATACATGTACGCTCTAGGAATGTGCGTAATCAGAGTATGTGAATATTTCATGTAAGCTTATATTTAACCCTAACCCCTATCCCTGACCCTGACCCATAACCATAACCCACTAGCCCTAACCTAACCTTAACCCTAAACCCTAACCCTCTAGCCCTAGCCTAACCTTAACCCTAAACTCTAACCCTAAATTTTCAGGGCATATGCACATACCCTGTTTATATACAATTATACATACATATACCCTGAAATTTCAGGGTATATAGCCTAGGCCTACATATTCCCTGATTTTACACATTCCCTGTACCACATACATGCATGTATACATGTAAGCATAAATACATCATTGGAGGAAATTGTCCAAGTTCGTTGTTGAATAATGACGGTCGTTAATAATCCTTTATTAATATTCTGTCATCTGCTTTTCTAATCTATTACAGCCAGACTGTACCATTTTATCGCCGTCCATGAGTTCAGTCGGTGCATTCCTTGTGTCGTGCGATCCACTCGATTGCGTTTCCTATGGCTTGGGCTTCAAATCTTGTCTGGTCTCTCTATAGGGTCTCGTTTAATGCGAGCCACAGCGACGACTCTGTCTGCACTCGGTGGCTGAAGGTAATAACCTGTCCCAGCGACTCAGCCACAAGACAATTACATGTATTTGATAAAACCTCGACGATTTAGCGATGAGCTTTTCCAGACATGATGTCACATAAACTATTATGCTTAACCAGAATCAAAACACTCGCTTATAATGCCTAGAAAATGCAGGGCTTAGTAAGCTGAGCGTACGACCACATTCGACTGATGTTTATTTCATTAATTAATTAATGATTAGTGTGCGTGGTAACCAGAGATAGGTAGCTAATCGATTAGTTTCTAATCGATTAGACAAACAGCTAATTCTAATTCTAACCGATTCGCAAATTTCAGTAGCTAATTCTAATCTATTAACAATTTAACTAATCGATTAGCTAATCGATTAGCTGTTTGTCTAAGTTTGGCAACTGCTAATTCTAATCAATTAGCTTACAGGTTTGGCTAATTCTAATTCTAATCGATTAGCAAATTTAAGTTGCTAATTCTAATTCTACATCGATTAGCAATTTAACAATAGTGCCCAACTCTGGTGGTGAGGTTGCTGAATTTTTGTCAGGGGCTGAATTGGACGCCAGAACCGACAAGATAGGCTAGGCCTATCTCAAGATCTCTGTTTCAAAAGCGCCTCTGGCGAATCCATCAATATCTATGGAGGCTATGGCACGAGTGCATCGTTCGTGCTATATAAAGATCAGACGTTGAGGTAAAGAACTGTTACCACTTAGGCCTACCAGCCCTCTTTCTGTATTGTATTGTATTGTATTTTCGTTTATTCAAAACTGGCCGTCACAACGCAGCCAACGACAAAAGTGCGTAACTTATTGTTATTATAAATGAGCTAAGACTAATTATAGTGGCATGTAATGAAATCGTTTATACGTGTCGTACCAATGCCTGATCTATAGGCGTTGGATTTAGGGTCTGGTCTGGTTGATCTGATCTAGTAGCGCTCGTGAATAAGCTGGTGCTCTGTGCTTAGCATTTATGTGGCGCTTGGAAATTTCGAAGTCACGATTACGTTTATGATGATTCTTTCATGTAAACTGTAACAGAGCACTCATTCATTTATTTGTTACTTTTGTCGCACTTGGGTCTAATGCGTAAGACATCAATCGATGGCTTACCAAACCCAGACCGTTATCAATCAATCAATCAATCAATCAATCAAGAGAGAGACATAGAGAGAGAGACAGAGAGCGAGAGAGACACAGCCAGACAGACAGACAGACAGAGAGGAACAGAGAGGCAGAGGCAGAGACAGAGACAGAGACAGAGACAGAGACAGAGACAGAGACAGAGACAGAGACAGAGACAGAGACATAGACAGAGACATAGACAGAGACAGAGACAGACACAGACAGACACAGACAGAGACAGACAGACAGACACACAGACAGAGAGAGACAGAGACAGAGGCAGAGGCAGAGAGGGAATGGCAGAGACAGAGAGAGAGACAGAGACAGAGAGAGACACAGACAGAGACAAAAACAGAAACAGAAACAGAGACAGACAGAGACAGAGACAGACAGAGAGACACAGAGAGAGAGAGAGAGAGAGCAACTGAAGATTGGTCGAATTTAGACCAGTTTCATAATAACGATTCTATTAATCAGTAGACCTATAGTTTGAATATATTAAAGTCATTTGTTTCCATAAGACTGTTTTAATAATACACGTAGGAAAGTAATCGGTGCACACATTATCAGCATTTCACAGGTACATAATAAGCATTTACATCATGACCTAAATAAACAATACATACTTACGGGGTTACACTAATTAGGTGAGTCATTTTCTAAAACATCTGATCCTATACAACTTAAGAATAAATATGAAGACGTTACGGTAATAACTTTTCAAGAATAAGCAATAGCCTAGATTACTGGGAAAAATGTAAAAGTCGATTTTGTTCTAAAGAGCATATTCTCACCTAACAGCCAAAATTAAGGACACATAACACGGAAAATGGATACTTGTAAAAAACGTAGAACATCAAAATCGTGAAACAACCTATGCGGAATATAGCAAATGACACTTGCACTGATTATGTATAACCTAACTATTCTAAGCTCACAATAATAAAATAAGTGCATATATACCTAAAAGCCTATATGCGTGCCTAAACGTGAAATTCTATTATACTATTCGTATCCTTGACGCCCATACACTTGGACTTCCAAGGAGACAAGAACTTTAAACTGATCAAAATGGGAACAGAATCGCAATAAAAGGATGATTAAAATGCAGCGATTAAATTTTAAAGCGAGCTTTGAATATTCATTAGCTGTGACCACGTGACTTGTGGACGCGGCTTTTAACCGCACTTTGTGAGTGACGTCAGAACGCCTCCTCGCTTCATTTCCTGTGGAAGCTAAAACAGCAAAATACAGAAGTAGAATAATTATTATGCTGGCAGGTCAAAACTAAGACGCGTCGAAAGACAATCACGGCAAGAGTTGCGAACAAAGGAGGTACAGAGCTCCATTTAAGGAAGAAACAGTAACTGTAAATTTGACTATGACTAATGACAAGAAGTGCACTAGGAACAATAGGGGGTCTATACTTTCCAGAATCATAATCGCCATCGTAAGCTCAACATTTCTAAAGCGCTATACTTAAAACTGAGAGCTGAGCTTATTCACGAGCGCTGCGTCAACTCAGAGGGGTTGTCCAGAGATGGTTAATTGAAGTTCCGAGTCCGGTTGCTATAGATATGCTAAGGCGGGTTTCGTTGAGGACCAGACACTTGGAAGGCAAAGGATTCTATGGATTATGGTAGGATATCCATCTTGAATTGGTGGGATTTTAATTTGGAGGGAAAAGCCTGTGGAGTGATTAGCAGAGGAGCAGTCGATGGTGGCGGTATGTGTGGACGAACTGAGAATTGCGGAATTCAGAGGGAATTTCGTCCCAGAGTCGAGGTGGAGTATGGCCTCAGTCAAAAACTTGGGGGACAGTCCCCCTCTGCCCCCATGATTTACGCCACTGTGTGGGATATGGATCGGTTGGGGAACTTGAGGTAAATAGTGATGGAGGGGACAGGACAGAGTGAGATAGGAGGATGATCGGGTAGACCGGGATGGCTGGATGGTGACGAGTTCACGAAAGGATGTAGGTTATAGATAAAACGTTGAAGCGGATATATATCCTCAGAGATTAACAGCCAGTTCAGTGATTGAAGGGCGGGAGTGACGTTGCTTGGGAGTCCTGGTGACCCACGGTGCTGACTGAAGAGCGGATTGGCGCTACAGAGGTTCACGGCCCAGCCAGCATTTGCATGGTCATTAGATAGGACCCATTATGGGCTCTGTAAGTCTATGGGAGTAGATCTGATTGTGAAGTGAGTCCGCTATATTTTACCTGGCCAAACGTCGTCTTCGGCCGATTTCCTTCTGAAAAGCAATTAATCAATCATCCATCAGTAAAGTGATGAAATGTCACGTCATAAATTTATGTAGCGCGTCCATACACTATTGAAGGCTTACTCCTTATGATTATTGTCTGTTGAACGCTATTCTCCTATGCTCTCATTCATGGGCGTAGCAGTGATGTAGTCGAGTCCACCTTAGCCGAGTCCGAGTCGAGTCCGAGTCCACCTAAGCCGAGTCCGAGTCGAGTCCGAGTCGAGTTGCTCGAGTCCGAGTCCGAGTCCGAGTCACAAAGGATCGAGTCCAAGTCCGAGTCCGAACACCAAAATTCACTTTTAATGGGAAAAATAACAGCACATTTATGCTGGAAGAATTATTAGGACTATTTATTATTATTATTTTTTTATTTATTTTTATTTTTTTTATTATTATTATTATTATTTTATTTTTATTATTATTATTATTATTATTAAACTGCCATTTACAACGCGCCTCAACAAAAAGAATCTTGCACAAAAGCGCGTAACAGGAAAGTCTAATCATACTAAATCTTAAACTAATAAAGTCTTAAGATTACTTTTGAAGAACGATAATGTAATGTAATGTAGCTTGGGTGCAACTTTTGGCTTTGGGACTTCAGCCATAATTTTAATTACAAGAATAATTGAAGAATTACGCTTTGAAAAACTGATTTGTAAACAACGAGATTAGACTAAGGTATTTTAATACTGCTTTGCTGCCAACACATCTGTTTCTAGATACATGCTAGGCCTACGGCTTCTGCAAAATCGCTTAATGTTCGATTGCCATTCGGCTGTCAAGGCTGCGCGAATGGGGTATTCCGTTAGGTCAGAAGCGCTATAAACGCAAATCTCCCTTCGATGGCCTTGATCTTCAGGCGCTTTATTCATCCTATATAGCCATTACTTGGGTGGGGTATAAGAATTTTTCCAGCGGCTGCAAACTCCAGAAATTCTGCCAAACGGGCCTCTTGGGCGCGTCTGATACACTCATTAACCTAGCTCCGTTGAGTGCAGGATATCGTCTCTGGCAGGATGGGGTATGATCACCCGATGCCCTTTAAACGGCAACCCTCCACCTACGGCGAGCTCTTTGATATCTAATGAGCTCTTCAGTTTATAATATAGAATACCCATTTTGGACTCGTAAGTAAGGAAGTATACAAGTCGTTTTTATCGTGAGACAAAATTGTGACTCGGAAACCGAGTCACCGAGTCAAATAGTCCAGGGCCTTCGAGTCCGAGTCCAAGTCCGAGTCATGACAAGCCAAGTCCGAGTCCGAGTCCGAGTCCACAAAAATCGGACTCGAGTCGGACTCGAGTCCTAGGCCGGACTCGAGTACTACATCACTGGGGCGTAGCCAGGAAACGATTTCGGAGGGGGTTTTAATATTTGGGGGTTTACATTGGAGATGGTCGCAAAAACTAAGGTTTTTTGGGTATTTCCCATGTAAACGCATATAAAAAAATGTTGGAAACTTATTTGGGGGGGAGGTTGAACCCGTAAAACCACTCCCTAAATACGCCCATGCTCTCATTCGTCTATAAGTTCTGTCTACTTACGCTAAACAAGCGTTCCTCTCCTTAGTAGGCCTATACTGCCGGGTCGTCTATATATGTGTAATGTATCTCTAAAGAGTACTATTTAAATTTGTAACAGGATAATAAATGGTTGTACCTGCTAAGCTTCTGTTGCCTGCGATGGGATTGGACAGCACCATGTTGGACGAGGTTCGGCAGCCGATGTTTCGGTTGGGGTAGCCCTGGGTGGCGTAGAGCAGACTCGTGTTACCGCACTGGACGGGAGGCAGACATCCACCGCTAATTCTAGACGGACACAACAATCAACAGCGATACTAATGCAGTTGTTCGCCTCAGTAAGTTATGTAGTGCTGACATGACTGTATTACTACGCGATTTTTGAGTTAGTATTTGAAAAGACAATAGCTTCTTCGGTTAGAATGCTATAAAACATGTTCTAATTAATCCATCCATAAGTAACCAAACTAACCATACTGTCAACTGCTATTGTTCACCTACAACAGCGTTTTGCCTGTTGTTTTATGAAATAAACGAATATACATACATACATTACATGCATACATACATACATATATACATACATACATACATAGGCCTACATACATGCATTACAATGACGGGAGGCATTACAAGCATACATACATAATTATTTTAAGAAACGGTGTTAACAGACTCGACAATGTCTGCCTTACGTTGAACTCTACTGCACTTGTGAATAAGCTGGTGCCCTGCGCTTGGCTTCCGAGTGGCGCTTTAGAAATTTGGAGATTACGATTACGATTACGATTACTTGAAGCATAGACATCTAGATAATACAGTAACTCTAGTCCAGGGGTCTCCAAAGTTTTCCAGCGGGGGCCACATTGCTGACTTTCTAAAGCTCCACGGGCCAAAACTCCGAAGAAAAAAATTTCTCTGTGCCCAACTGTCCAGTGAATTGTGAGTAATGCGATGAATGCTTGGATTCATAATGTCTCCGAATACCGGTATTGTACTCTTCAAGCACTGCAATGGTGTCATTTAATTGCATATCAGGCCTTACAAACAGCGACATGGATTTTGGCAATATGCATGTCAGAGTACAGCGGGGTTAAAATTTGCAATTTTCCCAATTTAGTTTGTTTCTTCAAGGAGAGTTCCGCGGGCCAGATTAAAGGCCTTAGCGGGCCGGATGTGGCCCGCGGGCCGTACTTTGGAGACCCCTGCTCTAGTCGACTGCAGGAACATTCTCAGCACGCGGTTACTATTAGTACTGCCATCTGGTGAATGATGAAGTTAAAGTCGCTTCGCAAACGGGTGGCTTTCCTTGGAAGTTTTAGAAGAAGAATAAATGTATAATAATGTAAATGTGCAAGCTATTACGACTTGGTATGATACGACAGAGTGTCGTCTGTCCTGGAGAGGCAGGTGGTGTTCTCCGCTGAACAGCCACCGAAAATCCGAAGGAATAAATATGAGGTCTTCAGTGGATCGTGGGTTACAATTTTGAGCGAAGAACTTGCTCAAGGTTTCTACAGTGAAAGCCTCAGAGAAGGTTCGAACCCGAACACCTCGCGTCATAAGGCCAGTGCTCTAACCAGTTGGCAACCGTGTTAATTTTTCAGTTAGGGGCCGTCCATAAATGACGTCACGCACCTATAGGGGTCGGGGGTCGGAAATTTGTGACGATGTGTGACATGGAGTGGGGGGTTTGAGAAACGTGACGTCACATCAGGTCTGTGTAATTAAATTTAACGAATAACAACAATTTAATTTTAATAATAACAGCACTAATTCTGAGTATTAAATTTTCATAATTTTTTTGATTATTTTAATGTAAACGGGCACCATTATTAATAATTTTATAATTATTTAAATATTTGGTCACCATTAGATTTTAAAATATTCATGCTCTCCCTATTTTATTCCACGAAGGAGCATTTTCCGTCGCCATGGAAATTTAGTTTTTTTTGGGGGGGGAGGGGGTCAGATCTGTGTGACGTAATTTTTCAGGCGGGTGTAACTTTTGTGACGAAGTGTGACGAGGGGGAGGGGGGTAAAAATCCGCCAAAATTGCGTGACGTCATTGTTCTAATATGCCCGAGATTTACTTGTCTTCTTCAATCTCGATGATCGTCTTCAGCGACTCGATCTCGGTCCTCAGTCCAGTCTGGACTTCGCGGGCTGAAGCGACCTCTCGGACCTTCTGCATGAGGCAGTCCTGTGAGTCCCTGAGGTGCGTCTCCAGGTCCTTCTGCTTCTGTGCCGCGGCCAGACGCTCGTGCTGCAGGGCCACCTGTAGCTGTTGGTTGCCCTGGATGGCAGCTGTCAGCTGAAGACAAACAACACCACAAATTATTACTACTATATTATTACTATACTTTTATTATTACTAGGCCTACTGCTATTACTATTACTACTTCTACTACTACTACATGCCACTACTACTACCACCATCACCACCACCACCACCACCACCACCACCACCACCACCACCACCACCACCACCACCACCACCACCACCACCACCACCACCACCACCACCACCACCACCACCACCACCAACCACCAACACCACCACCACCACCATTACTACTATAACTACTACTGCTACCACTACCACTGCTACTGCTATTGCGAGTATTGTTGTTGCTGTTGTTATTGTCATTTGAATATCTGTAAAGCGAAAATCATGCCACTAAATAGACCGCAAAATGAGTCAACAATAGCTCGGCCTCGTCAGATGACAGGAACAGGTAATTTCTTCCTGAAACTTCCGAGAGAAAGTTCTGGATCAAATACATATTAGACAAGTCTGATCAGGCCGAAACACAAATACTTAAATGCCTATACTCAGCTTTTATGGATCGTCAGAAAGTACCCAGAAGGCGGGGACTACCTGAGAACATTTGGACCGGAAATGAACAAGTCCCCGATTGATTGGAGAAGACATTGCGGCCGACCTAGGACCATTTGGACTAGAGTCTCTTGGAGAAGATTTTACAACCCTGAAATTTAGACTTCTTGCGTTAAGGAAGGCTAAGGAGAGAACAGAGAACGTTGCGTCTTTGGCAGCTCAGTCAGGTTCGTCATCAGAAGAGAAATAGTGGTTTATAAACCTTACTGCTGGAACTTACGAATACAACCATAGGCCTATGCAGATGTAAAGTGACATTATTATTATAAATAAATTTGTAACGCGCTCAAGATCACACCGAAATGTGAATCTGAGGGGTGGAAAGTCAGCCGCCAGGTGAAGATGCACTTAGATTGCTAAATCCTTGAAAGCTAAGGAGAAATAGTGAGTGTTGAGCCGCTTTTTGAAGGAAGGAAGTGAATTTGAGCTACGAAGAGAGACATACAGCAGCACAGACTAAGATAAGCGAACAGACAGACAGACAGACGAACAGACAGACAGCCACTGCAATCTGATATACTTTGAAGCAGATTAACTTGCAAAAACACACATAGCCGCCGTGCTCGGGATCAATGTTTACGGCTGGTTCCAACAGGAGTGGACTTCACCCGCTGAGTCAGCACTAGACTGATAAGCTCTTCATTGTCTTACCTGTGATTAATCAACGGACCTGATTGATCTGACAGCGTCGTCTTATAGCCTACCTGTGTCTGGACTTGATTCATCTGTCCCTGTAGCTTTCCAACGATGTCTTCCAGACGATCCTTCTCCTCCTCCAGCAGCTGCATCTCCCTCTGCCGCTTGTCCAGCTTCTCCTTCATGTCTTTTATCGTCCGGTTAACGGCAAGTTCCGTCTCCACCCGGTATTTCTCGAACTCGGCTTGCATCTGCTCCCGGATCTTCTGCATCAGAGCGACGGGGTTCGACGTCCCCGTCTTCTCCTGGACCTGGCGGATCTTCTTGTTCAGCTCTTCGATGATCTCGTGCGCATGATCCAAACGATCATTCAGATCACGCACTTGCTGAAAACAGCCAATCACAATGGATCAGCTGAAATCAATCTCTCCCGCCCCAGCCCTCTCTCGCTAATACTCACTCCAGTCCTCCCCCGCTCACACGCTCGCTCACTTGCTCAATCAAGCAAGCAAGCAGGCAATGATTGAATCAGTCAGTCAATCAATAATCAATCAAGCAGGAAATCAATGAATCAGTCAATCAAACCAAGCAGGCAATCAATAAATTATTAGTCGAGCAATCAATCAATCAAAAAGCAAGCAGACAGGCAATCAATGAATCGATCAAGAAAATCAATCATTCAGCCATCCGGTCACCCAGTCAGTCAGTTAGTAAATCAGCAAAAATTAATGTGAATTGTCAATCCTAACCACTCAGGTAAAATTCTGATGACCGATGAGACCTATAACTATTCGGATACATTCCGGCAAAATTAATCGATCTTGGAAATGTTTATGGAAATGTTTAATTTCGTAAGACGTACAGTAACAACAATGATCAAATAGTACACAGAAACACAGAAAAAGAACAGAACTCATGTCCTAAAAAAATAAGCATGTAAATTAAATGCACTTTAAGTTTCTAGTGTAAACCTGAAAACTAAAAAAAAATCTTAAAGCTGCAGGTATAGAACCATTTATAAAGAAAACTTATTAAGGCAGTTGACTAGCAGAATTCAGCCAAGCTCAGTAATTCCTCTTAAAATTCGATCAACCTACTTGCAATTAATCAACAAAATGATTTATAGACGCGACAGCAATGTGTTCATATCTATTGCACCACGATTTATCCAGAAGTGATTTCTTTATAGATTGAGCTCTCCCCTCTCTTTAAAAGGTCTTTCCTTTCGCTTACCTTACACGGAGTTGTGGCTTACTGATGGAGTCTACTAACCTGTTCGTGTAAACGGGTATCGAAGTTGAGCTTATTTATGAGTTGAGCATTCTTGTCTTCGGCATCTTGCCTGAGACGACGTTCGCAATCGAGCCTAAGACAGACAACAACTGATAAGTAGTCAAGAGGAAAGACAATGTAGCAAGCAGAGAGACAGACAGCGTGAGATCAAGAGAAACACATCGTAGCAAAGAAGACATAACAGAGAGATCAACACGACGGGCAAAGACACAGAGAGGCAGAGAGAGGCAGAGAGAGAGAGAGAGACGCATACAAATGGAAGACTTAGGCCTACAGAAAGATATAGAGACAAGATAGGCAGAAAGGTGCCCAGAAAGACAGACAGACAACATGAGATCAAGAGAAACACATAATAGACAGACAGATGAACATCACGACACCGAAAGGCAGAGAGGTTGATACGCATACAAATGGAAAGACTTACGCCTTCAGAAAGATAATTATAGAGACAAGATAGTCAACAAGGCATTCAGAAGGAAAGATAGACAGACAGATAGCAAGGCACATAGAAAAACATGTAACCAGACAACTATAGTAGACAAGCAGACAGACAGACAGACAGACAGATGGACGAATGAAGACGGACTTACTGTTGTCGGTATGTCTCTGCCTCGCGTTCGTACTTCTCCAGCCGTGGTTTGAGCATGCTGAGCTCTGCCTTAAGGCACTGGACGTACTTGGTCAGTTCATTGACCTCTCGCTCTTTTTGGATGAGGGCGCACTTGTATTCGGCGATCTCATCTCGTCGCACTTGATTCTCCTTCGCTTCGTCGTCGAGTCTATTCAAAGGCAGTCAAAGGCTACTCAAAAAGCAGTCAAAGTCTACTCAAAAAGCAGTCAAAGTCTATTCAAAAGGCAGTCAAAGTCTACTCAAAAAGCAGTCAAAGTCTTCTCAAAAAGCAGTCAAAGTCTATTCAAAAAGCAGTCAAAGTCTACTCAAAAAGCATTCAAAGTCTAACCTAAAAGCAGTCAAAGTCTATTCATAAGGCAGTCAAAAGTCTATTCAAAAAGCAGTCAAAGTCTACTCAAAAAGCAGTCAAAGTCTATTCAACAAGCAGTCAAAATCTGTTCAAAATAGTCAAAGTCTAGTCAAAAAGCAGCCAAAGTCTATTCTGAAAGCAGTCAAAGTCTATTCAGAAAGCAGTCAAAATTGATTCAACAAGCAGTCAAAGTCTACTAAGAAAGCAGTCAAAATCTATTGAAAAAGCAGTACACGATCAAGAAACTAAGAGAGCAAAACACGTATGGCTTGATCAGAAAGCTCTCAAAATCTTATACGATAAGTAAGTAAGTAAGTAAGTAAGTATTTCCTTTATTGAGAAGCACTAGCAAACGCACAGCACTGTACATAGCAAGATTAATACATTCAAACAAATAAACAAAAAATTTATATATACAACCATAGAATTGAATGAGAGGCTTTATTGTACAGAGGAAGAAGAGCTAGAGCTAGTCATAGGGGAAAATGAAGGGCTTAAATAGCCAGATCTAGGGAAAACATAGTTTATTTGTATAGCATCCGGGCAAGGAAGCATTTCTGAGACAGGTTGTCAAACATGGGAAGCTCACGGTTATGGGACCGTGGTCGCAGGGAGTAGCGCGATTGCTTGATCGGCGGCAACAATTTATGCAATACATGACAAGGATTGTGCAGAACACAGGCAAAGAGTCTAGTATCCGCATTGCTGCAGAGAGTCTCAAATGAGGGAGAAGATGGAGGTAAGTACCCCTGGCGTACCAACCTTCGGAAATTTCCCTCAAGGGCCTCCCGTTCCTGCACTCTCGCAAAGCCCCACCACACAGGCGAGCAATACAGCATCATACCAACCGTAGTGGCACGAACTACATCAAATAAACTGTCCCCCGAGAGCCCGTGCGACCTCAGGATCCGAAGTGCATAAAAGGACTGCCTTGCTTTTATGGTCAGACGTTTAATGTGACTGGAGAACCCAAATTTCGCTGTAAGCTCTACACCAAGAATATTTAGGGTTTGCACTCTTGCGATACCTTTTAGAGGAGGGGGAACATACCGATGGTACCCCGGGGACGCGTAAAAATTATCTCACAGGATTTGCTTGAGTTTAGCTTGAGGTTGCAACTCTGTGCCCATACACTAATATGCTGAAGCTCAATCTCAGTTGTAGTGATACTTGATGCAGGGACAGCGAGATAGCAATCATCTGCATATTTAAAAATGCGATTGCATTTATTAACTGGTTTTAAGTCAGAGATTGCAACTACGAAATCCATCGGGCCCAAACCGGAACCTTGAATAATACTTGCATTAATTCGTGCCAGAGAAGATATTACACCGTTAAACCTAGTGCAATGACTTCGATTATGAAGTAAATTCAAAATCCAATTTAAAATGTGATCAGGAATTGGGAGAGAAGCAAGTTGTTCGGCTAGATATGAATGTCTGACAGTGTCAAAGGCTTTGGAAAAATCCAATGAGACCAAACGTACATAGGGTTCATAGCATAAGGTTTCAAGGATGTGGTTAGATACAGCCATCAAAGCAGCAGCCGTTGAGCCCGTAGGTCTAAAGGCATACTGATCATCAAATTTGTCATTAGTGTCTGTGTTGGTGATTACCGGATACATATATATACGGGGTAACGATTTTTTCAAGAATTCTACAAAGGATGGAAGTAATGGAGATGGAGCGGTAATCCGATTCCATTCTTGGGCATGCCAATTTGGGGATTGGTGTAATACAACTTAACTTCCACTGTGGAGGAAAAACCAATTGGTCCACGGATGGTTGACAACATGACAGACTGACCAGCCGATATCATCTGAAAGATATTATATTAAGGCAGCAATAATTATATAGTCGACTCACTTGATCTGAAGATGGCAGTTCTGGGCCTTGCATCTTTCGGCATTTGCCCATGCTTCGGCCCTCTCTCCGGTCATGATCTCAAACTCACGCCTACCAAACAAAATTAATGCAACAACAGATTAGTACTAGTACAATTGAATACAATAGCACTGATGCATCCTTTGTTAAAACTGTGCCATAGAAACTGTTAATTGCTCATTAGTCCTTTCCCGAACAGAACTGAACATTAAGCTTAATCAGTTTAGTAATTACTGGAGACAACGCTTGCCTACATGTGTTTATCTCTGGTACGTGTATATAATGACTGTTATAAAAGTCCACAGCTCTACATATTATATGCATATTTAAGGCATATTCGGGCCGACAGTCCTATGTGTATAAAACGATGCAAACATATCACCTTGCAACTACTGGCGGAAATCACTGAAAGGGAGAAATCATTTTCGGTGAATGTGATTTAACAGAACAGACCTATTTATATAACAGCACCTACATGTAGGTTAATATATCTCGGCTCACAAGCATACATGGTAAAATGGAATGAAACAACGTAGCAATGTATTTCAGATGCCTGATTTTAATTGGTTGGTGAAATCCTATGGTGTGGTGGCGTTTTGGATTTCCTTCGTAAATCTAGATTGCTATAGGTCCTTAATATGGGACAAGGTGAGATTCCTCAAACTCTGCTGGCATCAATAAGACTGAGACAGATTATTATGTGTTTTTATGAAGAAATAACGACACAAATAGATAGTCAATTAGTTAAGCCTAATTCAATAGTTCATTCAGTTTGATCAGTTGTTTTGCGCCCTTCGGAGGTGGCCTGAGTCCAACACCTGCTCTGTCCTCTGATCCTCTGGAAACCGGACTCGAACTACTCTTTTGGACAACCCCTCTGACTAGACGCAGCGCTCGTGAATAAGCTGGTGTCCTACGCTTGGCTTTCGAGTGGCGCTTTAGAAGTTTGGAGATTACGATTACGATTACGACACCCTACGAAAGAGAACAGTTATACCATCACATACGATATAACCGAGCTCCGATTAGGTCTCTTTCAAGGGGCGCTATATAAATGATCTGAATGAGCGAAGGCCATAATACCTTGTTTTGCTGAGTTCGGCCTCGTAGAAGGCTTTGAGCTTCTTGATCTCCTCCTCAAGACAGGCGATCGCCCGCATCCAGGCCGAGTTGTCGAACTTCCCCGACTCTCCCTTCATGTGCTCGATCTTCATGAGGAGATCGGCCAATCGGTCGTTCAGGTAGATCATGTCTTCCTTCTCCGACGATGCGGCGTTGAACAGCGACCGAAACGGATCCATGTTCGTATGGTCCCCACAGTACCTACAACCAGAATAAGATGTAAATAAATAAATAAATAAATAAATAAATAAATAAATAAATAAATAAATAAATAAATAAATAAATAAATAAATAAATAAATAAATAAATAAACGCACGCAATAGAAAATTAGTTAATTCTATATAAAAGTTATTACAATTCAATGGACCGTATATCATGGTCCCCAAAATACCTGTCGCCAGAATAAGACGTTTACCCATTCAGTGGGCCGCATAGCTTAGTTTATAGAAATAAATATCAAGTGTCTGTGGTAACTGTCAACTTCTTCGGCCATGGTGTACATTGTACAATGTACATTGTACAGATGTGTGCTAAGGTGTTATCCCGTATTCTCGGATTCATCTCCTGGCTTCCTAACTGGCACACTCTGGAAAATTTGACTCACTCGCCTGTTTAACTTTGCAACGACCATCTACTGCATGCAGTATGGCGCTATAATACAATCCATCAGATTACACTTTCATTAAGGTTTCAGAACAAAATCCCCGTCTCCCCAACAAAACAACTAGAGTACGAACTGGAAGAAATACAATTGGAGTGGAAAGGTCTGTTAGCGAATTAATACAGAAGACTTTGTTCTGGTGTAAGTCTTAGACTATTTCTCTATCAAGACTTTCTTCCGTGGGATTAGTCGAATGGGGTTTTTATATAGGCCCTATGCGCAATATCTCAAATATGTTCTCAGCTGTTCTAAGTTGTGTAGATATTCAAGTCTGATGCTGATGGCTACTTTTATCGCTGTGTTTGTAAATTAATTAATGTAACAGGGTTAATCCCTCGATAGGCCTATGTTTTGCAATGAGAAGTTAACTCAAAGCAATTCTGTTGACGTATTTAAGTGCACTGTAGTGCAGTGATGTCAAGGTCAAAAATTGCTGCACCTTCCTACATGTCCTCCGTCTTAGCATTTTATGACTGTGGGTCCTATACTCGGCTCACGAGGCTTTTATTATTCTATGGCGCGCCTCAATTCCCCGAAGCTTTGCTGACTGCATGAGGTCCTTGTCAGCCACTCCTTTTCCAAGACATTTCTTTTGTATCCCGCCTCGGTTTGATGTAATAAAAAGCGAACATATTTTCTGAATTGCTTTGCAAATAAAGTCCTAAGTGATCGCAATTATAATATATATATATATATATATATATATACAATGTTATACATATTTACATACATACATACATACATGTATATATTATATATATAGCTTTTGTGAGGTACTTCTAAAGCGCTGCATATCGTGTCTCGGTACATATATTTAGGTTAATGTATGCATGCACTATGCATGTATATGTGTGTACATGTGTGTGTATGCATTCATTGGAATACGGTCTAGCTGTCGTCCCCAGAGAGGCCAAATCTATCACTCTGCGTGATTCTACTTATCGTCCATGGCGTGACGCCTCTGGACCGCTGTCGCTTCCACAACATGCTTCCAGCCGTCTCCATAGATTCTGGGCTTGACTCCAGGTATTATAAATGTGTTGTCCGATATGCAGCGGACACAGGTCAAACTTTACCATTCGTTTCCATGTGGGGAAGGCGATAGCGTCCAGCTGGTCGCATTTACTCAAATCCCAACCCGTACAGCAGTTTATAAATATTGAAAACATATTTTGGGCATGTTCTCATTGCTCATCCAACTTCTACTTCTACTATAACATATTTCCATCCCTCATCCAACTTCTACGTCAACTAAAAATAGCGTAATCGCTCATCCAACTTCTAGTTTTACTGCAATAATTTAGCATCAAACTCATTTTTCATCGTTCATCCAGCTTCAATTTCTGCTATAAACATGCTCATCCAACTTCTACTGTTACTGCAATAATTTAGCATTAATGCCCTGTTTTCATCGCTCATCCAACTTCTAGTTTTACTATAACATTATGTTTATGAGCTGCTGTACAGGTTGGGATTTGGGTATTATACCAGCTGGTCTCTTCCGACTTCTTGAGGGGGAGGGGAGACATACTCCTGGAGCGTGAAATTAAGATGCAAAATAAGTACTAAATTATAATGAACAGCTTACCAGTGAATCTGAGCTTTGGTTGTCATGATTGGTTGAGTTTAGTAAGAAGGATCGAGACAAAACAATATTTTGATTACTAATCGATCTCCGATATTGATTCGGGTTCAGCCTCAGCGAAGACGTCGTGCAAGAAGGAGTTCGCCGACTTACTAAAGGATTATCATTACAGTGACGTTGCCAAGGTAACTATAAATACTACAGAAAACGTCACCGTATTACGAATGCCATGTTATTAATATTAATTAATAATTTTTATATAGTGCCGTTGTATAATGTACGAGTTGTATAATGCTCAAAAGATGGTAAGTTATAATAATGCGACGATGGTTGCATCAAAACCTATCCAAAACCTATCCATATGCAGTTCAGAATCCAGAACACGATGTCCATTCTATTCTATTATTGTATTATATTGTATTGTATTATTGTATTCATTCCTACGGAGTCTACTCTATTCTATAACATTCCAATCGCATACATTGTATTCATTGATATGCTGCACTTTTTTCAACTGCCTACCACGCCACTTTCTCGTGGTACCCCGTTGGGAACAAAGTGCGTGATGGATGACCTAGTCCTCGCCGGTTTATATGGGTACCCAGAGGAGAAGACCCTAAAGGAAAGATGAGGGAACTCGTCAACGCAATAGAGATGGCGTCTCGAGAAAAACACAGCGTGGAAGGCAATGGGAGACCACCTGCTTATACATCCCGAGGACATGAAAGATGAAGATGTATTCTGTTTAGCCAATATTTTTTTCTGTGCCGCCGTACATCTCGATATTGCGAAAATGGCAATAAAAGACGAGGGCCATGATAGTGGAGGTAATCCAAACTGAAGGCGATTCCATTGGAAGCTCCACGGAAGGTTATGATGGTGCTATTACTAAGATTCGCGAGGTCATATCTGTGTGATTATAAATTATGCCATAATACCTAAGCTTGTCTTGGTAGAGCCAACTTGTCAAGCAGTGAACATGATAGCTTAGGAATAATTTCTGTGTACTGTACTGTAATAACAAGCATGTAATAATTAACCGAGGCGAAAGAATCGCAGACAAACCTCAGAATCAGCAGCCAGTGCAGAGTGAGAGAGAGAGAGAGAGAGAGAGAGAGAGAGAGAGAGAGAGAGAGAGAGAGAGAGAGAGAGAGAGAGAGAGAGAGAGAGACAGACAGACAGACAGACAGACAGAGACAGAGACAGAGACAGAGACAGAGAGACAGAGAGAGAGACAGAGAGACAGAGACAGAGAGACAGAGAGAGAGAGAGAGACAGAGACAGAGACAGAGCAGAGAGAGGAGAGAGGAGAGACAGAGACAGAGACAGAGAGCAGAGGCAGAGACAGAGGCAGAGGCAGAGACAGAGACTAATACAGATAATGAGAAAGAGAACAAGAGAGAGCTAGAGAGACAGACAGACAGAGGAAGAGAAAGAAAGACAGGGACGGATACAGATAGAGGGAAAGAGAGAGAAAGTAGCTACAAGGACATAGTCAGATACGGGGACAGAGAGAGCATTGAAGCGTGATTGATGAGAAAGCGCTGCGAAACATAGCAGACCACCGGAACAGATTGATCGGGCAACAGACAATGGTGGACAGGCAGAACAGATTGCACATTGATGCAGTCAATGGATTAGCCAAGGAAAAGACGAGATTAGCAATCGGTTTATTCGCCGCCACATCCAGCAGTCAGTCTAAATCAGATCGCTGCCTGCATCTATACATGCATGCGTAGAAGATCTATGCATGCACAGATGCAAGAAAGCGGACTCAAAGAGAAGGATGAAGAGGAGGATTTGCGGATAGCGGATAAACGGATCAGAAATCCGTAGATGCAATAAACCGTTGCAATAAAAAATGTTTACGATCGAATGGCTGACGGATGAATTACGGAAATGCACGACAGAAAGAAAGCTGGCGGAAAATATGGACAGACAGATGGAACTGAGGCGAATGACATACAGACGGACGGACAGACCGACAGACAGACAGAGACAGAGACAGAGACAGAGACAGAGACAGAGACAGAGACAGAGACAGAGCAGAGACAGAGACAGAGACAGAGACAGAGACAGAGACAGAGACAGAGACAGACAGAGACAGACAGAGACAGAGAGACGGGGAGGTGGTTTAATGGTAACACACTCGCACGAAGATCTGAAGGACGCGGGTTCGATAACCGCTATAAGGTTGACTCAGCCTCCCACTCCCTAGAGGCGACTGTAAAATAAGCAGTAGAATAGATGAGCGCCTTGCAGGCTGCCATACAGTTAAATTCGACTCCTGTTGAACATGATATCATCTGTAACTACACAATGTCATGTAATCTTACTGCATACTTGTCAGTTTGAATAAACAAAGGAATATTTAAAAACAAGCATAATATTATGTAATTAAATAACAAATAGGCGATCTATTTATACTGGCATCATGTCAGATACACATATGAAGAGACAGTTGCACAGACAGATAGATCAAAACAGACACACACAGTCACAAACGTAGAGATAGAGAGAGAGACAGAGAGAGAGAGAGAGAGAGACAGACAGACAGACAGAGAGAGAGAGAGAGAGAGAGAGAGAGAGAGAGAGAGAGAGAGAGAGAGAGAGAGAGAGAGAGAGAGAGACAGAGAGAGAGAGAGAGAGAGAGAGAGAGAGAGAGAGAGAGAGAGAGAGAGAGAGAGAGAGAGAGAGAGAGAGAGAGAGAGAGAGGGGAGAGAGAGGAGAGAGGAGACAGACAGACAGAGACACACACACAAAGAGACAGAGAGAGACACAGACAGACAGAGACAGAGACAGAGACGGACAGAGAGACAGAGAGAGAGAGAGAGAGAGAGAGAGAGAGAGAGAGCATACAGACAGATAGAGCAATCGTTCTCGTAAGAAATTCTAGGAATGACTAAGATCAATTACTACTTAATTCATTTTCGCCCCTTCGTATATCTTAAGTCAGCGCTATATGAATTCTCTGTTGCATTACATTTACATTACATTCTCTCGTAGGGGTACTCGATAGTGTAGTGGTTAGCGTGCTGGACTGTCAACCGAGAGATCGCGGTTCAAATCTCCGCCAGGGCAGAAATATGGTTAGGGAGTTATGCTCCACCAGCGACCTCTAGCAAACTCAGCTGAAATGAATACACTGACTGCACACGGTCGGTGGGAAGATTAGACGGCGAAGGATAGGCCACCCGGCGTCATTATGCCGAGGCTAAGAAAATAAATTCGCGAACACTTCATACCCATGGCTGCTGCCTCAGGGCTACCTCAAGGGACTCCTCTTCTTCTTCTCTTATACATTACATTACATGTACATTTTCGAGCCACTTAACAATCATTGTTGCCAATGAGACATCGTAATATTTGCACAGATGTAGGCAATGCTATGTGCGCCGAGAGAGAGGCGTCCTCTGTAGTCCGCCTAGTCCTCTATAGTCCGCCCAGTCCTCTCCGGACAAAATCCATCGAACGATTGATTTCCCGCTGTTTCCAGCCGCAAGATGCCGGCCACCTAGCGGATGATTGCTTGCTCACTGCCGCGCCATCTATCGCTCGACTACGCCGCGCTGCAAGATGCGCCGATGCATGTGTGCAGTATATGTATACGTACAAACAGCGCCGTATTGTGAAACGTATGTCGATCGCGCTTCCAGTCTCCTACGGCGCCTGGTGCTAGAGCCACGAACGGCTCTGCTGTACAAGGGAAACTATTCAAAGCTTAACCCTTCCAGTTTATTCGCTATGAATCAATAGTCTCTGGAACAGAAACGGTTAAATGCCTGGTGCTGTAGACGGGAAACGGAGCCAGCTAATTGGCATTGAAGTTGGAGAAATTTAGGGTATCCCCTCGTGATAAGGGCGGCGGTCCATTGGGATTAAAATCACAAAATCCTATTCCAATTGCTTTGCGGCGTCTCGCCGTATCGATTTTGAGGCGGAGTGTTTGATGCGAGTTCCTATTAATGGATCCAGCTTGTTTGACTGCAAAATAGCTCTAGACTGCGTTGCCAGACGTTGTCTGACTGCCGATGGTAAGTAAATCTTAGCGTTTGTTTGTCTGTTTTGCTTAATTTGAATGCGTTTCGACGTTTTTATTGAAAAAAAACCCGAACAGGCTGCCACATGTATGTCGAACAATTGCGTGCGTATACAGCAAAATGCATGATATACATAAAATCAGTGCTTTTTTTCAGCCGGAGCGGTCCGGAACGGCGTTCCGGGACCTTTTTTCAGGTGTTAAAAAATAATTTAGTTAATTTAAATTTTAACTAGAAATTATTTAAAATTATTTAGATACTTTAATTTAACTTAAGTGCTTTCAGTGTTTATTTATACTGATATGTATGAAATAGAAATTTCAGCATAAAATATGCCCCTATAATAGTTCTGAATTTGTTGAGTTCCGGAACCTTTTTGTCCAGAAAAAAAGCACTGCATAAAATTAAATCCTTTATTATTATCTGTGACCAGAATAGCGTAGCCTACATAAGCCGTAAAATTGCATGCAAATTTAATACATTATGTCACGTTTCACACGGGTTTAAAACACCTGCATTTGTGTTTTGGGTGATGTATATTATAAGGCTTATGATTGATGTCTCGTTGTAGAGCTGTAATATGCCAAAAAATAATCTTTGTCGGCGGCAACGGCCTATGTTGTCATAAGCTGCCGTTAAACTGAGGATCCAATGTCTCGCATTATTGTTGATGGATATCGCTAAAAGAATATTCCCTACTTTGGCGCCTTAAGATAATCTGCGTTGAAACCTTATCGCCGGGTCTTACTAACCTAACAGTAACTCTAGCAGCAAACATTTATTTCTCTTAGTCATTTTCTGTACCGGGTTGCGGTTTGTCACACCCGTTTGTTCAATAAACGAATATATCTATTTCAATTAAATAAGCTGTGAAATTCCTAAGTAGGCCTAGATTGTAATTTTGTAATTATGCAATTACAGTGTGCTTAAATAAGATGATGTGCAACATTGTGTGTATCATAGTGTATGTATGTATCAGAACGCTTAATATAGCTCATTTTAAAGTATCACACAAAAGCACTTTCTCTGCACTAGCAATAGCATATTAGCATATAATTATGATGTTAAGTCTCCTAGGTAATCTTAACTTGTTGTGCCGATGTATTTCTGTTGTCGTTTACCCTTTTGTATGTGTTTGGTTACCAAATAAATCAAATCAAATTGTGTCATTTACAACTATTACGTCAAATGGCAAAACAATACACAGTAAACTTTAGAAAGAGTCGCCAATGGTGGTCCCACGCACACACGTGGAGCCAACTAACGGATTCCCGTCGAACGATGTCGCATTCGGTAGCGTACTTGGTTTGTAACCCAGCAATTGCGGCTTCGAATCTGCTGGACGGAATCCATGTAGCAACCAATGGATTGCTCAGTTATCTCACGCCTTAGATTCATAGGTTAGACCCTCTGCTACATGTAATTCTGCGCGTAATAAGCGCCTTACTAAGTAACGGAGAAGCTCTAAGTAGCACTCGGGAAATTTTCAACTTTACGATTACGATGTATTGATATTTTCTAAATTTATTATTTCTAAATCTCTTGCACAACATTCGTCAGCGAAATCCTTCCAAACCCCAAGCTAAAAGAAACGCTCGTGAATAAGCATGCGCATTATAGCTTTCGATTGGTAGTAGTTTCAGCTTAACGACACTGTGTGATTACAAAGATCATTAGCGTCGCCCTCCTCCTTCATCCAGGCTTGGGACTGGCACTGTCAGAAAACGAACAGTGGCGGAGTTAATTTTCGATTGACGCTGTATAAAATGTAATTGAAAGAATAATAGGTGTTGTTTTCTTAGGTCGATCTATAGATATCCCAGGCGAATTCAGCTCAGCTAAGCGCCAAGAAAAATTATATGCTAAGAGGAAATGTGTTAAGTATTCTGTATCGGCTCTGCATGCTCTCTCGTTTGGCAAAGCGTCTTGGGTACAGCTCCTCGCTACTTATGTTCCACCTTTGCTCTCTCTTCCTCTCTTACTGGTCGCTCAGCCTTCCGTCCCTCTTCTCGGGGTGACTTTTTGGTTCCATTTGCCCGCACTGCTACTATGCAGCGCCGAGCATTCTCTGTCGTTGGTCCAACAGCGTGGAATGACTTGCCATCTTTCCTTCGCCTATCTCCTCGTATTCACTCGACTTCCTTTTATGCCTTATTAAAGACTTTCCTTCTATGATAAGGCCTGGCTCTGGACTCCGGAGCGCTTCTGAGTAGAGCCCATGAAGAAGCACTATATTTTCATTCTATGATTGATTGATTGATTGATTGATTGATTGATTGATTGATTGATTGATTGATTGATTGATTGATTGATTGATTGATTGATTGATTGATTGATTGAATAAGCCTGATAATTAATAGTCGTTCTGACGCTAACTCAGCCGTCGCATATCCTGCTGCTTTCTCACCATGCTATAAACGTCTTCATATCCGTTGCATGATCATCTCTCACCAAGGCTGCCTTTCGGGGTCGGCTAAGGAAAAATGAATTAAATTTCGGCCTAAAATATAGGTAGGCCTATAGATAGCGAAATTTTCTGTAGGTAACTAAACCCAGAACTCCAGATCCTATTGTTGCGTATAACGAATGAGATACTACAATACTATACCGTACCTTACCGTGCAGCTGCCATGAAAGTGATCTTGGCTTATAAGGCCGAGAACGGCTTCCCCTCCCTCCCCCCTTCCGTGAGGCCTGTCGTGCACCGATGAGAATTTATTTTCCTCTTGACGCTCCTCTTCCTTGCACCAAATGACCTTTCTTCCAGCGCCTGTATTCTGCAGCAGCAGCAGAAGCATCTGCTTCACCGACAAACACGCCAGCAGCAGCAGCAGCAGCAGCAGCAGCATGCAGCAGCAGCAGCAGCAGCATCAACATCCTGTCCAACCTCGCTTAGGTCATTAGCAGTCTCCCTGACTTTTTCCTCGGTGCAAGGTCATCGCTTCACGGGTCACGTGACCCTGGGTCATTGACCCTGCCTTCGTTGCCCGTCGGGGAGTCACAAATTTATCTAAATTCCCGGGGACGAAGCCCGACCATGAAGACTAAGATGCCTAATGGCGACATATACCACGCATGCTGGGATTTGCGAGCAGTTTTATAGCGCCTTTTGTAAAGCGAATTCTAGGAAACCTCTTAAAAGCACTATATAGTTGGTTCCGATGAAAATGAAAAAACTCCAGCCTCCGTCTCACTAACTCTAATTCTTCTCAATAAGTAAGTAAGTAAGTAAGTATAAGTAAGAAAGTATGACCTTTATTGAAACACCGACTGCTGACCGGATGTTGGTGCACATCGGTCATCAAATAAAAACAATAATAAATTGAAGCATAAAGCATCCGTGTGATAAATATTTTACGAGCTAGAGCTTATCAACTTTACGGTGGAAAAGACTCTGATCAAAGTCTATAACAAACTAGTTGATCAAACGACGACCAACTTCACACGAGATATAAATCATCTCTGAAACGTCTGATGAGGCGCTATATATTGACCCAGCCTGGCCAGCTCTGGAGTAGCCGTGGCTGGGCTGGGAGCGCCTCTGAGTAGGTTTCTTGAAGAGGCGGGATATAAATATCCGGAATGAATGAATATAAGTTGCGTTACATGGCATTGCGTATTGTTCACACAACGTCTGGATTTATAAGAAAGTGTATGCACGTGCAGTACATGTTCTTGTGGTTGCTTCTGTCGCAGTGTAGAGTGCAGAGAGAAAAAAGAACTCCGCCACTACCCTACCTGTGGTAGTGCCAGTCACAAGCCTGGAGAAAGGAGGAGGAGGGCGACACTAATCATCTTTGTAATGACACAGTGTCGTTAAACAGCAACCAAGGAAGGCAAGAGACGAAAGTATGGACAAGGTCGTGGCATTCCTCTCTCTGTCTCTGTCTCTGTCTCTCTCTCTCTCTGTCTCTGTCTCTGTTTCTGTTTCTCTCTCTCTCTCTCTCTCTCTCTGTCTCTCTCTGTCTCTGTCTCTGTCTCTCTCTCTCTCTCTCTCTCTCTCTCTCTCTCTCTCTCTCTCTCTCTGTCTCTCTCTGTCTCTCTCTCTCTCTCTCTCTCTCTCTCTCTCTCTCTCTCTGTCTCTGTCTCCTCTCTCTGTCTCTCTCTGCAGCTCTCTCTGTCTCTCTCTGACTCTCTCTGTCTCTCTAGTCTCTCTGTCTCTCTGTCTCTCTGCTCTACGAAATTCTGTCTCTCTCTCTCTCTCTCTCTCTCTCTCTCTCTCTCTCTCTCTCTCTCCTCTCTGTCTGTCTGTCTGTTTGTCTCTCTCTCTGTCTCTCTCTCTCTCTGTCTCTGTGTGTCTGTGTCGCTGTGTGTCTCTGTGTGCCTTTGTGTCTGTGTGTCTCTCATGCTGTCTCTCTGTCTCTCAAGCTCTATCTCCCTCTCTCTCTCCTCTCCTCTATCTCTCTCTCTCTCCTTGACCCACCCTTTCCTCCATCTCCTCCTCCTCCTCTTCTATCCGTAGCAGCTCAACTAATGATTGTTGACGGAAAATATGCAATAGAATAGATGGATGGATGACGGTAACGCTCTACGAAATTGTGTCAGCGGATAATCTCCATCCATTCCTCGCCATCCTCCTCCTCCACCTCTCCCTTCTCCTCCTCCTCTCCCTTCCTCCACCTCCTTCTCCTCCTCCTCGTCTCCTCGGAGCACTTATATCGTCATCCTAACTATCTTCAGCAGCAGCAGCAGCCCTAGTATTCAACGAAGACCGAGTTTCATAGATTTCCATTTCGCTGGAGCAGACGATAGACTCGGTCGAATGGCTTTCCATCTACCGCGAGTCCGGCCAATTAAACCCCCTTAATGGTTACACGCATCTCCCTTTGTACACGCGGTGGCTGCTGCTGCTGCAAACTGCAGGCGCTGCCAATGATGATGATGATGGAGAAGTTGTGGATGATGCTGTTACATGACGCTTCAGTTCATTCTAAATTAGATTTACGAATATTAGTCGGTTGATGCTGATGCGGATAAGACGTTCCATCGAAATCGAAGGAAAACACGGACGGACAGATATTTATAGCATGGCCAGTGTCATCACAAGATATATATATATATGTATATATATGTATATATATGTATATATATATATTCGGTGACCACGGTCTCTTGATATAGTTACTATCTAGTCTATTATCATTATTATTATCATCATCATCATCATCATTTCATCATCATCATCATCATCGTCGTCATCATCATCATCATCATCATCATCATCATCATCATCATCATCATCATCATCATCATCATCATCATCATCATCATCATCATCATCATCATCATTATCATCATCATCATCATCATCATCATTCTGCTGCTGTTAATTCCATTGCTACTACAGTACAGTAGTATCAACTATTACTACTACCACTTCTGCTACGACTAGGCCTACTACTACTAACTACTAACAGACCTACTACTACTACTATTGCTTCTGCTGGTGCGGCTGCTGCTAGCACTATTAATACTGCTGCTAGCACTATTACTACTGTTGCTATCACTATTATATGTACTACTTCTTCGATCACTTCTACCACTGTTACCATTGATGCTGCTGTTGTTGCCACTACTACTTCAATTACAGTATTCTTGAATCGTAGAGTGCACGTTATAAAATTTGTCAGGTTTTGTGTGGGGTCACTAAGTGCGTCATCAACTGTAGACCAACTGAAGCGCAAAATGCCGGTGGTCGTTATGCATGGGGGCGGCGGGAGTTCCGCAATATCGAGTAAAAGCAATGGACCGAAAAGTCACCTCTGCATCTCCATCGTTGCCACCGTTCTCAATCCAATATTTGGTGAGCATGAATCGTCAACGGTTTCTATCTTTCGTAGTCAATTGGTTTGATGTAGGAATACGGGTCGGCAACGTATGGGTTCAGCCCCGCAGCGTTCTTTTTAATGTGGACAGCGGGAAGCTGAAAGAAAGAATAATGGACTTGGGTAGTTGCTGTCTCGAGTTTTATGTCTCGTATACAAGTCTGGTTTTGCCTGCCAGTGCTGGCTCATTTCATGATTTCAGAGATTTAAATAACGGGGTATATAGCACGGTATACGGCGACCTCAAATTGGGGCGTGGCCCCCATTCAATCGGGCATCATCGGTGGTGAAGGATCTCACCCGATCAATTCATTGAAAAATGAGCATGTCGAGGCCATATCTAAAACCGAGTACCTTTACATTTGCAAACGCCGGCCCATAGACCTTCTGAGCCGATCGACAAAGAGAAAGCCATGGTGTTACCATCTTGACGCGCCCTCTATCACGAATAATGGATTTCTTCGTTTCCTGTAGCCTACGTCTATATAGCCCAAACCGCTGCTAATGGCAGTCGTCGTCATCCGCCCAGATTTATAGCCCAACGGCGTATACTACATACACGGTCGGATAACAGGTCAGCAGCAGCAGCAGAATTCTGTGCCTAAAGTACATGCGCAAATAGAGGCTTAAAATAATCTTCGGCGGATCGTTAGGGGACCAGTGGACTGTCTGCACCACGATCGTTGAAATATGAAATACCGACTGGAGGAGGAGGCGAAGGAGGCAAAGCCCGTTATGGCAGAACGCATAACCATAATTATTTAGCTGCTTTCATTACTTTCCGTCGTCTTCGCTGACAAACGGACGGCCAACTCTCCAAGGAGATTCCTCGGGCAAGTCAGCCGGGTTGTCATTCGTAGGCCTACCCCTCCCCCCAGCAGCCCCTCCATCGCTGACCGGGTGATCGGCAATCGGTCCCCGAAGCAGTAATCAAGAACCGCCACGTTGTGTCTGCCGCCGACCATTCATCAAACGGACCGCTGTTTATTACTATTTCTACGACTCCACAAAGAAAACAAGAATACCATAATGGCTTCAAACCATATAATATATTTATGCGCAAAGGCCATACTACACACACACGCACACACACACACACACACACACACACACACACACACACACACACACACACACACACACACACACACACACACACACACACACACACCCCTACACACACACACACACACACACACACACACACACACACACACACACACACACGTACATCAGTTTCTATGTACACTCTGTAGATCTATAAAATTAGGTACTAGATGTCTTCCCGTCCTAAGACGGTAAAATAACTTGATGAGGACATGAGACCTCGGGCGCAAGCCCGCAGGCCGCTTGTTGGACAGCATGGCAATAGACTATCTCGCAGCCCAACTTTCACTGCATGGAAATTTGAATCTACGCGACGGTTTAAAAACATTTCAAAACAATTCTACCGAAATAAAATGAGTCAGCAAAGGCAAGCTGGACAGCACGACAATGTCTTCTCTCCGTCTTACTCTTTCCATCGTTCGTGCTTCTCCGCCGCGCTTGGATTTACGTCCTGGATTTACGACCATAATTTTCCTGCGACCGGTTTTTATTTGGCCCTGCCCCCTGCCCCCTACCCCCGTTCACAATCTATTCTTCCAGACTGAATTATATCCGTCGCTTCTTTGAAGAACGAACCAAAGACAAATTCGCCATTTATTCGACTCTAAATCAGTCAATTTCCACGCGGCCACAGCTGAAAAAAACACCTGAACATGTTTTGCTGCGTCTATATAGGCCTATATATAGGCCTATATATAGACATATATATATATGTTTTGCTATATATATATATAGGCCTATATATATATATATATATATATATATATATCGCAGTTTCGCAGATATATTTATATATGTGTTGTCTTTATACTAAATATTCTATGTAAATGCGTCTCACGCCACCTTCACGTGGTACCCCTGTTGGAAACAAAGTGCGTGGTGGACGACCGAGCCCTCGCCGGTATATGCGAGCCCAGAGACAAGGAGTGTAAGGACGGACGATGAAGGACATCGACGCTCGGAGATGGTGTCTCCTAATATGAAGCGAGGAAGGCAACAGGAAAGTAAACTTACAAGCTTCTTCAGCACCACCTCTCTAATTTCCCAAGAAAGACTTACAATGAGCAGAGAGAAGAGTGGCGTCATTGGAAGTTGGAACCAAAGCTAACATCCGAAGAAAATTAGCAGAGAACTTAAAGAAGATATCACGATGCCTTGCAATGTGAAGTGTGTGGGTTCGGGTCGCCTCTGATACGGTTTCGGTGTGGAGAGTTTTAGCAAGTGCTTCGTGTTCAGCGCCCTCCACTGATGTTATCTCATTGGAGAGTGAAATATAAGGAGAATAATTTATTGTTACTGTCAGTGTTCATTTATATAGCGCCACTTGTAGACAACTCATCAGAGGTGCTCCCGACAGGACTATGCAAGATCGGGAGGAATGGTCTTCAACCGCTTGCGAAATAGAGCCTAGAGGCACAGAACATCGAGTAATAAGAATAGCGGTAGCAGTAGCCAGTAGTAACAGTAATAGTAGCAGTAGTAATAATAATAACGAGCCTGAGTTTAGAGATAGGCCTATCCATAATCGTTCACAGCCCTAGTTTAGAGATATGAATTCCACTTGCGCTCCCTATGCTAGCCAGCAGTTAAAACGAGTAGGCTACACTGAC
This sequence comes from Aporrectodea caliginosa, assembly GCA_020284085.1. Lineage (NCBI taxonomy): Eukaryota > Metazoa > Annelida > Clitellata > Crassiclitellata > Lumbricidae > Aporrectodea > Aporrectodea caliginosa. The sequence continues at coordinate 1,161,375 of JACEVL010000132.1, read as the reverse complement.
CGTATACTGTTAGCGCAAAAATCAGGCGGAGACCTATAGAGAACTAGCCACCTGCCTCCATAAAACAAGGGTAAGAAAAATAAAGCCGCTGACATTTCATGTCTACGGCTGTCATGACTTACAAATAGTTTAAGGGGCTGCTCTTCTGCCTACGAAAAGCGAGGGACGAAACATCAGATGCACTTTGTGATTGGATGGATTACTCAAACAGTTTCACAAAATCAGTTGGCATTAAATGCAGTTAACGTCGATAAGAAAACGTCCAGTTCGTAACAGTTCTCAGCATTACCAGACCACAATGGCATACCACGTGGATCTTGCGATTTTTTTTTCCAGCTTTAACGTCATCGTATGACATCAAAGGCCGTTGACGGCAATAGAATCGATCAATCTTGCGATTGAACGCAGCTGTTGAATTTATTTCGGTAGTCAGACCATATTAAAGGTGTCTAACTAAGGAGTCATATAGTAATAATAATAATAATTATCATAATAATTATAGCTATCAAATTCCAATATAATAATAATAATAATAATAATAATAATAATAATAATAATAATAATAATAATAATAATAATAATAATAATAATAATAATATTATTAATAATAATAATAATAATAGTAATAATAATAATAAGAATAATAATATTCAAGTAATGAGGGATAATAATAATAGGCCTAATAATAATAATAATAATAATAATAATAATAATAATAATAATAATAATAATAATAATAATAATAATAATAATAATAATAATAATAATAATAATAATAATAATAATAATAATACGTATTATACGTCTTCAAACCTGTCGTCCCTCACGAGGACAAGTTTGAAGCTTTTTGACGTGGTTCAATGTTCATCCTCCACGACCTCTGGAATGTAGGCTCTACTCTTACACCATGGCTTAGTAGGCCTACCAGTAACATTTATTTCTTTTTCTACTGCGTAACTGTATCGTGTAATATTCTAGTAAATCAAGTAATAATTAATGACATTGCTGTCGTTTCCGTTGGTCTCTTGAGATCATAGAGGATCAGAGAGACTTTCGAGATTAAACGCCTAAATGAATGCTAATGTTTATAATATTTATTGATGGATTAGCCTACGTTCCGAGACAACAAATCGCATATAATACCCTCAAAAGTAGCATTACTAATTAGTTGTTAATAGCAGGTATAATAATACTAAATGAACATGCATGCAATGAAACGGATATTGCTAAATTAAGACGGCATCCAGTTATTAGATTGCATCTGTTTAATATGCACTCCAGTCCACAGACAATTCAAACCTATTACAAGTTCTGTACAGTTAGGCCTACCAATGTAATATTCAGCGATTGAACGCAGCTGTTGATTTTGTTTCGGCACTCGGACCATACTAAACTAACTAAAGGTGTCTAGGCCTAACGAAGGAGTCTTATCTAATAATATTAATCATAGTAACATGGCTGTAAAGTAACAATAGGCCTATATATATCATATACTACTATTATACTACTATGATTATATATATATATATATATATATATTATATTCCTTCCTTCCTATATATATATATATATATATATATATATATACTCCTTCTTTTTTTTTTACCATACTATGTATGGCGAATGAGTCTTTTCTAATAATATTATTCATACACTCTCAGTTATCGTGCAGGGCATATAGTATAATTCGCTAATATATATATATATTATAGATATTGCTTCGTGTGAATAATGAATGCATAGTTGCATTATACTCCTCGGGTCACTCCCGCCGAAAAGGCGCCACAGAAATGGACAATAAGCCACACAATGGCTCTCGTATGGAGCCATGTAAAACATGCACTAAATCAAAATATCAACTGACTATAGTGCCTATAAGCAGTACCACATCTAGAAAGCGTACTTCCCCCTCTGAAAACTGTGCCAAGGCTGAAGCATTATGCCACACATGAATGAACACGCCGGAGCTTTGATAAATGCTGATATAATTCATCTGGTATAATAGAGTGTACTGGAGCCACCGCTTTATTGTTTGGACCGAATGAGTTGAAAGACCCCATCAACGAAATCTACGTGGACAGGCTCAACGGGCGACTAAACGCACACGCCAAAACAGTCATACTCAGGCAGACAAAAGGGATTACTGTAACACATCCACCGACCGGTGTCAGCGGGAATCCTGTTTCTGCTCTGCCAAGCGTAGCCGGCGAAAAATCGCCATCCATCCTTCACGCTGTTTCTATAGAAATTGCTGAAAGCTTAAACCACGACGTTGCCATGGTTACGTCTAATTCCGGATTTTGTGTCCTCGAATGAAATAGCGCCATATAATATCCGTGCCTCTTCGCATGCGCAAGCACATATGCTTGATGCTGAGTTGGGACGAAACACGGTCAAGCCAAGCAGCGCGAGCTGGTTAATCCGGGTGCGTTGCCGTATTGTGGCCGTTTGTGGTCAGCTCTTTAGAAGCTACATATAGAGGATAATGGCGTGTACTTGAAAACTGTGTTAGAATTAGAGCCGTCTGTGTTGGTGACTGAAAATCACATTGTACCAATTACGTACATCCCTACATGTAATATAGCAGGTTTACAGCTTCAACGGAGTAGCATTTAGTCAAAGCGTGAGAGGTCAGATTTGATAAGCCTCTATCTAATATCTACAGCATATCCATTATTTCATTCAAGCTTCCGCTCCTGGACTGCTACAGGCCATTGGCATTATATGGATGCAATATAAATGCTAGACTACTAGCAGCAACAGCATTTGGTTTTACCGTTTAATATCAACGATTTTACCATATGAATGAACTTATTGTTTCAATATCAATACTTTTTAGGACATGCCTACGTTTATTGTATATCAACCCTGACAACAAAGACAAAACAACGTTGATCAACAATGACCAAACATTGTTGCTTTCATTGTCACAGCTAAAAGGTCTGTCGACTCGCTTTCAACTCAAAGATTTATTTATAGGTTGGAAGCTAATTATTTTCTCTGACTGTAACATTGAATGTCTAAGCCGCACGTTTCTGATTTTTGTTCCAGGTCCGTTTGCGTTGTTTTTCTCCTGCTGGTCGCGCAAGAGGGCAGCCATGGACTGGGAGGGAGCACGCACGAAAGGCAGAATAGCCCTTTGGATCGCCATCGCTGGCATAGTCATCTCGGTCATTGCAGCTCTCGTCTTCGTTCTTATCCGCTTTACCAAGGACACGTAGACAATAATGACGATCACCTTGGTCCATCACGTAGGCCAGTCACGAATAGGCCAGTCACGTATAAGCCAGTCACGTAGGCCAGTCACGGCGGCCAGTCACGGAGGCCAGTCGTATCTAAGATGGCCGTCCGTGGTTAGGGATATTTACATTGTGGGTTTGTACGAAGGTGCTGGTGTGTGTGCACTATGCATTTGAGTTCACGTTTAGCACACGCAAGTAGGTAAGTGATAAGGAAACTGGCAGGTTTAAGGTTTAAGGAAGTTCGAGTGCAATCTTTTTCTTGGATCTTTTCAGTGATTTGCATATACGCTCTACAAGTACAAAAGCACCTCTTTGGATGATCTGTATATATTATAGGCCTAAGTGATTAAGTAATGGGTAAGTAAGTAAGCAAAACAGACAGTCAAAAAGCAAATTTATCAAGTATGCAAATATGTATGTATGCAAATATGCATGTACGTAATTGCATATTTATATAGCCCATTTTCAAGAAAACTAATGATGCGGTGCTCCAGACGTAGGCTAAAACAATGAAAACAGAGAACGGTTTTCAATTGATTACTTAAAATTTCTTAAATGGAGGCAGAGTACGGGCAAGAAGTTCATGTCGAAGGGTATATAAAGGACCAACCGTGACGAAGCTGTCATTTTGCA
>JACEVL010000132.1:1080000-1152500 GCA_020284085.1 Aporrectodea caliginosa | reverse complement strand
TCAGTCTATAGGGGAGTGAAGTGCTGAATACGTGCGGATAGTATTCTAATACCAAACTTAAACTGAATCCCAAATCCATTTATGATCAACTCTTCGTTAGAGACGTCAGAGGCGCATGTGTGCAAGAAGTCTTGCTAAAGACAGCGGTCACAGCGCTCTAAAGATGTGCTTGAAAATCAATATCCTCGGTGGAGTAATATAGGCTACAAGTTATATACAAATTGAATAAATGCATCGAAATAAATCTCGTTATAATATGCACTGTTCAATCAATGGGCAGATTTGACGCTGTACCTTTAGGATATATACTGCAACACGTAGGCCTACATGCATAGGCGTACGCGATTTATAGTCTCATAATAGGTCAAGGTCTGCTCCAGCCTCCAATCACAATTACATTTACAGTAATATAGTTGGCCTTTTAGGCACATACAGAGGGATAGTCGAAACAAGGTGAATATTGGGCTAAATGATGAAGGTTGTCGTCAACACTCTTATTCTCAAATCTCGTTCACTGGTTTAACGACCCGAACGAGAAGAACATAAAATCCTTTCACTTACTTGCGTAGGCCTACAGCGTACTCCAGGCCATCTTATAATATTTATATCTTCGTCAATAAAATTAGCCTATATACAACCCGAAAGAAATATAACATAAAATCCTTTCACTTAGCCTACTTGCGCAGTCCTACAACGTACTCACTCCAGGCCATCTTATTTTTATCCATCTAGTTTAACTTGCGGGAATCTTGCTTGATTGCTTGCAATCTTGCTTGATTGATTGAGCCACAGGCTAAAAAGTCAAATCTTGCGACGACTAGTTCGATCACTTACAATCATTCAATCGTCGTGAAACTTGGCAGATAGACTCGCCCGCGCACACACTTCATTCTATCAAAATTTCAGCTCCCCAAAAAGAGGCTAGCTTATAGAATCGGGGACTAAACTTTTCGAATCGGGGAATCCCCTTTTCCGATACGGAGCGTTGTGATTGGCCAGCGTTGCCATTGGCTGCAACAGAAACGGGTGCGGTGCCTGATTAAACGGACGCTATGTTGTAAAATGCAATATATTTGTAGAGGTAACTGCTTAATATGACGGATTATAGGATACTAGATGGATATAGTAAAAAACTTTGTTTTTACTATTGGTTCTTTTTTTATCCATCTAGTTTAACTTGCGGGAATCTTGATTGATTGAGCCACAGGCTAAATAGTCAAATCTTGCGACGACTAGTTCGATCACTTACAATCATTCAATCGTCGTGAAACTTGGCATATAGACTCGCCCTCGCACACACTTCATTCTATCAAAATTTCACCTCCCCAAAAAAGGCTAGCTTATAGAATCGGGGACTAAACTTTTCGAAACGGGGAATCCCCTTTTCCGATACGGAGCGTTGTGATTGGCCAGCGTTGCCATTGGCCGCAACAGAAACGGGCGCGGTGCATCATTAAACGGACGCTATGTTGTAAAATGAACGCGGACTATATAGTTGTAGAGGTAACTGCTTCGTAAGACGCATTATAGGATACTAGATGGATATAGTAAAAACTTTGTTTTTATGGGCTGTATTTTATTATCCATCTAGTTTAACTTGCGGGAATCTTGCTTGCTTGCTTGCTTGCTTGCTTGATTGAGCCACAGGCTAAAAAGTCAAATCTTGCGACGACTAGTTCGATCACTTGCAATCATTCAATCGTCGTGAAACTTGGCAGATAGACTCGCCCTCGCACACACTTCATTCTATCAAAATTTCAGCTCCCCAAAAAAGGCTAGCTTATAGAATCGGGGACTCAACTTTTCGAATCGGGAATCCCCTTTTCCGAAACGCAGCGTTGTGATTGGCCAGCGTTGTCATTGGCCGCAACAGAAACGGGCGCGGTGCATCATTAAACGGACGCTATGTTGTAAAATGAACGCGGACTATATATTTGTAGAGGTAACTGCTTCGTAAGACGCATTATAGGATACTAGATGGATATAGTAAAAAACTTTGTTTTTACGGGCTGTAATTTATTATCCATCTAGTTTAACTTGCGGGAATCTTGCTTGCTTGCTTGCTTGCTTGCTTGCTTGATTGAGCCACAGGCTAAAAAGTCAAATCTTGCGACGACTAGTTCGATCACTTACAATCATTCAATCGTCGTGAAACTTGGCAGATAGACTCGCCCTCGCACACACTTCATTCTATCAAAATTTCAGCTCCCCAAAAAGGCTAGCTTATAGAATCGGGCACTCAACTTTTCGAATCGGGGAATCCCCTTTTCCGAAACGCAGCGTTGCCATTGGCCAGCGTTGCCATTGGCTGCAACAGAAACGGGCGCGCTGCATCATTAAACGGACGCTATGTTGTAAAATGAACGCGGACTATATATTTGTAGAGTAACTGCTTCATAAGACGCATTATAGGATACTAGATGGATATAGTAAAAACTTTGTTTTTACGGGCTGTATTTTATTATACCTGCACCAATAATATTATTTACGATTCAATCACCCCATGGAATCAACCTGCGCCTATTCCTCCGACTTAACGTACTCTACTCCGTCCTTTTGTCACCATATCTTGAAAGCTCATCTGTAGTCTACAACTCAACAGTACTGAGGCCTCTCCACCTCTTTGGGACAAGCTTCCGCAATAGCTACATGTAGGCCTACGTATGGCAACCATTCAATTTTTACAAACTGACCAACTCTGACCTCTTGCAATTTCAGCGCAGATCCTTATTCAGAATTGGAAAGAGCGCCTTAAAACCTACTCTGATTCCTTTTAATTCTTCTCCTTGTCTCGTATGCCCAGCCAAATACGGTGGCTGATGATGACTAATCATCATCAACTTTAGTATGTAGGGCTGTAGGCCTAAGTGCTTGCGTTGTATGCATCAAGACACTCAATTTATATAGCGCCCTGCGAGTATCTCACAAAAGTGCTGCACTCTTGGCTGTCAAACTGATATAAAAAGGGGTTTAATTAATTAAGGCAAATAATTTGAAACTGCTTGTTGAACACACCGAGTCAAACGTAGTATAGCCTATCCGTCTGCCTGTCTAGCCTATATGCCTGACATTAAATTTGGATCTGGAATTGGAACTGAACCTGACAATAGGCCTACCTTAATTACTGAACACCTATAAATTAGCTGGTTCCCACAATTTATTACTTATTTATTTATTCCCAAAATCTATAACTGTTGAGCCATTTAGATATCGAGAAATTGATCAGCACGATTCCAGTCTATCAAAAAGATCTACCAATATGGATAGATATGTAGGCCTAGTCACAATACTTTTTCCTCGGAATATGATGGCGGTTGGCCAATGTCGTCTATATATCAGTTTGACAGCCACGAGTGCAGCAATTTTGTTAGATACTCGTAGGACGCTATATAATAATTGAGTGTCTGATCCTCCTACCGAATGTTGTAATCGATCGATGTACTCATTATGTAATGTAATGTAATGTAATGTAATGTAATTAGCAACTTCTATTGCGCCGGTGTCTAATGCACAAGGCATCAACCGATGGCGCATCAAAACAGTCCGTAATCAGGTCAACATCCAGAAGATCAGTCCGTAAGAGACAGAGAGGCAGCCTATAAGGTGGATAAGCAATTTGAAAGAGGTAAGTTTTCAGCCGAGAACGAAACGACACAAGCGACTGAGCACAGCGCACAGATCCAGGAAGAGAGTTCCAAAAGGCAGGCCCAGCAACCGAAAAAGCTCGTTCACCGAGAACAGTTCTTGATTTAGGTATGACCAGACAAAGACAATCAGATGATCTCATTGAATAATGATAAGTCACAGGAATAAGAACAGATTTTAAATATTGTGGTTGGCTAGAGTTCAAAGTTTTATAAACTATGAGCCCCAGTTTGAAACGAATTCTTTCATGAACAGGAAGCCAATGCAGGGATTTAAGCAGAGGGGTTATATGTTCATATTTGGATGTATTAGTTATGGCTCTAGCCAAAGAGTTCTGAACCCTCTGCAGCTTCAGTATGTTTGATTTATTGATACCAGTAAGAAGTGAGTTACAATAGTCTAGGCGACTGGAAACCATTGCATTTGCCAGAGATATTCTTGCAGACATGGGCACATAACGCCTAATAATTATAGTCGAGTTCGCTAGATGGCGCAAGTGAAAGAAAAAAAACGATGCCTGTTCTGACTCGATCGTGATCGTAAACGCAAAATTTTTAAAGCTCCGCTAAAAAGCTATAAGCGAAGGACGCCAGCTTATTCTCGAGCGCTGCGTCAAGTCAGAGGGCTTCCAGCTAGGCCCCATATGACATGGAGAGCAAATCAGGTTGCCAGAGAGAAAGCAGAGAGGGGTAGCAGCGGAGCTGGTAAGGCGGAGTTAGTTTAGGTCAAGAATGATTGGAAAGTGGAGGATCTCATGGATCGAGGTAGGCCTACCGTAGACATTCTCGCGGAGACTTAATTTTAAGGGAGTTAAGTTTAAAACCTGAGTGGTGGTAGATAGGGAAGCCTCGGCCCAGAGGCAGTGGCGGCGCCAGGCATTTTTTGTAACCAGGGTATGACCAGGGCTATCATACAAGTAACCAGTTGGGGCAATTTATGCCCCAAATAAATTCTCTGCAGGGCAAAAATTCTGGCAGGGCAACGACCAGGGCAATGGTTTTTTACCAGGGCATTTGCCCTTGCTTGCCCTGGTGTAGTGCCGCCACTGCCCAGAGGCAGTTGATGATAGGTGAGCGGCAACAGGCTACTGGTGAAGTCGAAAATTTGTGTCAACTGGATAATGATGGGCGAAATCTCCCATCAACTACTTGAACCAGGACTGGTGATGACGTTGTTGTCTTCTGCTTGATGATTGTGATTTGGTTCGATCCCTTAAAATTGGGCATAAATGAAGAATGTTGATCAAGTTTCATTTTAAAATGTATTTGACCCAGCTGGATTAATGTCAGCTATAGACTAATTAGGCCTAATTAAACGCGTAAAAAATTTCAATTTCATTTCTAGCGTCAAGATCAAACCATTCTGATTTCAAGTAGGCCTACCACTTCTCATGAGAAGATGAAGCCAGGCAATATTAAGAAGACCTAGTCTGCGTAACACTGCGGCAGAGGGCTAGTTTTTTTGTTCCAAAAGAAGTGATTAATGTGATATCATTGAAGCAGAAATGTGCGAAGATTCAGTTTCTGGTTGTAATCCTCAGCACAAAATAATGAATTAGGATAACTTCAAAATGTCTCTATTATAATTGTATGCTAGTGATTCAATTTGTCTTGTGAGCTTTACTTTGAATTTTTCATTCGCGTGAAGCGTGAACACTAAAATGTGACGTCTTAAGAAAGTTTAGAGTCCTCTTAGGAATATGTCGTCCGTGTTTTCTGTCGGCGCCCCTTCCCTCTGTGCGATGGTTTGTGCAGCTGCTGCAACCGTAGTAATGGATGCGACGTAAACGACGAACGATGATGCTTCGGTTGCTGCTGCTGGTGAGGCTGCTCTCTTGTCTTCGAACAGTCATCGAAATTAACTTAGTGGTTGTCGTTGCTTTCTGCTTGATGCCGTCTTCCGGTAAGAGTCCGAATTCTGCAAGTTTCTTGCGATTGTGGAGAAATAATTAATAATTATTGTGGACCATTCTGGTTAATTATTGCTTTTTGTTTTGATTCGGCGGCGATTGTTATCTTAATTGTTTATTTCTGTTGATTGGCTTTTGGGCTTTGGTCGCACGCGCACGCCTTTTGCTCGTGGATTAACTGGCAACGGCGATGCGGTAGCAGTGGCGTAAATCACGGGGGAACAGAGGGACCTGTCTCCCCAAAGTTTTGAGGCAAGCTTACAGTATCGGGGGCTGAAGGATAGTGCGTAAGTTTAAGGGTTAGGTTTGGCTTCGTGAGGGTCGGTTAGGATCAGGGTTAGGGTTAGTGTCGTCCGTGCAGCATGCCCAAAGATACTGTGTAATTCTTCTGCCCAAGATACTATAAGTTGCCAGTTTTGACTGGGCCTATCTGTCCCCCAAAGATGCAAAAATCCGGACCCCCAAAATCTGTCCCCCCCAAAGTTATGGACAGAATTTTGCCTCAGTCAGGTCGGTACCTGAGGCAGGTTATATGGTAGAAGTTTGAAAGTTTCGCTACGTGATGACGAGGGAGATGATAAAACGTATCCTGTCCACTGGTGTGAATTGCTGATGATTTGATTTTCTTAGCCTTGGCATATGTTGTGACTGTAGTTGATCATCCGCTTCCTCACAGTTTGATATTTCAGTCGAAAGTATGTTGTTGATGAACTCATTTTATGTTCAAGTTCTCTAGGGGCAGTAGTGTGACAGAAATTATGAAATATGTTTAATCTCTGATGCCAGATGGATATTTGAATTGGGAGATGGACAATTCGCCCCCACAATTCGCCTCTGAAAGATTCACTCCCCACATTTCATCCCATGGAAGTTTCGCCCCTCGAAAATATACAGATAAGAAAGACACAACACATTTGATGAATTATAAAAGGAGTTTAGTATGAAGTTTTTAACATTGAAATTGCCTCTAAACAATGTGATTGCAATGTGTTCACAACTCCTGGCTGTAAAGGTATAACTGACGCTAGGTATCGATACGATTAGTTATGATGAATCATGACAGACCTTTGCAAAGATGTCTGTAAGAAGCTCAACAATATGTTCTTGAATGAAATTCTCACATCTAGTTCTGCTTACGACAGTCAAATGTGGAATGAATATGACACGAATTCAGAACTTCCAATGTGTTTGCTGTATATACTTTTTCTGTCTATCTTACACTGTTATTAATTACATCTTTTCTTAAAGTGAAATAAGTGGGAGGGGAAAACTTCTGAGGGGTGAAATATGGGGAGCGAATCTTCCATGGCAAATTGTGGGGCAAAAATGTGCAAACTATTTTAACCCCAAACCTCTGGATAGACAGTTCAGCATTCAAGCCTAGACTATAATGCAACCCCATTGACTACACAAACAGGGTAGGCTAATGATGGGCTTGTAATATGTTGATACGGTTTTAATGTTGTGTTCATCAGTTATACTTGTGGGTCAGTATTGGACCATGCATGCTTTATAAATTGCTGGTTTGAGAGCTGGAACAGATATTTATAATGTGTAATAAAAACCCTAGCAAAGCAGAAAAACTACTGTGTTATGTAGCATATTTATTGACATTCAGCTAATTAAATTGGGTGTAAAGTATGATTAGCATTCATGATAATCAAGTCGATATTGGAAATTCAAAGCCAAGAGAGCTGGTGTGATTGTACAGTCAAATGTATGTGTTTATGTGTTTTAATTTGGGGTAATGATGTTGCTTCTAAAGGTAAGAATTGTCATCAGTGTTCACTGATGTTTTAACTACCCTTTGTTTAAAACTATGTTAATAATTAATTATTTGTGCATGCGTCACTAGAAAACGGCAAGCGCTGCATTAAGTATCTGATTTTTCTCTAGATTAGACCAAATTAAATGAGATTGGTTATTTAAGGCCTTATCAGTAGGCCTGCTATGTTTGATGCAGTGTCTTTCCCATCTAGTATATTAATTCTTCGTTGCATTTGTTTTCATTTAACTAGTCTCAGATTTTTTAGATAAGATTAAACTATAATTGATTTAGTCACTTACTGCCCTATTTATGTTAGAAACTGGAGTGTCTTGTTGGTATTTGGCCTGATTTTTCTCCGTCTTTCCCAGACGTATTATATACGGGCTCTAATGAATTTTTACGAGGCCTAAATGTGTGATGTTAACATGCTACTATGCTGCAGTCATGTCAGGTATGTCTCTGGCAAGCATCCATGCTTGATAGGGATAGTTCTTTAACACTTTAGCGACGAGCTGCATTGGTTTCCAGTCACGTTTAGTACACGCTCATCGTTACAGTTTTAATGCTATTTTGTGTAAATGATTCACTGTAGTGTTGACCAGTGGCGTAAATCTTGGGGGGCAGAGGGGACTGTCCCCAAAATTTTTGACTTAAGCCCTTCTGTCTCCCCAAAATCTGGCCCTCATAGGTACTCTGTCCCCCCAAAGTTATGTATAGATTTTCGCCTCTGGTATTGACCAGTTTAACTACTTTGATACAAAATCGATTTTCATAGATTTAAGTAAAATTATCTGCAGTTTATTGTTCATAAATTATATTGCAGAAGATAAACGATGTTCTTATTTGATATGTTGACACTTAATTAACACTGCAAAGAAGAAAACTTTCTTCCAACTGATGCTCATAGCTCTGAATTCACCATAAAAAAGTATTGGAAGACTTCAATGTTCTTTGCAATATTAAGACTGATTTTGTGTCTGTTTGGCTATTTGGGTGGATGTATGTGCAGGAATAATGCTTTTTGAGAAGTCTTTAAAAGTTGCTACATTAAGAGTCTTGATTTGAGCAGACATATACATATATGCACACATACAAGGAACATGAGAAAGATTCCATAAACTCGCACCAAACACTGTTGGTGGGAAGATCAGGCAGAAAGAGAGAGGACTGTCTGCTTGCCCTCATATGCCAAGGCTGAGAAAACAAAGTTGTTAACACTTCACCTGCATACCACTGGCACCTCTTGCAGTTTATGCCTCTGGCACCTCTTGCACTTTTTACCTTTGGCACATCTCGCACTTTATACCCTTGGCACCTGTCGGAGTTAGCATCAGGAATGACTCCTCTTCTTCTTACATTATGGTTGAATGTAAATATACATACAGATCTGGACATAGGGTCTTCATATGCTGTGATAAACCACAGCACAGTGTAATGTAAGTGTTTAGGACATTTGTGTAGATCCTTTAAGCCTATCACTGGGGTTTGCATTTTCTTTCCAATGTCATGTACCGGAAGAATCCAACCCAGCAGCGGAAGTCCTTTGGACAGTCAACCATTTCATACAACATTAGGAATAGGAACTCGATATCCATCAGGTCGACTTCAGTTTCTCCACAGCTGCAGTGCAGATTAATTTATCATAGGGCTCTTTTTCTTGTCATTTTCTAACAGTATTTGAGTTTGAACACTGTTCCGTTTGCGGTTGACCAGTAATGGATGGTTATCCAAATTTAAGGTTATGTATTCTAAAATAAGTGAAATTTCAGTGGCTTCAAAGATCTAGTTTTGATCGGCAGCCATGTGAGGGCATAGGATTAATTTCAAGTCCAGATCAATGTTCAGACAGTTTGTCTGTGATAATATGATCTGTTGTTTGACCTGAAAGGATATATGTCTGCCATTTCAGGAGTAATTAAAAACCTTTTGAAACGTTCTCATTTGCATGTGGTAGTTGGCGTGGTTGATGCAAAATGGGTGTTTGTTTATGCTGAAACCTGTTTTACAACTCTACCGATCACATTGCTGAACCAGAGGAGGATACACAGTCCATGAAAGGAAATCATATTTTAGAATGATATAGTATCAGACTCCACGTTTGAAGAATTAGATGTTTCACAGGTGCTGAGTGTATGCAAGAGATGAGACAGCTGGGTCAGTCTGGCTCTGCCTGTGAGGTCGGAGTCCTGTGGAGAAAACAGGCAGATGATGGACAGATAGATACAGTGAGAGACAGAGAGACAAGCTGTTAATGCATGCCTGGGTCAGTGGTTTGTGAAAGGATAAGTAGAGCTTTGCATATGCCGGTCTGATAATTATAATCAGCTGAATACCAGGTTAGTGAATAGTTTACTGGTTGAGGGAGTAGGAATACTGTTAATTTCTAATGGCTCTGTGTCTGATTTCAAGCATAATTACACCAACCGACCTTTGAGAGCTTTCATGATGGCAGAGCTAGTGGAGCAAGTAAAACACCAGATTACAAATTATACAGCAGTCTCATTTAAGGAAGCTAATTAATTATCACTTGCATTGTCAGTTAATTAGAACAAGCCCAGATAATTATACGATTTAAATGGCATGTGTACAAGACTGCTTGCTGGTGTGTCATTTGTAAATCGTATATTTCTCTTAGCCATAGTGTTGGCAATAAAGAATGAAGGCATGAATTAGTTTTTAAAAGAAAGATATCAATTTGAGTAGCAGCTGTTTTTATTGTTGGAGCTTAAGCATCAAGAATTTTCATTGCTTGTTAAATTCAACATCATCTAAGGCAGGGGTCTCCAAAGTACGGCCCGCGGGCCACATCCGGCCCTCTAAGGCCTTTAATCTGGCCCGCGGAACTCTCCTTGAAGAAACAAACTAAATTGGGAAAATTGAAAATTTTAACGCCGCTGTACTCTGACATGCATATTGACAAAATCCATCTCGCTATTTGTAAGGCACTGTGCCTGATATGCAATGACACCATTGCAGTGCTTAAAGAGTACAATATTCGGAGACATTATGAATCCAAGAATTCATCGCATTACTCACAATTCACAGGACAGCTGCACAATTTTTTTCTAGCAGCTGTTTTTATTGTTGGAGCTTAAGCATCGAGAATTTTCATTGCTTGTTAAATTCAACATCATCTAAGGCATTCTAAGCCTTACTTTATGTTTATGGTGCTTTTACTAGATTACAAGAAAATACGATAGGTAATGTAAAAGGTGGTAATGCATATTCTAAAATTTCTGTAGGGCTACAACTTGTCAAATCTGTGTTGTTCCTTGTTAGATAAAATAATATTCAGCTGAAAATGCAATTTTTCTACATTGATTTACTCTCGAGAGATTGTTTGCCAAAATGTGACCATAAATGTAGGGCCGGATTAAGACATCCGGAGGCCCTAACCGGAAAGCTATGCACAAATATTTTTTCAGATTTGGAGAAAAACCATTGTTTATTACTTTGAAAAATTTCTAATGACCTTTTTTTGCTTTTCCGTCTTTTTCAGAAGAAAATTGTCAAATAGGACCTTTACAGTTGGGGGCCCTCAAAACGTTGTGGGGCCCTAAGCCATGGCTTATTTCGCTTATAGCTTAATCCGGCTCTGCATAAATGTGTCAAGAGCAAGGTAGATTTTTCATTTATATTTAAATTATTTTCTTAAAGAAATAATGAAACTATGTTTGTCTTTAGCAGCATAAGTGGACATTTGACTAACCATGGGAGTTATGATATAATGGTCTTTGAGGAGTAATGATTTAAAAATGCTATATACCAGGGGTGGCCAACCTTTTTTGGCCTACGGGCCACTATGATTGCTGGTAAGCACGCGGCGGGCCGCAAAATGTTTGTCCTCACAGCCTCGAAAGAATACAAATGTTTATTTCATATTTTACAATATGTATAAAAACAGGTAAGACTACATTAGGTCACTAGAAGTTACAACACTAAATCTTTTAGTGTTTTATACATCATTATTATGCAGTATTATAGTAGTCGGACAAGTAAGTAAGTGCAAAATGAGAAAAAAATTATTTAGAAAGGGCCGTGCGGGCCGCCAATCAGCAGCCCGCGGGCCGCATTTGGCCCGCGGGCCGCGGGTTGGCCATCCCTGCTATATACGTAGGATTACGGGTATGACCACACTAAAAGTTTATGTACTATATAATGGTTTCCACTTTACAACAATTAGATAAGTACTTTATCTTCAAAAGCAATTAGTTGATTCATTTTATTTTGCTCTTGCTGACTCACTGGATTCTTGTGTAAATCATTAAGAGCAATTGATCGAAGAGTCAGCTTTAAAAGCGTGGCTTTTGATCTTTTGGATTGTCAACAACAGGAAATAACTGAGCCAAAGGTACTAGATGGTCAAAGTGTTGCCCATAATTATGTCATGCAGGGTAGAGTAGCAGTTGGAAATTTGGAATGAGATGGGCAAGTTTCTTTTTGTGAAGATTTCTTGCTTTCTATTAACAGTCTAAAAATGGAAAAGTTTATTTTTTGAAGGTTTCTCACTTGCTCTTAAATGATTAAATTCTTTATGACTTGAGAGTGGGCCGAGTATGCTCCTTCCATTTTGGGAGCCTTTCAAACAAAGCAAGAAGCCATTTTTCAGTATAGTAAACCATCCCTGACCTGATGTATTTACCTATTTACATGGCTCGTTGACTCTGTTGGGATCACTGCATTGGCTCTAAGCAGTGATAATAAAATTCAGACCACTTACGATAAGACAATCAGTTTTTAAACAGGCATCTGGTTCTCGTTTTCTGCTCTCGGAGGAGAAAAGCTTACATCTGTGTAGAATACTGACTGTGCAGGAGGCCCTTCAGGCGGGGCTGGTCTACTCTACAGCATAAAGGGGTGGCGTGGGGAGAGCAGGCGGCACGGAGTCGGTCCTTTGAGAGGGGCAGAGCCGATTGTTTCTCGGACTGACCCGGAGCAGGGCTGCTTGCTTTGATAATTCTAATCTGCCTTGTTCTGGACAGTTGGTATAGATGACTGACTGGGCCCTGTACTCAGGAGAATTGCCAATTCAATTGTTCCCTTCCAAGCTTTAATGTTCCCTCTGCCGCTTTAATGCTGCCTCCTCTAACTTTAATGCCATGCTGTAGATTTCTCTAAATGGATTTTCGTCTCTCCCTGGGTTTAATGCGCTTTGTCTTTAGATCTGTGTTAATTCAGAGCAGCCTCTGTGATTTTATCATGTAGAGATTGTTCTGTTTGGGTGACTATTCTTCTGATTAATGCCTGTGTTTTCAGTTCTTTTACTTGTGGTTTTGTAGATTTAACTGATATTTAATCCATTTAATTGTAGTTATCAAAGAATAAGTCCACAATCTGAAAGCGAACTTGGTTATATATCAGAAAAAACTATTTTTGGAGAAAAATTATAATTAGCCAGGGAAGTTTAAGTTAAAGCTTAAAAATTTTTAATTAAGATTTGGCTGATAATAAGCATAAAACTAAGTCGATAGCTGTGGAGAATATATTTTAAGTTGAAAGGAATAAATAAGAATTTACCAAAACAATGTAGGTATTATGTTTGTATCTGGATAGTTATAGCATTCATTTGTAAGAACATCTCATGAGTACTGTGCACTTGACTGTCTGTAAATTCTAGCATATGCTTTTTATTTGTTTCTTTGTGAGTTGTAGTGGTGTAGCTGTAGGGTCTTGTGGACCTGGGGCAGGGCACACAATCTGTGCCCCACATCCCAAAGTCTAAGCTTCATTCAAAAATTAAACGTGCGTATAATTTCTATTTTGCTTCCTCAATTTTTTGCTCTTCTGTCCTGAGACCGGCAACAACTGTACCCCTCTGCACCCCTTGCTATAAACCGGGTGGGTAGTTCCGTTAAAAAATCATAGTAATTTAAAATTTTATATGACAATAATATGCAAAACATCTGGATCTTAAATTATGTTATTATTCTCTTTGGCTAGCTTAAGAGAGAGACAGACAGGCAGACAGACAGACAGAGACAGAGACAGAGACAGACAGAGAGACAGACAGACAGAGACAGACAGAGAGACAGAGACAGAGAAGTTGCTGTTTTCTTCAGTTTTTCACTTTATCTATACACGAAATATGATTATGATGTATGAAATATGATATATGATGTCTATAATATGATTTATGTATACAGAATATGATATATACGATGTCTAGAGTTATCCTCTGAAGCTCAGAAGATTATTTCCCTTACAGTTCTTTATCTTCCCATATTGTTACACTTGACAAATAGGTCGTCTGGTTATGCCTTGAAGGAACAATGAGAGTGGTCTAATCTTTCAAATGGGTTTGCCAAATGATAAATAATAATAATAATAATATAAGTAATAATAATAATAATAATAATAATAATAATAATAATAATAATAATAATAATAATAGGCGATCAGCGTGAGACCAGTCATCTTCTACAACGCTTATCAGTCGCCCTACAAATTGGAAACTCTCTATCTGTTTTAGGTACCACAACAACAGTAGCCCAGAATTGAATGAAGGCTTATAAAAATATGGAAAACAGTTACTTTTAATCAGTCTGTACATAAGTTTGTTGGCTTTATGAAGAAATAAATTTGTTTATATAATAATAATAATAATAATAATAATAATAATGCAGTGGCTTTTGGGGGCACTTTCGCCGGTCAAGAGATAGTTGAGTAGGGCCTTTCCAGACAATTTTCTACAATAGATAATGTTCAAGTCCCTGAGGGATCCTGTATACCTCGGGGCATAAAAAAAAAAAAAATAATAATAATAATAATAATAATAATAATAATAATAATAATAATGAATTAAAACGTACTGAATTGATAAATCAAGTTTGTTGAACTGCTTGGGTTAATTGATAAATTCTCAACTGAATCTCTTCTCAACTTATATTTTTGTTGTATGTATTATATTCTGTTTACATAAATCATTTCAACGGGGTCTTAGGCTTTATCTTCGCTAATATAACTGACCCAACATATCTGTGTCACAAATACAAAATGCAGTAAATTAATATAGTTTGTATTAATAAGGAAACTTTGAATTATAGTCTTTCGATGCAGGTTGTCTTTTGTCTTGTTCTATCAAATCATCATTTAGTAGTTTCCTTGTTGAAGAATGGGAGAAATAGCTTTCCAAGCAGCAGTCTGAGTTATTTGATGTCTATATTCGTTGTTGCTGGGCTTGTATGTATCCTGTGCGGCTGATGATTGATGGCTTTTGGCTGTTATTGGTTGGGTTGTCGGCCTGCTCTCTGGGGGTAGGTACATCCAAGATTAATGAGAGACATCCGAAGTGGCTGAAAGCCGTCCCGTAACCAGAGAAATTACTCATGACCTTGGGGTTGAGAGCCAAGTGCTGAACCCTGGCGTGTTGATACAGTCTCCTGCTTGCCCTCATCTGTCGGCAGTCGTTCGTCTGGGACTAAGACCCTGCCGAGCCTCCCTCCCTCTTCCCAATCCACAATCATTTATCATCTTACTAACGTCTGGGCTTGGTACCATGCAAAGCATCATCATGTGGGCTGCAAACTCACATGTGCAGCTGAATGCCGCCCGTGTACATTCGTGTTGTTCAAAACTTGCATATTATGTTCTAAAGAGAGCTCTGCTACAACAAACTTGTCAGTAAGAGAACGCTGTAATATGTTGAGAAACAGCTTTGATGTATTTGTATGAATCAATCGTGCTGGATCTAATGTGATAAGAAGCATCAAAAATCCCTTTTTCATAAAGCAGAAGCCTTCGTCAGTCAATGGTTGCTTTGAAATGAACCTGTAGACATTTATAATATCCAGTCAAACTGTGCTTAGTATTTGGACTTTGTGGTGAGTTGTTTTGAGTGAAGTGTTCAACTCGAATTTGCGATAATTCTGCTTAGTAATAAAAGGCAAGGTACTCCAGGCAAAGCATCATGTATGCATGTAAACCTACTTGCATAATTTTGTTTGATTTTGACTAGATCTGTATGTACACCAAAGTGCGGATATGCAATTGGTTGAATAAAGAATATACTTACTTACTTACTTACTTACTTAGATCGTATCTTTTATATCGCATAATGAATTATAGTTTTTAGGTTGCCTAAGATTATACCCAATGTTATGAGGCACGAATGAGGATTGCATGGGTTTGTACCTCAAGACATGAAATTTAAACAGGGCTATTTGACAAAATTCCACACAATGCAAGATTACATGCAAGATTCAAAAGAAAAAGAAACAAAGGCAGACCAAGACTAGTTTGCTGAATAGATAATATAAATAAAGGACATGACACTATGGGGGCAATGGACTTGATGGCATCAGAAACTGATGATGATGATGATGATGATGATGATGATTATTTGAATTTGCCTGAGTTTTTAACACCTATGGCACAAGTTAGTCCTTTGTTCATATATTTATGATGATCGGATTTGCTTAAGCCTGAATTAGCCTGAGTTTTTGAGCATCTGGGGTAAAATTGCTGGATGTCAACAGTGGATGGTTTTTTAAATTGACTGAAGATTTTGGCACGTGGGAAGAAGGAAGAACTTGTGGTTGTCAATTCTTGCAGCACCAACAGCATCGGTGGGATGATATAGAGAGGGATAATAAATGGACCAAAAGTATTTATCCTTGACTTAGACTCAATGAACATGTGAAGGGTATATATACTCCCACAGTCCGTGAGGTAATGCTAGAAAGGATCACTGGTCAGAGGTATGCTAATGGGCTGCAGGATTATTGAGCTAAAGAGTGACCATATAAACATCAACCTTTACTTATAGGATTCCCTACATACCTGATCACTCAATTTAACTTGATCCCACTGTGTAGTTTCAACATATTTATGTGTTTGTAAGAGCCACGTTTGATAACATAATTATGTAAACACGTTGATAGAATCATGAAAACTCTAATTCTTTAACTAGATGAGATAATAGTAAATACTCTGAGTGATTCATATACATGTATTGTACTGTAAATAAAAATTTATACAGAGTAGTTCTAATGCAAAGCATTTTCAGTGGTACTATATATACACACACATCTGAACAGACATAATTATGTCGGCTGCCACATGTTTTGCCATAAGGAAAACTTTAAATGTTACTATACTTTAATTTTAATGTTTCGTAGTTTGTTTAACTAGTAAGTACAAAGTAATAGTGCTTATTTTTTTAACAGCCGAAAACTTTAAACTATGTTACTATACTTTAATTTAAATGTTTTTCGTAGTTTGTTAACTATAGTAAGTACAAAGTAATAGTGCTAATTTTTTTAAAATGCCGTAAAGTTCTGCATTGTGATTGAGCTGCCATGCCATACAATGTGGTCCACAGTTGTCTGGCATGGTAGGGCTTCTGCCTGCAGTGGTGACTGCAGTCTGTGAAAGCATTCTGAGTCATATCCTCTGACTAGCAACTAACGATTCCTTTTTGAGAGAATCTTTGGGCAGGAGTTGTTGCGGTGGCTCCAGGACAGGGCTTGCATCGTTTGTGGGCACCGTCTGAAAGCCAGACTGCATGGATGCAATAATGGTTGTTCGGCATCACAGTGAGATAAATAACAGTCATTTGTGGAAGTGGAGTCGCTTGGTTTGTTGATTAGCCGGGTTTCTTGTCGACCCTGATTTGTGGTACTTTGGCGTGGCTGCCGCCGCTACTGCTTCCAGTTGACTTGCTGCTGATGCTGCTGCTGCTGATGCTGCTGCCATGGTGCGTTTGGCGCCAGCTAATGGGAATGTTCAGAGATACGGTGGTTGCCAGCATCCCTTTATGCAACTTTAAATCAGGCATTTGTGCTATTCTTCCGATCGCCTGATGGAGACTCCGAGAAAGGAGAAGGGATGATACGCTGGCCCGGGCGAGTGAATTCGGTGATTAGGTTGGAATGAACATTTAAGGGATGAAATGCGTTCTTTCGGACTTGCGTGCGTGCGTCGGTACATTCTGCACGTCTCTGTAGAGCGCATTCTCCCATTATCTCCTGTTTTATGGAATGTAGAGAATGCACACACACGTCGTACTGTGAGAGGCGCTTTAGAAATACGTAAATACAATACAATACAATACAGTTACTTCCCTTCGTAGAAAGATACAGAAGTAGGTAGTTTCAGGCACTGCAGAAATTCACAATTTTGAGTGGTCTCTTTCTTTGTTGACCTTTTGTGACTTTTGATGACTCAAGATTTCTGCCTAATCTTATTTAATCTGGAAACTTTGATTGATATTGCTGTTATCGTCATAATGCTTCAGGCATCAATCAATGGTTCGCCTCTAAGCAAAATCCTGACCTTAATCCATTGAATGCTAGTAAATTATTCAATCCCATCCGCTTATTACACTTTTTGGCTTAATGAAACAGTGACAAAGGCTGATGCACCGTGGTGCGGTCCGGCAGTTATAGTCCTGTTACATTTGATCACCATCATAATAACAATAAGACAGGAGCAAGATGCCAATATGAACAGATGAACCAGATGAATTTATTATCTGGTATGGAAACAAAACGTTAAGTTACAGATGCAAAACTAGCGAACATCACATGATCACTGCTGTTATAGGCAACATTGATATTTCAATACCATATTCAGGACATAGTGATAAAGTTCAGCACTGTAGCAATGTCCTTTCACAGCAAACGTTGAAGACATAACTTTTATAACTTTCATACATGAATCGACCAAAACAGTTTATTTATATGCAGGCAAAATTTTTTTATTGAGTTCAGAATAGTATTGAATGTCTATAACAGATTGTATACTCGTGCACATTAATATCTCTCTGTTTGTATCATTCAAACTCACAATCAATTGATGCAGTTCATATGTTGCAAATTTATAGTCTTATAGGGAATATGTTAACAAAAGCTAGACAATGGATTGTATCAGTCTCGATATTACATGTTCCGAAAAACACTTGTCTATATAATTATAGAAAGGCAAAACATGGAATTAGCTGAGGCATAAAAAGGTTTTGTTGCAACAGACATATCAATGGGAAACTTTATATATAGAGGAGATGAAGTATAATAATCCAAAATATTCAATTCCTTAACCCAAGGAACAATTTTTACAATATTGGGACAACACAAAATAAATTAATTTTGCTGGCATTATATATTATATCATTCATTTTTTGATGTCTACAGACTATAGCAGATTGCAACATTATGCACCATACCAGTATATATTGGTTTGACCAAGGTGACAACAAATATCTGAGCTTTAATAATCATGTCATATATTTATATATATATGCATATGTATATATATATATATGTATATATATGCATAATTGCATATATGCCAAGTAATAAGTAAGTATATTTTTTATTGATCCAACTGCATTTCCAGAAATGATGTATGATATCAATCAATCAGTTAATCAATATTTATTGGTCCAAAAAGAGAACATTACGAATCTAGTAGTTGCATTTTTAAGAAACACCTCTGTTCACAATAAGCCATGAGTGCAATTTTTAAATAAGTTAAAACTGGGAATAATTAAAGATCTTGTATGGTAGTAATTGCAATTACTGCATGCAGTCTGTGCATGACATGATTTTAAACGGCAACAAACAGTTCAGTGGTTTCTGATGATATTGCTGTAGCTTTTCTGTGATTTTGACCTATTTTTTACACAAAAAATTTCTCACCCTACCCAGGAACTGTTATCAACTACTATTAGTTCGGTACCAGCCAGTGAAGCATTCCAGTCGCGTCGCGCATCGTTATATGGCATTTTCTAGGTAATCCTGGCTGCTGCTCTTATGCAAAATAATCAGGAGTTCGGGCATTCCAAACGCGCCTGACATCGTTACAAGGTATTTTCTAGGTAAACCTGTCTGCTGCTCTGTAGGTAACTCCTTAGCAGTATGTGCTGCAGAGTTTGTGACATGGACCAATTTCTGTTCCAAACTGGTATTAAAACGCATTCTGTGTGCAACACTTGGTCAAGGTCAGAAAGGAACCAAAACACGATATTCGAAAGTTATTTGCTAGTGCCCCTGGTTTGACTTCGTTGAAGTGGCGCTATATAAATTGTCAATTGCAATTACTATAACATTTGTCAAACTGCAGCTATTATCGCCACAAATATTTTACCTAATCTGCAGAAAGGTTTCATCTGTCGAAGATTTGCCAAATGTATGTTCAATTTAAATGTTCAGGAAGTTTGAATCGTTCAGTCTGTTGCATTCATTTTGAACATACTGATAAACATATTTAAACAGTCAAAGAGAATTAATTGTTGATTATCACAGATACTTAAACTGAAGTATGAAGGGGAAGTACTCTGTAGGGCGTGTAGGCCAATGACTACTCAGCTACATTCTGTAGTTGCTTGTAAATTATGTATTCAGTTTATGTATATACAAACATGTGATATACAATTTGGTCGCTAATTATGGCTAATACCCCAGTTTGGAATTGGATGAGTTTAACCATCATTAAAAGTGGCAATATGTTTAACTTGAAAACATATAAAGAAGACTAAAATTATGATGGGTAAGAAGAAGAGGATGTAGGACATTCACGCCCCGCCAACATCCAGGGCTTGGCCCCTGGGCTGGGCTGGACCGGGTCGTATTATCCCCCCGGGAGGGATCCCCGGAGGGGACATTATCCCCCAGTCTAAGATATAATCGTATAATATTCTTGCCGAAATGCAGGAAAATGATGAGAATAGTTGTTGGCCTAAATGGAAGTTTGATTTATAAGATGCTTAAGTGTTTCCGTAAATAGAAGCTGCATTGATTAATTGATTAATATGTACATGTATATATAAATACATTATATGTGTGCATATACATATATAAGTACACAGTTTGGGGTATAATGTCCGGGGGATAATGTCCTACGCAAAATCGGGGGGATAATGTCCGGGGGGGTGGGGGGCGGGGGCGGGCGGGCGGGGATAATGTCCGGGGGATAATGTCCGTTCCCCGTAAAAAACAGAGATGAGCTGTTTGATATATAATGAACGCGTGAACACCGTATAAGATGTGATGGTGTCCTGTTAATTCATATAATGAGAACTGCGGTTCTATTTATATGACTGAATAGTCAAGCCTGTAAAAGAACTGATCATTCCATGGTAGGTATAGTTCTTCAGCATGTAGTCCTTCTGTGTCAGCTCTTCAGACATCATGCCAAAATTTTTATGTATGTATGCATGCATGTATGTATATCTGTTTGTATGCATGTTTGTATGTATCTGCACATGCTTATAGGGATGTGAGAATTTATATAGCACCTATTGGCAACTTCTAAAAGGTGTTGCCTTTTCTTTTATAAACGCTTATTCAACAACATATACTGCTGACGTTTCCACACAGTTGCATTTCCTGATCTGTTTTTGCGTGGAAATGGCCACCAAACAATGTGCACAATGCATGGAAACTCTAGAACTGCGTCTATTCATAGCTGAAGTGTTTTCAGAATCGGTTTTCAGCGTCCAGCGTTGTACTTGTCGTATAACAACAACAACCCATCGCCATAAAGAGGACAGGGTGTGAGGTGAAGAAGAAGAAGGATCTCGGAAGCCCATTCACGCCGCGGCCAACAGCCGGGGCTGGCGGGCTGGGCTGGGTTGGGCTGGCTGTCAGCCGGGTCGTATTTTTCGGGGGCGGGAGGGAGGGGCGGAGGGGACAGTATGTGGACAATCGTTTTGCTTAGGTCTTCGTATAGATCATTGCCTTCGTCGCTTAGTATTCTGACCAGTTGACCCGCTGTTCATTAGAATGACAGATCGTTGTGCGGGCATTAAACAAAGCCATTTGCAAGGCGAATTGTGCAGGTTCGCCGGCTGGCTCCTCGCCTTTTGGCGGCAGTCGCTGCAGTTGGGGAGGGGGAACGGTAAGGGAGTGGCAGTGTGTGTTAGTGTGTGTGAGCGTGTTAGTGTGTGTGCGTGTGTGTGTGTCTATGTCAAGTGGATCAGTGCTCGAGTGTGTCACTGTGTGTGTGTGAGCGTATGAGTGTGTCACTGTGTGTGTGAGTGTGCTTGCTTGTGTATGTGTGTGTGTGGGTGGGGGGGGGGGGGCGGGCGGGCGGACGGACGTTTTCTGGACTATCAATGGAGCAAATCCCACTGGAGACAAGTCAAATCAGAGCAAGTATGACTGGACATAAACTGTGCTTAGGTGGCAAGTATAGTCTTGCTCGGCTCCTCATCCCCAGTGACTGTCAATGACTGCAGAGGAGGTGAATATACATTGTTTCCTGTGCTGGACAGAGGAAACGGATTGGGCGGATTGGGCGTGTTGACCAGTAGGTCTAATTCCACTGTTGATTTGATGGACCTTGGGATGAATGAGTTTCAGTTTATTGGCTATATTAAGAGAATGGTTAGATAGAGAGAACATGTCTTGCAGAGAATCGTATAACCGGCTTTCAAGGAAAAATTTGGTCAGTGTAGCAGTCTCTTTCTTTTTGCTCAGCTCTTCTTCTTGTTCTCCTCCTCCTCATCCTCCTTCTTGTCCTCCTTCTTGTCCTCATTCTAAGTAAGTAAGAAAATAAATAAGAATATTCTTTGTTGAGAAGCACTAGCAAACGCACAGCACTGTACGGTACATGGCAAGATTAATACATACAAACAAAAACAAACAAGTTTATATATATACAAGCAAAGAATTGAATGGGAGAAGTTATTTTATATCTGGGGAACCTAGGGAAGTTATTTTATATCAGGGGAACCTAGGGAAGTTATTTTATATCTGGGGAACCTAGGGAAGTTATTTTATATCAGGGGAACCTAGGGAAGTTATTTTATATCTGGGGAACCTAGGGAAGTTATTTTATATCAGGGGAACCTAGGGAAGTTATTTTATATCTGGGGAACCTAGGGAAGTTATTTTATATCAGGGGAACCTAGGGAAGTTATTTTATATCTGGGGAACCTAGGGAAGATTTTATATCAGAGGAACCTAGGGGAGGAAGAGTTAGGGGTAGTCATAGAGGGAAAATTAAGAACTTAAATAGACTGATACTATTCCTCCTCTTCTTCTTTTTCACACACATTGTTAATTAGTAGTGTTAATTAGTAACTTCTATAGCACCGGTGTCTGATGCACGAGGCGTCAACCGATGGTGCACCAAAGCCAAACTGTAATCAGGTCAGCATCAACACATGTTCATCAGTGCTTATATAGTTAATTGTAAATTGGCATTCTGCCCATGCAGGTCCTCGACCAGAATCTTCAGCCATGCATGCATTGTCCTTCCGTCATTTGTTATTCATGAGATGCACTGACACGGAATGGTTGGCATTCTCTCCCTTGCTGTATCAGAATGCAATGGTCACAGTGTCAAGTGGATCAGTGCTCGATGGATGTATCAGATTATTGAAATCTCGGATCGAGGGTCATTAGGACGAACAGATCCGGAATAAACATCAGCTCTGCCCAAACGATCTCTGCTCAGTATTTTTTTGTTTATAGGCTGTCATATTAACAGTGGCTTAAATTAAGGACCATATTTGAATCTTCCCATTTTTCGCTTCATGGCAAGACAGATTCAAGCAGGGCCAGTTCGTTTTTTTTTACAGATTATGACCATTGTTCTTGCAAAAACTGTAATTAAACTAATGCTCATTGTACTCTATTTCCACCATGCTGTCACCTTGGCTTGACCTCTCCTGGATTCTTACCTGTCACATATATGAACCAGACAAGCTGGCTATATTGGACTTGATTTGATATATTGCCGGTGACTTCATGATTTCCCTGACATGGTTTTTGTGTATATTATATTACATTACACGGTAATCCATGTTGGAGTAGCAAAGCCAAATCATATATCCTAGCCAATAGGCAGTTTGTTTGGTTATGGCTAAACAGTCCAAAGTTCACTGAAATTAAATTAAACTCCACTGACTATAGCTGTACTTCATGGTTGTATTTATTTATTTACCCTCTGCCAGATGATGATGATACTAAACCCCAATGCAAACCATTTACATAACCAGCAAGCACGACTTTTGTGAAGTACTTAGAATGTGATATAGTTCAAAGGGGCAGCAGTGGTGAAGAACCTCACTGGAGGATTTCATTGAAAAATGTCTAGGGCCGAGAGTGCACCTTTTTCCTTAGGGATAGTATGGTCTCGGGCCGAGACCATACTATCCCTACGGAAAAAGGTGCACATTTTTATTTACACTTAGTAAGTGTCTAGACTCTAGGTACTTACGCAGATTAAAAGTACTCTGGATTCAGTTGGTCTAGATAGATGGCCTCTTTCCAAAGTCTTAAAATCTTTGTTGGTTGGAATTCATGCTGTGGCCTATTGCTTGTGGAAATAACACTTGAAGTTTGTGTTGAAGTTCGTGAGACGTTTTTGGGAGCGTAGGCGTACTCTTTCAAATGATTGTGATAAAATGTGATGTCCCTACTGAATGACATTTCAATGGCTTGTACGTCTGCGCTTTGTATTTGGGAAGCATTTTAAACTGTATCAATTAATCAATCTATCTATCAGTCAATCAATCAATCAATAAAAACTTGATATAGCACCCTTTCAAGATTCTGTCACCTTATCAATTACATTCCATCTAATCTAATCTTTGGTTGGTGATTAAAGACTGACTGATCCCTTGAGCATCACAACAGCAGATTAGATTAGCAAATGGCATTGGATAAGATTAGACTATAAAGTCTTAGATATCCATCATTGGTCGCTGGCCAGCACCAGTTTAATTTGTACCACCTCATATATATATGTACCGGTATGAGAACACTTAATTGTTAACTGGTATCACCATGTATGTTCTGTTTTGCCTAAATAATCCTTAGTTGAATACTGGACTGTGTAAGTTTGAGATTGGGATGAATTAGAATGCCACTTACCAATAATTAACTGTGCTCAGGAGCTGTGCTCAGTTAGCTGTGCTCAGTATATCTGCACATGCTATAAATCAGTGTAGGAGAATCCTCTGCTCCCATGATCTCAAGCTAATTTATCTAATAGCTAAATGGCAGGCGGCCTCTTTCAACCTGTTAGCAGAACTCTTTAGTAACACAATGTTGACTAACTTGCAGTTTTTTCAGTGTGTGAATTTGCTGGACTGCTCTGTTGAGTAAATTGCTCATTCCATAGAACGAGTATGCACATATTACGAATATTAAGATTTGTAGAAATTGACGAATATTAAAACAGGCCAACGAATATTAAATTTTTTAATTTCTTTTCGTTCTTAATGCTTCAAAATCCTGGATTAATTGTACAAAATTCAGTGCAAAAAACTAGGAATTAGATCAAGAATTAACAGTTACATGCTACAGTAACTCGTCTTAAGAAACTCCACTTAGTATAGCTTGCAAAATACTGCACCTATTCTTAAATTAGTTGTCTTAAATTAGTTCGTAGACAAAACTGAAACAGGGACGTCGTCAACGAATACTTATGAATATTTACGAATATTAAAAATGCCATAATATTCACGAATATTTATGAATATTAAAGCCTCAAGTCACGAATTCTCGTTCTATGGCTCATTCCCTGCTAATAAAGCTGCTTAGACTCACCACTGCTTCATTTACTTACCAAGTTATGATGAGCTTTATGTTGTATTTTAACTTTTCCACAGTTGCTATGGTTCCATGTTTTATACAGAAACCTCAGAAGAAGAAGGTAGCTCAGAAGAATAGCTAACCCTGAGTACAAAGTGCTTTGCTAGGTAATTTCTTGTCAAGGGCTTTTGAAGGTGGGTGGTCAGTCTTCTACCTTTCCACCTAATCTTCCCACCAACAGTGTGCAGCCAGTGTACTCATTTTTATTTAATTCATTCATTCATTTCAGGGAGATTTTTTTAGCACCCTTCAAGAGTATCTACTCAGGAGTCAGGAGCACTCCCGACCGAACCCCATGTTGTTTGAGTTCAGTAGAGGTGCTTTTGGAGCCAAAAGTTTTTCTGTTTCAGTTCTGACTGGTTTTGCAATAGGCCACAAAAACCTAGTTAACGACTAGACTTTTATCCAAGCCTCTGCAGAAGTAAACTATGTTTCAGTTATTTTTGATGATGGAGAGTTTGTTATCCATCAGCAGCTAGATTTTCTGGTTAGTTATGCCTAGAGGATTGTGTGGATTAGCCTAGTAGGCGCCACACAACAATCCAGTGCGTAGCTGGCCAGAAGTCAGAACCCTGGAGCCGAGGCAGTTAACCGACTGTGAGCCAGTCTGACATTTAGAGGAGGTAAAACCATTGGCCGAGTTCTCTTCCGTCGAGTCATGACAACTGGGAAGAGTCTGTCATGACTTATGCCTCTTATATGCCTAGGGCAAGTTGTTGACTCTACTCGAAGAAGAGCCTTCCGTTAAACTAACCCCGAGAGATAGCAACGGAGTATTAAGCGTTGTGGACTTGATGTGCTTTGCCTCGGCACGAGTGTCCTGATCTGTTATACTCCTCCTCGTCTTATCTTCTTATCTTCTCACTGACAAAGTGTAGTTCAGTGTGTGCATTTCATGGCTGAGCTCACTAGGGGCGCCAGTAAAACAAATCTCAATATCTTACCGCCCCAAGCAGGGTTTGAACCCCCAACCTCTGGAGTGACTGTCCAGTATGCTAATCACTAGACTTATGCAACCTTGGTTCGATCAAACTGTAGCAACTGGACTGGGTTTATATGAAGGGGATAAATTTCAAAGGTTATCATTCATTCATTCATTACGGAGAGATATATAGCGCCCCTTCAAGGTTACTACTCAGGAGCACTCCCAACCCAACCTGGCTAAAAAGGACGGTCTTAAGGCTACGGTAAAACGCATCTGAGTGATCCCTAGGCATAAGGCGTAATGCTAATGGGACCCCAATTCCATACAATAGGGCCGACAACAGAGATATGATGCTGTCTAATGGCTGTTCCCTGCTAATTCTAATTCTTAAATCGATTAGCTACAAGATTTTGCTAATTTTGATTCTAATTGATTAACAAATTTCAGACATTCTCTTGGTAGATATATACAGTGCCGGCTTTAGGTATAGGCGATATAGGCGGCTGCCTAGAGAGGCACTTTTCAAGGGGCAGCAAATTCCGAAAAAGAGAAATAAAAGAAATGTTTTGCTCATACTTCGTGTAGATTTTATGACGCCCCTATCACCCAATGATACTATCAGTTTAGAAGAATAAGTGTGCCCTTATGCATAGCAATTATACTCAGAAATAGCGGCAACAAATTCAATAATTAATTAATCAGCATTTATAAGTAAGGGGCGGTATTTTTGTCCTTGCCTATAGCGGCCCATAGCACAAACCTGTCAAAGGCCGCCTCTGGATATATAAATTAAAATTGAGTGAGCATACACATTGAGTTTAGACTGTACAGTTTTCAATAACATTTGAATTTTTAATATCGAGGCCATAAATTTGTCAACTTGACACTGGTTTAATTTATTTTTCAGATATGACTAATTAAATTTAAGACAAATTGTTGTGTATTCTTCAAAAGTGTAGTTGTAATAAAAAGTGACGATATTATAAATTTTGAATTTTAATATAACACGTGATGTGTACAAGCTAATTTTGAAATTATTGATCCAAAGTAGCGGAAAGCTTGAGAAGCCTGGATGTCCCTACTGAGTGGCATTTCAATGGCTTGTATGTCTGCCCTTTGTATTTGAAAAGCATTTTGAACTGTATCAATCAATCTATCTATCTATCAGTCAATCAATCAATCAATACAAACTTGATATAGCACCCTTTCAAGATATCTACTCGGTGGCGCTCCCAACCCAACCATGGCTGAAAAGGACAGCTTTCAGAGAGGTATAAAATGCAGGTGAAGAGTTCATAGGTAGCCTATATGAGACACAGTTCCAGAGGAAGCCCTTGCCATATAGTTGGGCCCACAACCGAGAAGGCCCAATGTTGCATTATTGAAGTGCATGCAAAGGGACTAAGGTATCATTGGGAACAGTAAAATACAGCAGGGGCAACCAGGAAGGACACAGAAACATCCTTTAAGAGTTAAAAATTGGATGGGATAGTGAAAATAAAGGTGCGATCCGTGAGCTGTGATTCGAAGGTAGCAATTGATGGTGGAAGGTTGACATTATCCAAAAAAACTCTTCATGTAACTTGCTACCTTCCAGTAAAGGTACTGAAGAGGTACTAGTCAAATGTTCCGAAACAGTATGCTATTACAGTACAGCACTGACTGACACAGATATCATGTATTGGACCTTCACACTGAAACAGCTTGCCATTAACAATTCATAACGTTGCACTGCATGCAGCTCGAGAAACATTTTCGAAACTTCTTAAGTCGCATCTGTTTAGATCTGTTGGGTAGCCACGTTTAGCGCCTTCGTGAGTTTCTTGTAAGGCGCTATATAAATGTCCACATACATACATACATACATGTTGCGTGCTTTGAGTGACACTTCTAAGAGTCTCTCAGAAAGGCAGTGCGTAAATTCTAGGAAATGCCTGAAATGAACAAAAAATGCAATATACCGAATAATGGAACTTCCTGTTTGATGATAAAATTGGATCAGCTATTATCTTGACTTCCGATCAAATAATGAACTGAAGTGCTTTGTTTGTGGGTTTGTTCTCGCTTCTTGGAAATATTTATGGATGTAGCCAATTTTCATCATCTGGAGCATGATAAGAATATATGCTGAAAGCATTGTCTTCTTTTAGGAGGTCATTGTTTAAACCATATGTATTGTTTGCACCATGTGCATTGCTATCACCATATGCAGTGTAAGGGTTTGAACCAATCTTATTCTTCAGATATTTCTTCTTATGTTTCTTCATATATTTCTTCATATGTTTCTTCTATTTTTCCGTATATTTCTGCACGTATTTCTTCATATATTTTTTATATGGTTCTTAATATATTTCTTCATTTATTTCTTCATATATTTCTTCACATGTTTCTTCATATATTTCGTCATATGTTTCTTCACATATTGCTTCATATGTTTCTTCATTTCTTCACATGTTTCTACATATATTTCATCATATGTTTCCTCACATATTTCTCTATATGTTTCTTCTTGTATTTTTCCATATATTTCTTCATATATTTCTCTTGCTACGTGGGCCTGTTGCTTCATAGAGAATGCTCTGTTCTGCTGAGAATTTTCCGATTCAGTTTTCCAATAAAGCCAGTGATGTTGTCTTGTGCAGCAGCAGCTGTAGCAGTGATGCCGCTGACGAACAACAATGCCACTAAGGAGGAGGTGGCTCTGTTGTGGCCAATCAGGTGCGCATGTGATGGTCTGCAGCATCGGTGTGACAGTGATTCATTGGACTACTGTACCACCAATCATACGGTTAGAGACTCGTAAAGTTATCATGCACATTTTCCTCACTACTCTACCATATTGATCTTCTAGTTCCTCATACTAGAACAGCTATGGCTCCGTAACGGTCCTTTACCTCAATTGTTCCCTCTTTTTGGAATGTGCTGTCTCCATCTACTCACTCTCAAATTCTAGCTGGTAACCCTTCCTCCTTTGCTTTTCTCAAAACCTATTTCTTCTCTCGTGGCTTTGCTCACTGGCAGCACCTCTGAACGGTTCACAATGATAGCAATCTTTATAAATGTTTGAATGCAATACAATACAATTGCGGTTAGCATGCTTATCTTAAGGTGAGGATATAAAATCCCTGCCAAGGCAGAAATTTGTTTTAAATATTTTTGCTTCTTCTTCTGTTTCAATGCTTCTTGCTTCTACTTCATCTTCCATATATCACATGATTATAGACTGATTTAATCGTCAATGCGTAATCATAAACTCGGTGTGTTTCTAACAGCGCCCACAAAAGGCGAAGTCAGGGGAACCAGCTTATTCAATAGGCGCTGTATCAAAACAGAATTGATAGGCAGAGGTCAAGATCCAGAGAGTCAGGCAGGCAGACAGTCAGACGACCAAGGTGGGTGGTGTTTAGAGTTGAAACGGTGAGGGAGGCGAGGGAGGAGAAGGAATCGGGATAGGATTTGTGAAAAGTAGTGTTTTCAGTTTTAAGTGGAAGACCTGTGGAGAGATAGCAAGAGGTGAGGTTTTGGTGAGTTCGTGGGATGGGTCGGATATTTGTCGTAGCACAGGCGGATACAGATAGAGATACAGATTAGAAATTTATCAGTATGTTTCTATAGAAACTCCGCAAATTATGTGGTCGTGATGTTGAAGGATCTAGTGGCTTAATCGCTCAGTCCAGTAATTGGACAATTCTCTGGGAATAGTCTTAAAGTTTCTTCTTAAATTCGCAGTAAAATTGTACATTGTAAATGTGCACTAAAATCACAGTGGTTGAGAGCGTTGGTTCTTGGAGGATCTTAAAAGTCATGCAATGAATTCCTGATGATGCAAGTGTTTGCATAAGCGTGTTTGTTTCCAGTGCTTCACTGCGGTTGTTCACGAAGATGGAGAGGATATCTTCACAATGGGCTGCATCGGCAAACTGGAATTGGCTGAACTCAACTGCCACGTTGGCTCAAAGACAATGGTGGCCATTGAATGCTGCAATAAGGCCAGCTTCTGTAACCGTGATTTGATTCCACGGTTTGACGTACCTGAACCTACACCAGGTAATACAATGCATTTCTTTTAGCCTCTTATGCATGTACACAAAATTGGCACCAAAAATTCATAGTTCTATAAATCACTGTTTTCATCTTCCCAATTGCTATACTTGAAATAATCGTAATTACAATTGTAATCTCAAATTGTCTGCAGTGCCCAAAAAGCGAAGTTACGAGAACCAGCTTATTAACAGGTGCTTAATCAAAACAAAATGGATAGGCAGAGGGTCAAGATCCAAAGGGTCAGGCTGGCAGACAGCCAGACAGCTAAGGTGGGTGGTATTTAGAGTTGAAACGGCAAGGGAGATAAGGTGAAGATGAGGATTGAGGAATCATGATAGGATTTGTGAAAAAGCAGTTTTTCAGTTTTGTGAAAGACCTAAGTATTAAATCTCCTGGCTAAATGTTTAGTAAGAATAAAAAACCGGTAGTGCATTGTTTTACCTGTTCTGTTTGGTGACTACATGTATTTGCATCATAATGCTGTTTATTATTTCTGTTTCTATAAGGTTTTGTGTTTGGTGCTGAAGGCTATAATTTCTTTGTTCTCTTAGATCACGAAATGCAGAAGTTTCTGTACAGTCTGATTGGTCTGATTCTGCTGTTGATCATTGCTGTTCTCTTCCTCTGGCGCTTCATCCACACGAGACACAAACAGAAGATGGTCGTCCTGTCCGTCAAGGAGCGCATGCTGTCACAGGGATCAGGCGAACTGAACGTTTCACAGCTTGGCGACACCACTCTTCAGGTTAATGATTACTACCATCACCAATACCACCCTCACCACCTTAATCACTCTACTATTGCATCGATCACCACCACCACTGCCACCACCAACAGCAGCAATAACACCATCACCACCAATGCCATTCCACCTTCACTACCTAAATCACACTACCATCACGTCCAACACCACCGTCAAAACCACCACCACCGATGCCATTCTTCACCTCCATAATCACGCTACCATCGCATACATCACCACCAACAACAACAACACCACCACCAATGCGACAACTACCACCACAATCCCGCCTCCATCACCTCCATGACCTCGACCACCAATTTGCCTACTTATTCTACTGCATTCACTCCTGGTTTCTATCACAATGATTTTACCTTGACCTCAAACCTGACCTAATTTGCACTGATTTATCGGCTGTGTTGGTGATCTGGCTAATATTTCCATGAGCACAGAATTTGTCTGTTGTTTTCAAACTTTCATGCACTGATGTCAAACAACTCAGACATTGCCCGTGTTGACCATTTTGTTCAGTTATGCATTACTTTGATTCTGATGCATCAGTGCCAACCATGACCAACAGTTTCCAACATAACACCGTGCTGACTCAGCTTGACCCCCTGGATTTTGACTTGACACCAAAACTATTATCAAACAATAATAATAATCTTTGTTTATTATTTCAAACTGATCACACTGCATTATGATTACAATTCATAGTATGAACGGATGATCACAAGTTATTACAGAGTCAAATTTAACTGTTTGGCAGCCATGCAAGGCACCCATCACGTCCTACTGCTCATTTTACCAGTGCCATCTGGCGAATGAAAGGCTGAGTTGGGAGGGTAGTGGGAAGCGATCCCGTGTCCGTGCTGATCTTCAGCTGTTCATGCCAGAGTGTTACCATTACCCTAAACCCCCTCCCAGACAACCCAACTCTTGTGGATTTATTATT
Organism: Aporrectodea caliginosa; assembly: GCA_020284085.1. Taxonomy (NCBI): domain Eukaryota; kingdom Metazoa; phylum Annelida; class Clitellata; order Crassiclitellata; family Lumbricidae; genus Aporrectodea; species Aporrectodea caliginosa. The sequence goes on along the minus strand of JACEVL010000132.1, from coordinate 1,120,969 downwards.
TGATGTAGTGCTGGCGAATAAGCAGGTCTTCTGGTGCAGATTTTGTGTGGCGCTGATACATTTCAGAGATTAACATTTGCATTTACATTGACTGATTTCCAGTCAATGCGTTTCTGTGCTTCGTTCATTCGTCCATCAATTTCTGCCCCAACTTCCCAAATAGATTCTGAGAGTAATTGATTCGATGGTCGATTTGGATGCATGAGCGCTTCTCACCTGGTGCCACGCCAGATGGCACTTGCACCAGATCATCGCATCTCCCTTGCAAGATCAGAAAGAAATGAGGGACATGGACGGGGTCTCGAGGGAAGCTCAGCATCTGGAGTCTGATGATGAATTGTCCAATTAGGTCCGGAGTCCCACCGATTGATTAATATCCAACGCAGAGAGGGGCGGTGCGTTGAAAGCTAAATGAATTGCCGACCATGTCAAATATTGACTTTTTTATAGTTTTGCGTTGTGAACATTTGCAGATCAGCGTAGCAATGAATGAACATTTATGTAGCACTACGCTAATAACCATTTCTCTATAATCCTTGTGTGTTCGTTAATAAACAATTGTGCTCAGTACAATACAATACAATTGAAATTTGATCATGCTCCCTCTTACAAAGCCCAGAGGTGCACTCTGCACTTGGCTCATGATGTTTAATGTCATTAAGAACACATCATTTGTCATTTAGCCAACAGAAGCTTAATCTAATTTAATGTGATGTACAGTAGTTAACTAAAGAACAATGCTTCTGAACACTGTTGTTGACAATAGGCTGACTGAATTATTCACCTCCTGCTGGCAACGTAAGTCGAAGTGAGTTGGCCATCATCCAGTATGAGAGCACAAACCGTGCACAAAATGAGACAAAAATTCTTCTAATGTAATGATATGCTTAAAAGCTGATGAAAACTGGAAATGTAAGAGACACTTTTGCTTAAAAATTTATTAAAATTGAATATGTAACAGACATTTTTCTTAAAAGTTGATGAAAACTAAAGATAAAACAGACACTTTCTGATCAATATTATATTCAACACCAAACATACAGATCCAATCTTTTTGGTCACTTCGGTAGGCCTAGTGTTTGCTTTTACGAGAGAGTAGTTTTTAAGCAGGTACAGAGTACCTTAAAGGCAAGGGATGATCAACTGAAGTCTTGCTATCCACATGGAAACTTCGTATTAGAGAGTGACGCGGGGAGACAATCTCGTCCCCATCCCCGCCACGCAACAAGTAAGTCGTCCCCATCCCCGCAAGGTTTGTCCCCATCCCCGCCCCATTCCCGCAGGTTTCTCCCCATCCCCGCAGGACGACATCGCATTCCCTGCAAAAAGTTTACACCAATTCAAATTTTAAAAATAACATTTTTAGCTTACAAATTTTGTATTGCTGATTGCATTAGTTTGTTATTATCTTATCAACAGTTTGCATTAACCAAGTCCTGACTATTTCTGACTAGTAGGCTTCAGGAAATAAAAAACTCCTTATCAGTTCTCAAGTTCTTAACATCACCCGGCTCATTCCCCATTACTGCGGTATTACCGAGAGAGTAAACCCCATTACCGCGGTATTACCGCAATTGTTGTCCCCATTACCGCGGAATTACCGCAATTGTTGTCCCCATTACCGCGGGATTTACCGCGGTTTCCCCGCGGGGAAATTCCCCATGTCACTCTCTACTACGTATCCAATTACTATCCATAAGGAGAACTTCTCAGGCAAATGTATAGGTTTTTCTATAGTGACCACATGTTGCATCAACCCTACTCATTTTTCAATGAATTGATGAGATCCTTTACCACTGATGCCTGATAGACACACACGTGGATGAAATTTGTAGTGACGTATACAGTTTTTAGTTTTTGATATCTACACAAAAAGTAAGTAAGATGCATTTTCAATAACACTTATCATGATTTTCAGAACTTAATAACATTTTCCTTCTTCCTCTTCTTTGTTTCCTTCCTTTCCTCCACCAAGAATCTCTGTTATTCCTTCCTTTCCATAAATTCTTGGTCGAGCTTTACTACCCGACTTCCTAGAATCTAGATGCTTAATGTCTTGAGTGGACTATATGTATCACTTTAACGACAAGCGTGTACTAAAAGTGACTGAGAAACCAATGCAGCTCGTCGTTAAAGTGTTAAGAGATGACTGTCAAAAACGACTAGCCCAAATAATCACAACCAGACTTACCAGAGCTCCATATTCTCTGGTCATCCACATTTCCACAGACAAGGCCAGGCACAGAAGGAAAATGGTTACCACCCTCTCTCAATTAAGAGTGAGTTGAAGTGCCTCTAAGGTTTTCCTCGCTATATGAATAATCTTTTTACCAATTGTGCATTAATCTCAGGGCTCAACCCCATAACAAGATTGCAATCAATGTTGGGATGCAATGTTACTTAAAAGCAGTCATCTGTTGATGTTCTGTACATAGATGGGGGTGGGGAGATGGTTGAATGGCAACACGCTGGCACGAAGATCAGAAGGACACAAGTTCAGTACCCGCTAGCCCCATAAGGTCGACTCAGCCTTCAACTCTCTATCGGGTGACTGTAAAATGAACAGTAGCATAGATTGGTGCCACGCACGCTGCCATACAGTTAAATTCGACTCCTGTGAAACTTGCCATCATCTGTTACTACTATATCGTGTAATCTTACTGTGTACTTGTCAGTTTGAATTAATAAACGAATATTATTATTATTATTATTATTATCTGTGATGTTGATGTTTTGTACATTGAAACTGATGTAAAGTACACTGAATACTGATGTTTTGAACATTACAACAATGGTACAAACGTCTCCGGATTGGGTTGCGCAAACCTAACTGTTCACTGTTCGTAAAAGGCTTTTGATGGAAATGAACATTATTCTAAAGCTTTTAATCCGAATATTGGACAATTGATTTTATTAATTATTGCTATCTAACAGATAAGGCATATCACAAGCAACTGCTCTTAAACTATCGTAAACAGAAAATAACAATAAATTAATATCTTAGGCGGAACATGGCTCCAGTCCCTGCCATATCTTTCATCTAAGCAGCAGTTTAAAAAACTCAGACATCTGCCATCAGTCGTGATGGAGGTTAGCTTTATCTCAGCCATGTCGGTCCATTCTATGATAGATCCAATACCATGTGTTGCAACTGCCTGCAATGATGCAAAGCAGCTGCAAGTAAGTGGCCTTCATGGCGCCTCAATACCGCAAACCATTCACTCGAGAAGCGATGTTTCATGTGCTCGCTTCTGATACCTTGTTTCCATCAGACCCCATTACGTGTTTTTTCCTTCAAAGCTTATGCAAGACACGTGCAGGCGAATATCTTTTCTATTGAAACCAGGCTAAACATCTGGTTGAAAAGCACAACCACTTCACTCTTATGGTAGACTGGGTGGCACTGGCTCTTTCAACGGGAGGCACAGAAATTTTCCGTTCATGACAAACTCCGTAAGCATATTCAGCAACGTGGAGGGCTAAAGACATGGTTCACAGACTTCACATTTTCAAACCCCGGAAAGCTTCTATAATTTTACCGTATTATACATGTTTCATGACCCTGATAATTTGTGCCTAGTTTTGTTTTCCACTTCCCATGCCGACCAACTCCACTGCCACTAATCATATTAAGTGTACTGAAGTGGCCTTTATTTTTGGGGAAGTGAGGTACCTTGGGAGCAAGGGTTCTGCTGAGTGTTTGTGGTGCTTGGCCTTCCCTGCAGAGCCACTACTCTTGGTGTACATGGTAAACACTCTAGGGTAACCCATGGTAACTATTCTAAGGTAATTGCCTATATATATTAGATGCAACCGTCAACAACATCACTCAGAAGCAATGCTCAGATTCTTCAGCTGAGAGGCAAACATAAACATATGTAGGCAAAGCAATGCTACGTCAACTACATGACATTTGTGAAGGTAGCTGGTCCAGTAAGCTACATTGGCTTAGAGCTTGGGCTGCGTCTCATGTGCCCCGTGTTAGAGAGCGTGCGGATCGCGGTTCGTTTTCCATTGCTGGCTTATTTCAGAGATTTAAATCTCAGGATAGCACGGTCCGTACACGGAACCTAAATAGCGTGGCGTCCATTCCATTTTGTGTGTAGATATCAAAAACTAAAAACTGTATACATCACTACAAATTTCATCCACGTGTGTGTCTATCGGGCATCAGTGGTAAAGGATCTCGTTAATCAAAAATGAGCAGGGTCATTGAAAAACGTGAGTAGGGTTGATGCATGTGGAAACTTCCAAATTTTCTCCACGCGTGTGTCTATGTATTGAGAGTTTGATTCTGTGTCTCTAATTTTTGCTAGTTTTTTGTTGCAAATGCAATTTAAGTATTATTGTGCTGTATTTTCATGTAGAATGTAGCACTAAACTAGCCATATGTTTTACGTATTTCTAAATTTTAAACCATAACACAGTTAGGGTTCGCTATGTTATAATTCAATTGCTAAGGGGCCTTGATTCCGCTATGTCTGCTCTTCTGGTAAACTGTCACAGTATGAAGCCTCTCAGGTATACGTGAAGAGAACAAGTTGCATGATAAATGAGATATTAGCTTAGGAAATCAGATCTTGACTATCTTAATAACATCCACGGTCCAGATGTTTGATAAATTATGAGTGTCTTACTTCTGATGTTCATCACTCCACATGGCTTTATTAGGAATGAATGCAACAAGGTATTGTAGTCTCTATCACTTGGAAATTATAGATTTTGTGTATTCCAGGAACAGTCGTGTGATCTGCAAAATTTATCTTGCTTCACAGGTGTTTAAAAATATATATATATATATATATATATATACATATATATACAATTATATATATTATATATATGCACACATTTCATGGTTATTTCGTGTATTACTTTCAGGGCTTATACGATCAGTCGTGCACAAGTGGTAGCGGTGCGGGAATTCCCCTTCTTGCTCAGCGGACTGTGTCGCGCTCGATACAGCTGGTGGAAATAATTGGTGAGTTGGAGGACAACTTTCAACTTCTGCATTTTCCACTTTAAAAAATAACTGCAAGTTTGCATATTGCTAATGTGTAGTTGTGTTTTTTTATTAATGAATTCGTTTGTTAATTGCGTATGCATACGCTGTCATATCATAAGGTAGAGAAGGCCATATCTGTGCAGCAAAGAAAGATATTTAAAACCCAGGACCACACCTCGAAGACTGTTACTGGTAGAAGTAGTAACCCTGGCTGCACATTTATGTAGCTGCTCAAAAAACTCCTGAAGCACTCGCAACTTGACAACAGGAGATCATGATCAAGTAGAATGGTCTTTCGATCATGATCAAGTAGAATGGTCTTTCGATCATGATCAAGTAGAATGGTCTTTCGATCATGATCAAGTAGAATGGTCTTTCGATCATGATCAAGTAGAATGGTCTTTCGATCATGATCAAGTAGAATGGTCTTTCGATCATGATCAAGTAGAATGGTCTTTCGATCATGATCAAGTAGAATGGTCTTTCGATCATGATCAAGTAGAATGGTCTTTCGATCATGATCAAGTAGAATGGTCTTTCGATCATGATCAAGTAGAATGGTCTTTCGATCATGATCAAGTAGAATGGTCTTCTATTCTTCTAAATGCATACATGAGGAAGAGCGATTGTCTTAGTTTTCGGTATCTTCAAATGCAGTCGTGTGTGCAGTGGTCTTTATTTTTATCTGTACTTGGATCATTTGTGCAATGTATCTATGATATGCATGCCAAAGTATGCGCAATGTAGACCACTACATATGATAATATGATTCCATATCAAGAAAATCAATTGCTGTTTGAAGCTTTACTTTTTTTGCAGTAGATATATGTTTATGAGTCTTTTGCATAGTTTTGTTATTTACTGTACAGTACTTTTAAACTATCTTATTTAACATGCGATAGTAGTAGTTTCAGTTTAACGACACTGTGTGATAACAAAGACCATTAGCATCGCCCTCCTCCTTCATCCAGACTTGGAACTGGCACTGCCTGGCATTAGGACATGGATGTACACAGTGGCAGAGTTTTAACTTGTGATGACCACCGCCCACCGGAATCCCTTAAACATGGGCAGAAGTTGTGGTGTGAGAAACTCTAAATAATATATCCCTGTATACTGTTACACAGTATTTTGATATGTGACTTGATGCAATTTTCAGTTCATTTGATATGTGGGCCTGCATTTTGTTAAAAACATACTAGCTTCTGCACTTGTGCATTTGGAAATACGTTTGCTCACGAATTTCTTCTGCTTTTCAGGTAAAGGACGGTATGGGCAGGTGTGGCGGGGCATATATCAGGGCGAGAGCGTGGCAGTGAAGATCTTCTGTTCACACGCTGAACTGGTTTGGTGTCGCGAATGTGAGATCTACAACACGGTCCTACTTCGTCACGAAAACATTCTCGCTTTCATCGCGGCTGACACAATCTCCCGCATCAACTCCTGCACGCAGCTGTGGCTCATAACGCACTACCACGAAAGCGGGTCGCTCTACGACTATCTGAATCGACACGTTCTCACGAAGGACGACATGCTCGGACTGTTGGTATCGGCCGCTGCTGGCCTGGTTCATCTCCATACGGAAATCATCGGGACGCAGGGCAAACCGGCGATAGCCCACCGTGACATTAAGAGCAAGAACATTCTTGTTATGGCGAACAAGCAGTGCTGTATTGCTGACTTAGGCCTGGCGATCTTGCACTCGCCTCAGACACAGAGCGCCGATGGCAGTACGAACCACAGGATTGGAACCAAGCGGTATATGGCACCGGAGGTGCTGAATGAGACAATAAATTCGCGGGTCTTTGAGTCGTTCAGGCAGGCTGATGTCTATTCTTTTGGACTCGTGATGTGGGAAACATCTAGAAGATGCCAGATTGGTGGTAGGCTGGCTTAGGATTGTTTCTTATTGCAGAATACTTACCTGTAATTGCTATTGTAATTGAACATTTATATAGTGCCGCTTCAAGATATCTATGCAGAGGCGCTATCTTCTGTAGACTATATGAAACCAAACAATGGATTACCGTCGACAGCTGAAGATGGCATGGATGTTCCAAGTCTCCGGGCCAAGCTGCTTACTTCGTTAACTTTTGTGCACTCAGCCACTCATTTACTTCTTTTCCTTGATTTTCATTATTTTAATTGCTTGTAGCACACGTCAGATGTCTTCTGTACTACTTGAGATGCATGTTATGTTATGTTAATATTTTCATTCGTGACACTTGACATCATAATAGGCTAGCGCAGAGAGCGCCTCTGAGTAGATATCTTGAAGTGCCACTAAATAAATTCTCAGAATTAATGAATTAATAATGCAAATATGTATTCGTGGCACCTTATCCTTTGGAGTGGCATGGTGGCTGATAGGTTGCTTGTGTAGAGGTCTAAGATTTGAGTAATAGTACTTATCGGTCATTGCATCTGATAATTTGTAAATGTAGCATTTAATGGAATTGCAATTACCATATCTTAATTCAACGAAGAAACTGAAGGTTATTTCTTCAAACCAATCTTTTGGAGCAACTATGCCTATGAAGTTTTAGCTATTTTTTTCATAGTGGAGTCAGGCAGAAAGTATTTTGTTCCTTGTCTGATTTTCTCTCACTGATAGTTCAGAGTTGATGTGGTTCTTTATAGCCAGATTTCGTTAAAAACAGAAACTTTTTCAAATGTATTATTTCTGTCATGGCAGAAAGTTGAACCGAGGCTTCTGACTTGATAGTCCAACACACTAACCTCTGTGTCACAAATGCTAAACGAAAGATGCTGGTTCTTTTCAGTTATGGTTTTCTCTATGTTCAAAATTTCACTTTGTACAGTCTTCTGTGTGTGATGTATGAAACAGGAATTCATGGTCAGTCACACTCCAGCTTTCCTTTTCCCTCTAATATCCTTCCAGCCCTCTCCTTCTCATACCCTGATCACACCTTCCCTCTTGTGAGAATCTCTGTCAAGCCACATTTTTAGCACCGCTGAAGAGTTTTTTTTATTGAAGTGGCACTTGATAAATATCAGATTACAATTACATTTACTCTGTCAACATTTTATATCGGTGACTTTGAGACAATCGCTTGTTTCCAGTGCATCGTTTACTAAATAGCTTGGTTAAGGAATGAAAGACTCGCATAACAAGGGATTTATAAATCTACTTAGATATAAAATGGCCTAATATGAAGTAACAGTGTGTTGTGTGATGTTTAAAAGGTTTGGCTGAAGATTACCAGCTTCCGTACTTTGACTGTGTGTCAAGCGATCCAGGCTTTGATGAAATGAAACGAGTGGTTTGTGCTTCTCATCTCAGGCCTTCCATTCCAAATCGATGGTCAGGGGATCTGGTGAGCACATTCACGAGCATTTTGTATCTATGAGCACCTTCAAGAGGTTCTAACGGTGCTATACAATTATTCAGATAACAGATACATACGTTATATCCATACACACTTATGTGCGTGCATAAGTGCATGCACACGTATATATGAACATTCATACATGTACTTGGATGCAAACTACATACATACATGCACTTAATCGTCAACTGCACACACTAGCTCAAACTGTACTTGAGTGGTAAGTAAATTTCAGGTATTCGTGAAATCAAGTGCAGTTCTCTCAAAAATACATACTACACACTGCAGGCTTCAAACAAGCGCCTCTGAGTAGATAAATTGAAGGGCGCTATATCAAGTTTATTTGATTGATTGATTGCACACTTTGTTGGAAAATTCACTATTTTAGGCCCTGTTATTACATGCAAAAAATATCAAATGTATTTTGTTGACCTGAAATTGTAGTTATTACTATTTTGATTGTTTTATGTTTTCAGACTCTGCAGGCAATTATTCGTCTGATGAAGGAGTGTTGGTATGCAAATCCATGCGCTCGTCTGACGATGTTGCGTGTCAAAAAGTCTCTGAATAAAATCTCAAAAGAGATGCAGCAACAGAAGATGTAGAAGTCATTGTACAGGAAACTATGCCAAAAAGTTGCCTCAAGATTGCTGCAAGCGTGTCAGAAGAAATCGAGAGCTCACGCGTTTCAACAGATTTTCCACATTGCTGTCTGTTTTGAACGGAGAGGAGTTCTCTTCTTTTCCTCTTCCACTGATTTGCCAGGGAGAGTTTTCCACGGTGTCTTGGTGTTACTGCTCGCTCTTCGGATTCGCTTTATTTGAACATATCAGACGTGCATTCAGTTAAGAGCTGCCTCAGAAACGTTTTCTTAGTGGATCATCTATTTCGTTATCAGTCACCCTTCTAAGCAGCATTAATGGGTGGTCTGAAGAATCACGAACTTGGTTTTTTGTCTTGCTGAATAATTAGCTTTTCAAACAGTTTCCAGTTGCTACTGACAATCTGTCAAAACAAGCAGAGGCTTAAAGTGTTGTTGAGCCGGAATGAACAAAAAACTAAACTGAAATGTAACGGAAGGAGTTAATTGAGCCTCGGCTGTCCGCAAACCAGAACTGAACCAAAATCTGACACCGGAAGCGAACCAAGCTTCATCCGTCAACTGCTCGTGAAGTCGGAACTGGAATGTTATCTAACAGTAGAAGCAAACCAATCTTCAACCATGAACTGTCCATGAACCTGGAATGGACCAATATTCAAACAGCAGGAGCAAGCCAACTGTTGTCTAACAGCGTAAAGTAACAGGAGCGCATAGATGATTTGTTTTGCTCTTTGAATGGCACTATTTAAATTACAATTACAAGTGTATGTAAGTTGATATTCATGGGAGTGTAATTTATTGTTTGGAAAAACCTAGCCAAGAATCACTGAGTGGCAATTTTATAAATGTTCAATTACAATTACATGATGAAAGCCTGAAAGCAGTGAAATGATCTAAAATTAACCCTTCATGAAAGTAGTGAATTTTCATGTTACGTAAATGCTCAAGTGAATATTACTGCAACAAATGCACAAATTATAACTTGTATAAATTCATGGATTTCTATTAACAGTCGGGTTTAATGTATGTCGTAATTGAGAACTGAGAACATTGTCAATGGAATGCACCATTGATTGTCTTGATTGTCATCAGTTGGATGGATTTCAGAGACCATAGCACTGTGATTAATGACACCGAATGACACTCCACTTAGCTATTCAATGATTTTGGAATACTTTTTGAGAGTGTCACAATAATAATTTATGTAAAATATTGATTGCCAAAGAATAACTGGCAAATTCAATCTTCTGTGACACAATTCGATATTGCTTTGACTGTGTATACCTGATGGATCAGGTAAAGGCCCTGTTCAATAGCGAGAAATGTGTCGATGTCCAAATGATCCTCTGCAGGTAATCATTTGCAATGGTCAGACAAGGACTATGTTGTCTGTGAAAACATGAACAGCGCTGCATTGTGGCATGTGAAGATATATATTTTCGCAGAGGCTTGCAGGTACCGGTAGGTGTGACCATCATTAACGGTTGTCCAGCTTGCTGCAGTATATCGTTCATAATTATAATCCATAAAGTCAGTCACGTCTGCAGAGTCTACGCATTTCCAGTTTGAAGAACTAGTTGTTTACAATTTTCATGTATGCACGCAGTGAAACATTTTTATGTTGTTTTGCCTTTTATTCTCCAGGTGCTTCCTGTAATATTTAAGAAGAACTTTTAGGATTATGATGTACCTCCTTTGTGGAACTATGAAAACTGTGCATTATTTGCTCTGGTGGAACTGTTTAACGGACACTACATTTACGCGACCCGTTATGTACTATAATTGGCTCTACCTAAGTGGGATTGTGCTTCCGAAAAGCTGTGCTGTCGAAAGTTTTGCTCGTTTTGTCTCGTGTCCTTTGTTCAATGCGTTGCAGTCAGTGATCGTTGTGAGTTTCGTAACTGCATGATCTGTTTTTCTCTGGAATTTCTCGGACTTGATTAGACATTTGCATTCTGTGCCGCTGTACGTGAGAGCCGTCCGTGTTGCGGGGACTGTAAAACAGACAGCAGGAAACCTCGTTACAGTAGGGCCTACTACGATGGATTCAAAGCGTTATCAGCTGTAACGCTGTTAATGATCCAAACATTATTTCACATTCTCACTCACTTCTTAACTGTGGTAATACAGTAAAATACAATGCAGCTGTATTGATTTCGCCGTCTTTCCAAAGTTCAGAAGTAGGCTACACACTAGAGGTCTGCGGGTAGAGCATTTTTGCTACCCGACCCGTCACACGGAACCCGTACCCGACCTCTACTCAAACTTACTACCCGACCATACCCGTACCCGCGGGTATACCCGTACAGTACCCGTCACGTCATTAGCACGCCTTCCCATGCATAGTCCCTGTCCCTACAAGGCCAGTAGGCTTACAACTCAGCATGTAGTAATAATAATAAATAGGCTGATGATGATGATAGTAGTAGTAGTAGTAATAGCAGGAGCAGCAGTTGTAGTAGTAGTAATAATAGTAATAGGCAGTCAACTTAAGGAACCTGTCAAATGCAACTGTCTCAATTGCACTGTGCATTTATCTCCGTGGTCTAATCTATATACTGTGACATAGAACATTAAGTAACAGCAGTGACTGCTAATATTTCGTTGCAGACCCGGTCAGGCCCATTTTGCGCCTACATTCTCTATTATATGTAACGGTGACATTGTAACGCCAAACCGTCACGTCGGTACGGGTAAAACCGGGTTTACCCGTACCCGTGATGACCCGACCCGTGAAATGCGTACCCGATCCGCGGGTACGGGTCGGGTACTGGTAAACACGCAGATATGGGTATACTCGCAGACCTCTATTTGGCTCCTAATCACCTATTAGCGCCTGCTTTATTGGCTTGGCTCCTATTCTATCGGTTTAGCTTATAGGCAGGCCTACTGTATCGGTTTGGCTCCTTCTCTATCACTTCAAGTCCTACTCTATCGTTTTGGCGCCTACTCTATATGTATGTATGTATGTATATATGTATGTATGTATGTATGTATGTATGTATGTATGAGCACTTGTTATAGCGCCCCTTCAAGATTTCTACTCAGAGGCGCTCCCGACTACAGCGCGGACACTGAATCGGAGTTTCACGCCGAAGCGCATGAGCAATTGCAGTGAAGGACTTGCCCAGGGTCCCTACGCGGCGGCTTGAGGTGGATTCGAACGGGCAACCCTCCGGCTGCAAGGCACCGAACATACCCCTACACCACCGCGCCCCACTAGGCTCCTATTCTATCGGTTTGGCTTTTCTTCCCCCGCTTGCTCTCCTCTGCTACTTTCCACTCACGACTGAAAACCGAACTCTTGAAGCTATCCTATCCTAATTCTACTCCTGCGCTACCACACGACCACATCATCACCGATTGCCGCCGTAGCAGCAGTGGCGGCGCCAGAATGGGGCTAGGGTGGGCTGAAGCCCCCCCTTATCGGCGGCTCAGCCCCCCTAAACAAAAGTGGGAAATCACTGCCAATGCCAGAGAGGAGGGGAGAAAGGTAAGGAATTGGGATTTTAACCCCCAAACCTGAAATCCTGGCGCCGCTACTGCGTAGCAGCATACTGTGTCCTCGACCTGTCCTCCCTGGATTCTGACCTGGCAATGCACCGGAACGGACATATGCATGTGGTCTACGAAGCCCCAGCGCCTACCCATGTCCTTCGGTAGCGCTATTCTAAAGTTAAAGCTTATTCACGAGACTGACATCGAATCGAAGGGCTCCACACTGGGAGGAGGTTTAGGTGAATACTCCGGCACGAAGAGCAGAAGATCAGCATGGATGCGGGATCGATTCCTCTCTGTTGTCAACTCGTCTCTATGAGTAAGTAAGACTATTCTTTATTTGACTATCAGCAAACGCACAGTAGCTTACAGAATAAATAAATAATACAAATAATAATAGTCGAATCCCTGCTTGGTTGAACGAGCTTCTTCATCTGCTAAACCCAAGTTTAGAACGCTACATGTATTCCTTATCTGCTCATTTTGCTCATATCTCCTGTCTCAATCTGTAACTTGCTCTTCAAATGGCTTGTGATAGGCCTAAGCCTGCTCTATGTCACAGCTTTTTTTCTCTTATTGGCATCTACAGATAATATTTTGTTCAGGCAGACCGCACTGACCGCAGTATGCAGTATAAGCAGTAAACAACAGCAGAATGCCTGTTAATTACGGTATTAAATTGCTCCTTATGGTTCCAATAACTCATTTCAATAACTCTTTTCAATAACTCTTTTCAATAAATCTTTTCAATAACTAACTCTTTTCAATAACTGTTTTCAATAATTGTTTTCAATAACTCTTTTCAATAACTCATTTCAATAACTCTTTTCAATAACTCTTTTCAATAACTCTTTTCAATAATTGTTTTCAATAACTCTTTTCAATAACTCTTTTCAATAACTCGTTTCAATAACTCTTTTCAATAACTCTTTCAATAACTCTTTTCAATAACTCTTTTCAATAACTCTTTTCAATAACTCTTTTCAATAACTCTTTTCAATAACTCTTTTCAATTACTCTTTTCAATAACTCTTTTCAATAACTCTTTTCAATAACTCTTTTCAATAACTGTTTTCAATAACTGTTTTCAATAACTGTTTTCAATAACTCTTTTCAATAACTCTTTTCAATAACTCTTTTCAATAACTCATTTCAATAACTCTTTTCAATAACTCGTTTCAATAACTCTTTTCAATAACTCTTTTCAATAACTGTTTTCAATAACTCTTTTCAATAACTCTTTTCAATAACTGTTTTCAATAACTGTTTTCAATAACTGTTTTCAATAACTCTTTTCAATAACTGTTTTCAATAACTCTTTTCAATAACTCTTTTCAATAACTCTTTTCAATAACTCTTTTCAATAACTCTTTTCAATAACTCTTTCAATAACTCTTTTCAATAACTCGTTTCAATAACTCTTTTCAATAACTCGTTTCAATAACTCTTTTCAATAACTGTTTTCAATAACTCTTTTCAATAACTGTTTTCAATAACTGTTTTCAATAACTGTTTTCAATAACTGTTTTCAATAACTGTTTTCAATAACTCTTCAATAACTCTTTTCAATAACTCTTTCAATAACTCTTTTCAATAACTCTTTTCAATAACTCTTCAATAACTGTTTTCAATAAATGTTTTCAATAACCAATTTCAATAACTCTTTTCAATAACTCTTTTCAATAACTCGTTTCAATAACTCCTTTCAATAACTCTTTTCAGTAACTGTTTTCAATAACTCTTTTCAATCACTCTTTTCAATAACTCGTTTTCAATAACTCTTTTCAATAACTCTTTTCAATAACTCTTTTCAATAACTCGTTTTCAATAACTCTTTTCAATAACTCTTTTCAATAACTCTTTTCAATAACTCTTTTCAATAACTCTTTTCAATTTACTCTTTTTTCAATAACTGTTTTCAATAACTGTTTTCAATAACTGTTTTCAATAACTGTTTTCAATAACTGTTTTCAATAACTGTTTTCAATAACTGTTTTCAATAACTGTTTTCAATAACTGTTTTCAATAACTCTTTTCAATAACTCTTTTTCAATAACTCTTTTTCAATAACTCTTTTCAATAACTGTTTTTTCAATAACTCTTTTTCAATAACTGTTTTCAATAACTCTTTTCAATAACTCTTTTCAATAACTCATTTCAATAACTCTTTTCAATAACTCATTTCAATAACTGTTTTCAATAACTCTTTTCAATAACTGTTTTCAATAACTCTTTTGAATAACTCTTTTGAATAACTGTTTTCAATAACTCTTTTTCAATAACTGTTTTCAATAACTCTTTTCAATAACTCTTTTTCAATAACTCATTTCAATAACTGTTTTCAATAACTCTTTTCAATAACTTTTTCAATAACTCTTTTCAATAACTCTTTTTCAATAACTCTTTTCAATAACTCTTTTCAATAACTCTTTTCAATAACTCTTTTCAATAACTCTTTTCAATAACTCTTTTTCAGCCACTCTTTTCAATAACTCTTTTCAAATAACTGTATTTCAATAACTCTTTTCAATAACTCTCAATAACTCTTTTCAATAACTGTTTTTCAATAACTCTTTTCAATAACTCTTTCAGCAACTCAATAACTGTTTTCAATAACTCTTTCAATAACTCTTTTCAATAACTCTTTTCAATAACTCTTTCAATAACTCTTTTCAATAACTCTTTTCAATAACTTCTTTCAATAACTCCTTTTCAATAACTCTTTTCAATAACTCAATTTCAATAACTCTTTTCAATAACTCTTTTCAATAACTCCGTTTCAATAACTCTTTTCAATAACTCTTTCAATAACTCTTTTCAATAACTCTTTTCAATAACTCTTTTTCAATAACTCTTTTACTCAATAACTCATTTCAATAACTGTTTTCAATAACTCTTTTCAATAACTCTTTTCAATAACTCTTTTTCAATAACTCTTTTCAATAACTCTTTTCAATAACTCGCTTTTCAATAACTCTTTTTCAATAACTCTTTTCAATAACTCTTTTCAATAACTCTTTTCAATAACTCTTTTCAATAACTGTTTTCAATAACTCTTTTCAATAACTCGTTTTCAATAACTCTTTTCAATAACTTTTTTCAATAACTCTTTTCAATAACTGTTTTCAATAACTCTTTTCAATAACTGTTTTCAATAACTCTTTTCAATAACTCTTTTCAATAACTCTTTTCAATAACTGTTTTTTCAATAACTCTTTTCAATAACTCTTTTCAATAACTCTTTTCAATAACTCTTTTCAATAACTGTTTTTCAATAACTGGATTTTCAATAACTCTTTTCAATAACTCTTTTCAATAACTCTTTTCAATAACTCTTTTCAATAACTCTTTTCAATAACTCTTTTCAATAACTCTTTTCAATAACTCTTTTCAATAACTCTTTTCAATAACTCTTTTCAATAACTCTTTTCAATAACTCTTTTCAATAACTCTTTTCAATAACTCTTTTCAATAACTCTTTTCAATAACTCTTTTCAATAACTCTTTTCAATAACTCTTTTCAATAACTCTTTTCAATAACTCTTTTCAATAACTCTTTTTCAATAACTCTTTTTTTCAATAACTGTTTTCAATAACTCTTTTCAATAACTCTTTTCAATAACTCTTTTCAATAACTCTTTTCAATAACTCTTTTCAATAACTCTTTTCAATAACTCTTTTCAATAACTCTTTTCAATAACTGTTTTCAATAACTCTTTTCAATAACTGTTTTCAATAACTTTTTCAATAACTCTTTTCAATAACTCTTTTCAATAACTCTTTTCAATAACTCTTTTCAATAACTCTTTTCAATAACTCTTTTCAATAACTCTTTTCAATAACTCTTTTCAATAACTCTCTTTTTCAATAACTCTTTTCAATAACTCTTTTCAATAACTCTTTTCAATAACTCTTTTCAATAACTCTTTTCAATAACTCTTTTCAATAACTCTTTTCAATAACTCTTTTCAATAACTCTTTTCAATAACTCTTTTCAATAACTCTTTTCAATAACTCTTTTCAATAACTCTTTTCAATAACTCTTTTCAATAACTCTTTTCAATAACTCTTTTCAATAACTCTTTTCAATAACTCTTTTCAATAACTCTTTTCAATAACTCTTTTCAATAACTCTTTTCAATAACTCTTTTCAATAACTCTTTTCAATAACTCTTTTCAATAACTTTTTCAATAACTCTTTTCAATAACTCTTTTCAATAACTCTTTTCAAATAACTCTTTTTCAATAACTCTTTTCAATAACTCTTTTCAATAACTCTTTTCAATAACTCTTTTCAATAACTCTTTTCAATAACTCTTTTCAATAACTGTTTTCAATAACTCTTTTCAATAACTCTTTTCAATAACTCTTTTCAATAACTCTTTTCAATAACTCTTTTCAATAACTCTTTTCAATAACTCTTTTCAATAACTCTTTTCAATAACTCTTTTCAATAACTCTTTTCAATAACTCTTTTCAATAACTCTTTTCAATAACTCTTTTCAATAACTCTTTTCAATAACTCTTTTCAATAACTCTTTTCAATAACTCTTTTCAATAACTCTTTTCAATAACTCTTTTCAATAACTCTTTTTCAATAACTCTTTTCAATAACTCTTTTCAATAACTCTTTTCAATAACTCGTTTCAATAACTCTTTTCAATAACTCTTTTCAATAACTCTTTTCAATAACTCTTTTCAATAACTCTTTTCAATAACTCTTTTCAATAACTCTTTTCAATAACTGTTTTCAATAACTGTTTTCAATAACTCTTTTCAATAACTCTTTTTCAATAACTCTTTTCAATAACTCTTTTCAATAACTCTTTTCAATAACTCTTTTCAATAACTCTTTTCAATAACTCTTTTCAATAACTCTTTTCAATAACTCTTTTCAATAACTCTTTTCAATAACTCTTTTCAATAACTCTTTTCAATAACTGTTTTCAATAACTCTTTTTCAATAACTCTTTTCAATAACTCTTTTCAATAACTCTTTTCAATAACTCTTTTCAATAACTCTTTTCAATAACTCTTTCAATAACTCTTTCAATAACTCTTTTCAATAACTCTTTTCAATAACTCTTTCAATAACTCTTTTCAATAACTCTTTTCAATAACTCTTTTCAATAACTCTTTTCAATAACTCTTTTCAATAACTCTTTTCAATAACTCTTTTCAATAACTCTTTTCAATAACTCTTTTCAATAACTCTTTTCAATAACTCTTTTCAATAACTCTTTTCAATAACTCTTTTCAATAACTCTTTTCAATAACTCTTTTCAATAACTCTTTTTCAATAACTCTTTTCAATAACTCTTTTCAATAACTCTTTTCAATAACTCTTTTCAATAACTCTTTTCAATAACTCTTTTCAATAACTCTTTTCAATAACTCTTTTCAATTTTCAACTCTTTTCAATAACTCTTTTCAATAACTCTTTTCAATAACTCTTTTCAATAACTCTTTTCAATAACTCTTTTCAATAACTCTTTTCAATAACTCTTTTCAATAACTCTTTTCAATAACTCTTTTCAATAACTCTTTTCAATAACTCTTTTCAATAACTCTTTTCAATAACTCTTTTCAATAACTCTTTCAATAACTCTTTTCAATAACTCTTTTCAATAACTCTTTTTCAATAACTCTTTCAATAACTCTTTTCAATAACTCTTTTCAATAACTCTTTTCAATAACTCTTTTCAATAACTCTTTTCAATAACTCTTTTCAATAACTCTTTTCAAATAACTCTTTTCAATAACTCTTTTCAATAACTCTTTTCAATAACTCTTTTTCAATAACTCTTTTCAATAACTCTTTTCAATAACTCTTTCAATAACTCTTTTCAATAACTCTTTTCAATAACTCTTTTCAATAACTCTTTTCAATAACTCTTTTCAATAACTCTTTTCAATAACTCTTTTCAATAACTCTTTTCAATAACTCTTTTCAATAACTCTTTTTTTCAATAACTCTTTTCAATAACTCTTTTCAATAACTCTTTTCAATAACTTTTTCAATAACTCTTTTCAATAACTCTTTTCAATAACTCTTTTCAATAACTCTTTTCAATAACTTTTTCAATAACTCTTTTCAATAACTCTTTTCAATAACTCTTTTCAATAACTCTTTTCAATAACTCTTTTCAATAACTCTTTTCAATAACTCTTTTCAATAACTCTTTTCAATAACTCTTTTCTTTTCAATAACTCTTTTCAATAACTCTTTTCAATAACTCTTTTCAATAACTCTTTTCAATAACTCTTTTCATAACTCTTTTCAATAACTCTTTCAATAACTCTTTTCAATAACTCTTTTCAATAACTCTTTTCAATAACTCTTTTCAATAACTCTTTTCAATAACTCTTTTCAATAACTCTTTTCAATAACTCTTTTCAATAACTCTTTTCAATAACTCTTTTCAATAACTCTTTTCAATAACTCTTTTCAATAACTCTTTTCAATAACTCTTTTCAATAACTCTTTTCAATAACTCTTTTCAATAACTCTTTTCAATAACTCTTTTCAATAACTCTTTTCAATAACTCTTTTCAATAACTCTTTTCAATAACTCTTTTCAATAACTCTTTTTCAATAACTTTCAATAACTCTTTTCAATAACTCTTTTCAATAACTCTTTTCAATAACTCTTTTCAATAACTCTTTTCAATAACTCTTTTCAATAACTCTTTTCAATAACTCTTTTCAATAACTCTTTTCAATAACTCTTTTCAATAACTCTTTTCAATAACTCTTTTCAATAACTTTTCAATAACTCTTTTCAATAACTCTTTTCAATAACTCTTTTCAATAACTCTTTTCAATAACTCTTTTCAATAACTCTTTTCAATAACTCTTTTCAATAACTCTTTTTCAATAACTCTTTTCAATAACTCTTTTTAATAACTCTTTTCAATAACTCTTTTCAATAACTCTTTTCAATAACTCTTTTTCAATAACTCTTTTCAATAACTCTTTTCAATAACTCTTTTCAATAACTCTTTTCAATAACTCTTTTCAATAACTCTTTTTCAATAACTCTTTTCAATAACTCTTTTCAATAACTCTTTTCAATAACTCTTTTCAATAACTCTTTCAATAACTCTTTTCAATAACTCTTTTCAATAACTCTTTTTCAATAACTCTTTTCAATAACTCTTTTCAATAACTCTTTCAATAACTCTTTTCAAATAACTCTTTTCAATAACTCTTTTCAATAACTCTTTTCAATAACTCTTTTCAATAACTCTTTTCAATAACTCTTTTCAATAACTCTTTTCAATAACTCTTTTTCAATAACTCTTTCAATAACTCTTTTCAATAACTCTTTTCAATAACTCTTTTCAATAACTCTTTTCAATAACTCTTTTCAATAACTCTTTTCAATAACTCTTTTCAATAACTCTTTTCAATAACTCTTTTCAATAACTCTTTTCAATAACTCTTTTCAATAACTCTTTTCAATAACTCTTTTCAATAACTCTTTTCAATAACTCTTTTTCAATAACTCTTTTCAATAACTCTTTTCAATAACTCTTTTCAATAACTCTTTTCAATAACTCTTTTCAATAACTCTTTTCAATAACTCTTTTCAATAACTCTTTTCAATAACTCTTTCAATAACTCTTTTCAATAACTCTTTTCAATAACTCTTTTTCAATAACTCTTTTCAATAACTCTTTTCAATAACTCTTTTCAATAACTCTTTCAATAACTCTTTTCAATAACTCTTTTCAATAACTCTTTTCAATAACTCTTTTCAATAACTCTTTTCAATAACTCTTTTCAATAACTCTTTTCAATAACTCTTTTCAATAACTCTTTTCAATAACTCTTTTCAATAACTCTTTTCAATAACTCTTTTCAATAACTCTTTTCAATAACTCTTTTCAATAACTCTTTCAATAACTCTTTTCAATAACTCTTTTCAATAACTCTTTTCAATAACTCTTTTCAATAACTCTTTTCAATAACTCTTTTCAATAACTCTTTTCAATAACTCTTTTCAATAACTCTTTCAATAACTCTTTTCAATAACTCTTTTCAATAACTCTTTTCAATAACTCTTTTCAATAACTCTTTCAATCAATAACTCTTCAATAACTCTTTCAATAACTCTTTTCAATAACTCTTTTCAATAACTCTTTTCAATAACTCTTTCAATAACTCTTTTCAATAACTCTTTTCAATAACTCTTTTCAATAACTCTTTCAATAACTCTTTTCAATAACTCTTTTCAATAACTCTTTTCAATAACTCTTTTCAATAACTCTTTTCAATAACTCTTTCCAATAACTCTTTTCAATAACTCTTTTCAATAACTCTTTTCAATAACTCTTTTCAATAACTCTTTTCAATAACTCTTTTCAATAACTCTTTCAATAACTCTTTTCAATAACTCTTTTCAATAACTCTTTTAATAACTCTTTTCAATAACTCTTTTCAATAACTCTTTCAATAACTCTTTTCAATAACTCTTTTCAATAACTCTTTTCAATAACTCTTTTCAATAACTCTTTTCAATAACTCTTTTCAATAACTCTTTTCAATAACTCTTTCAATAACTCTTTTCAATAACTCTTTTCAATAACTCTTTTCAATAACTCTTTCAATAACTCTTTTCAATAACTCTTCAATAACTCTTTTCAATAACTCTTTTCAATAACTCTTTCAATAACTCTTTTCAATAACTCTTTTCAATAACTCTTTTCAATAACTCTTTTCAATAACTCTTTTCAATAACTCTTTTCAATAACTCTTTTCAATAACTCTTTTCAATAACTCTTTTCAATAACTCTTTCAATAACTCTTTTCAATAACTCTTTTCAATAACTCTTTTCAATAACTCTTTTCAATAACTCTTTTCAATAACTCTTTTCAATAACTCTTTTCAATAACTCTTTTCAATAACTCTTTTCAATAACTCTTTTCAATAACTCTTTTCAATAACTCTTTTCAATAACTCTTTTCAATAACTCTTTTCAATAACTCTTTCAATAACTCTTCAATAACAATAACTCTTTTTCAATAACTCTTTTCAATAACTCTTTTCAATAACTCTTTTCAATAACTCTTTCAATAACTCTTTTCAATAACTCTTTTCAAACTTTTTCAATAACTCTTTTCAATAACTCTTTTCAATAACTCTTTTCAATAACTCTTTCAATAACTCTTTTCAATAACTCTTTTCAATAACTCTTTTCAATAACTCTTTTCAATAACTCTTTTCAATAACTCTTTTCAATAACTCTTTTCAATAACTCTTTCAATAACTCTTTTCAATAACTCTTTTCAATAACTCTTTTCAATAACTTTCTTTTCAATAACTGTTTCAATAACTCTTTTCTAATAACTTCGGCCAATAACTCTTTTCAATAACTCTTTTCAATAACTCTTTCAATAACTCTTTTCATAACTCTTTTCAAGAACGGTTTCAATAACTTTTTTCGATAACTCTTTTCAATAACTCAACTCTTTCAATAACTCTTTCAATAACTCTTTTCTCAATAACTCTTTCAGTAACTGTTTCAATAACTTTTTCTTAACTCTTTTCAATAACTCTTTTCAATAATCCTTTCAATAACTCTTTTCAATAACTCAATAACTCTTTCAATAACTCTTTTCAATAACTTGTTACAGAGACGGCAGGTGTAATTGTTCGGCACATTATAAAAGCTGGACTGCCGAAGTTTGAAGTTTTTAATTTGATTAAGAACAACTTTATTAGGCTATTAGGAAATTAATAATCGGAGAAATACAAGCGCTAATTACATTCAGCACGCTTTTGCAATAGTTAGGCCTAATTATTTCCTCTTTAAAGTTATGATTAGCCTAGTCATGTTTTCCGTTTATTTATCAGGTGTTTATTCAAGTTTAGAGCCCAACTGTCAATTTTAAAGACAATTCGTTTACAATGTTTACGACGTCTACTCTGGGGTCTTCGCATACTAGCGAATAGACAAACAGAATTCGATGTATAATAAATAAATGAATAAATTAGAGAGATAAATCTATTAACCGTTAAATAAATAAAGTGAGCGCATAATATAAAGCGAGTGAATAAAACTATTAAAAATAATATAGTGAAATGGACGGAAAAAAATGTCTTTAATAAGCAATAAACATGTTTAATAAATATTTGTCATAACGTCAAGACAGGTGTTCGTCTTACTGTGAGGCGTCCAGGAGAAACTATAGGCTATATATAGTATATAGATGCAGTTATTAATTTCTTGGGAAGTATAGCTCTTTACAGAAGACACGTATACTCGCTCAGAATATTAAAAGAATCTAATAAATAAGATTAATTCTATGAAAGATAAATGAAATATTACAATAAGAAAACAGAATCGAAATTCATATCGAGAATCAGATGCGATACTCGTAAAAAACAAAGAAAATATTCACCAGCCACGCAACGAATAGAATAGGGCATGGCCTCGGCTCGAATATCTCAATTCTTGGTACCTGGCTTGGATAGTCTTTTCCCGCGAATGTATTGTAGGCCTATACGGCTACGTGGTACATAATAGCGAGCCAAACTCTGGTGCAAACTATTGGGAAGCCAACCTGCCAGAAACCTTCGGGGATAAGCCTGTGCATCATGGTCAAAGCACCTGTCAGTGAAGATTTGTGTGTCCTCCGGAAACTGCGTAATGGCTGTACTCATCCTCTGTTCATCATAACCGTAATGGTATACTTCAGATTACTAAAGCGATATACTCGAAACCTAAGCTCGGGGCTTTAGCTTATTCACGAGCGCTGCTTTGTGTCACAGGAGCTATTCAGAGATGGCCAGTGGAGGTCAGAACCCGGTTTCCAGAGGACCAGAGAGAGGAAGCAGAGCAGCTGCTAATTCTTGTTTCGTTGAGGACGAGAAAGCTTCGAAGGCGGAGGATCGGATGGATTAGGATAGGAATTCTTGAAGAGGGGGAACATTAATTTGGAGTGGAAAGCCTGTGGGAATTCAGCCGATAAGGTGGTCGTCGATTAGGGATCAAACATTAGCCGCTCATACCAAAGGCAGCCTGCCTATACACCAAATGTCAAAACCCATTTAGGCGGCGCCATGCAGTGGGGAACACTACAACGGTGGCCGTGATATAATTATGATTAATATGCTTATTATACACGAAATCCGATAGCACTGGCACCTAGATCTACATGCCGTCGATACGCTGTTTATATACGCCTATCAGATTACATCAGATTACGTTCAGTCTAGCGCAAGAAGATGCTAATCTCCTCAGCAACTATGGGACAATGACAGGCGCTGAACAATGCTAATTTGAATAATAGAGTGACGTCAAAGAAATCCGATGGATGACGCAGCTCATCAGTGACTCCACTTACATACTTCTTCAAGTTCTCTGCCCTCCATTCTTCCTTCAATGATGGTTCTCAGTAGGGAATCCCGTCTCAATCTGGACCAAGCCACTGCCACTATAAGACGATTAGAATCAGTAAAAGTTCACGACACAAAAGTTCGAAAATCACGGTAGGATTTTGTAGAAATGGGCAAAAATCACGGCAAATTCGGGGAACGAAATCACGCTTTTATTTACTCAGATCCAACCAAACAATAGCGCAAATAACAAAGAAACGACGCTGTCGCAAACTATAATACCACAAAAATGTCAGTCTAAATGACGTTTGTATTATTTTACTAAGATAGACCTAATCACATCAATTACATAGATTTTTCAAAGCATGCAGGGACGCTCTATCGCTGTGTAATTTGTTACCTTGCAAACATATCTGTTCCTAACGTACTTTCGCATTAATTTAACAAACTTTGTCCAAAAATGACGGCAATTCACGACCTATGGGAAATTCAGGGCATCAACGGTAAATGTCGAAAATCACGGAATTCACGGCTTCCGTGACTTCGTGAATTTCTACTGACCATACATACAAATACGACACGGCATTTCATGTGCGTGACTTATCCTATAATAGCTCAACAACAAAATAATCACAACGTCTTTCATGACAAGTCACAATTAGAAGGCTCTACAAGAAGCTCCAGTTACTTACTCAGCTACAGAATATACTTTAGCAACAAAATGTCTTTCGCGCTTTCAGCAATTCACTGTCATCTTGGTGTTTGTGTTAAATGTAATCTGCTATTTCTTCGTTTTCTTAATTCATTCATTTAATTCATTTCAGATATTTATATAGCGCCCCTTCAAGATTTCTACTCAGAGGCGCTCCCGACTACAGCGCGGACACTGAATCGGAGTTTCACGCCGAAGCGCATGAGCAATTGCGAGTGAAGGACTTGCCCAGGGTCCCTACGCGGCGGCTTGAGGTGGATTCGAACCAACAACCCTCCGGTTGCAAGGCACCGAACATACCCCTACACCACCGCGCCCCACAATGAATTCTCATAATCGCCATAGTCATTGGCTGCGTCATCTTCATTTTCATCTTCATCATCTTCATCGCGATTGAAGACATAATCGTAGGCCCACGCAGAACGCGAAGTGACGCAAGATGCTCTTTGCAAATCAATGCAACTGTAGAGAGGTGTGTATGACACACACAGAGGCATTTGAGAGAGGGATTTATAGCAGACAGAGACATGAGAGAGAGAGAGAGAGAGAGAGAGAGAGTGAGAGAGAGAGAGAGAGAGAGAGATAGAGAGAGAGAGAGAGAGAGAGAGAGAGAGAGAGAGAGAGAGAGAGAGAGAGAGAGAGTGAGAGAGTGAGAGAGAGAGAGAGTGAGAGAGAGAGAGAGAGAGAGAGAGAGAGAGAGAGAGAGAGAGAGAGAGAGAGAGAGAGAGAGAGAGAGAGAGAGAGAGAGAGAGAGAGAGAGAGAGAGAGAGAGAGAGAGAGAGAGAGAGAGAGAGAGAGAGAGAGAGAGAGAGAGAGAGAGAGAGAGAGAGAGAGAGAGAGAGAGAGAGAGAGAGAGAGAGAGAGAGAGTGAGAGAGAGAGAGAGAGAGACAGAGACAGAGCGAGACACAAACATTCAGAAAGACGGTCAGACAGACAGCCAAACACACGGTCAGACAGACACCAAGATAGAAAGAGGATAGGCAGATACCTGCATGTGCTATGCATAGACGTGGCATGAATGCACTAGCAGCGGGTGTAGCACAGGTAGGGGAAATGTGCCTGTGGTCAACCACAGGGGCCTGCACGTGTAAAACATGTAGACCAAGCTTAGGGACGACGACCGAAAGAGTACTTAAGTGTAACATTAAACTGTAAAGTAGCTCGGCTCAGTCGGTCGGAGTCGCTGCTAGAAGTGGCGATGCTGGTGACCAACAAACTATTCAACGACATCCGAGTGTTTTAAGTTAAAGTAAGTAAGTAAGTATATCCTTTATTGAAAAACCAACTGCTAACCGCATTTTGGTGTACAAAGATCATCAAATATACTCAAAGTATAAAGCATCCGAATCACAAATGTTTTACGAGATAGAGAGTTTGACTATAGTTGGCTTCGCTGCAGAGTCAACTGCAAGACTTTTGCAGACAAAAAGTAGACTAGCATCTATGAAGCACATTTATGTAGAACCAGATTATCAGAGCTCATTTATCCATTCTCGCCAGTCCATTAGCTTCTTTACTTTTCACCTGTCCCCCGGTGTTTGCGATGCATCTTTGTCCTGAGCACATCCACCGCCAGGATCTGACGCTATCGCGGCTCAATTAGTATTCTGTTCAGAAGCCGTATAATTAGATAAACATCTGTACCTTGGGGACAAAATCGCATCAAGTCAGGCCAGTTTTGCCATCGTTGATCTTCACGTAGAGCAACTGGCTTCTCTGACGTCTGATTTCGTGGCGTTACGCCTACGTAACACGGGCGCAGGTGTGATTGCACTCAGCGCCATCTTCAGAACAACTCGTAAGGCCAATTTCCTCTCAGCTACTGACGTGAAGAGGTTATCGTTGCACATCGGCTGAAGGTAACCGTCACCAATACGCATGCTATGTGTGGCTTGATGGTTACCTCTACAATTAGTTTTCATTGGTTTTTTTTGAATGTGTGTTTGTACGTTTGTATGGTTCCCCTAGTGATAGCACGAGTTTAGCCTATGTTAAGATGGGCGCAGGTATTGGTGGCGGATACATTTCCGGATTGTTGTTTGGTTGGCAACTATGGGCTACGTGATAAGGAATTAATTGTGACTGTCAAGTCAGATGGCACCTAAGTGTAATGATAGCATAACATAACGTAACAGAAATGAAATTATGTAAAGCGCATCTTCGAAGAAAAACTCATCAGTTGCTCTCCCGACCCGACAAGCATAGGCGTAACTTTCTATTGTGACGGTGGTGTCCGGTCACCACCACTTTTTAAAGTGGTGGTGATAGTCATTAGTCACCACCACTTTTTGGTCCTGCAATGAAATATATTTTTTACATGAAAGCATTTTTTATCTACCGTCTAGGCTATTCATGCATACTTAACATCGCAATGGTGGCAATGCTGATAGAGGCCTCCACAGTGTGTCCACACTACCTTACTTGCATATGTTTGGCTTAATAATTTGGGGGCGTCAGTAACGTTTTCAATTTCGTTTCTATGAGAGGTCAAAATTATCAGATTCATATGGAAAACTGTATGGATTCATTCTAAAGAAACCGCGAAAGGTTATACTATTGTGCATGCAATGTAGACCCTATCCTGTTTCCGTGGTAGGCTGTAAGCTCTATCTGCAGTCTATGGTAATTTAGTGGGCAAAACCGTAGTTTAGGCTGATAAATTATTTTATATGGTCTATTTAAAATGGAAGCGGGATCGATGAAAATAATTGTTTGCCTAAATGGAAGTTGGATTGATGAAACCAATTCTTTGTTTAAATAGAAGTTGGATTGATGGAAATAATTGTTTTTCGTAAATAGAAGCTGGATTGATTAAACAAAGTCTATGCTTCAATAGAAGCTGGATTGATAAAGTGTTTTTGCTTAAATAGAAGTGGGATTGACGAAAACAATTCTTCCCTAAAGGGAAGTTTGATTGATGAAAAATTTCTTGGCTAAATAGAAGTTTGATTCCTGAATTTTTTTTCTCGTAAATGGAAGCTGGATTGATGGCAAAGCCAATTATGACGGACATTGGTAGCCTGCTTACTTACCAGCGTCAAGACGTTAAACTAATTTACCAACCTAAACTACAGGATTTAGCGTTGACAATGACTATTGATACCATAACGTCAATTATTGGTAGTACTAGTACAGTATAGTAGCCTAACGATATTCATCTAAAAGCCGCAGTAGCAACCGGACAATGCGTAGCGTGTCTCTGAGACTTCGACGCTGCAAGTCTCTTGTCTCCTTCGCAATTGGACTTGAAACACCATCGAACACTCTGTGGACAACCCTCTGACTTAACGCAGCGCTTGTGAATAAGCTGGTGTCCTGCGCATAGCTAGCGTTCCAGTAGTAGGCCTACGTTAAACATTAGGAGCGGATTGGTCACCACCACTTTCTGGGGTAAAGTTACGCCCTTGCCGACAAGGAGAGCTCTCGATGAAGCAGAATAGACTTAAAGCGCTTTCGGAACAGAAAAGGAGACAGGGTGAGTAGCTCAGCTCTAATTTTATGAGGAAGGTTGTTCCAGGACACAGGACCGATTTCCAAAATCGATTCTAGAAGAGACGAAAGCAGGGATCAGTGCAAAAGCAACCTGTGTACTGGCAGTGTGTAGTAAGTGATCGTCGCACAGAGCGAATCTGATGGAGATATTATTAGCAGGTACGACATGCATTGTTAACATGGTTAAGAAGCGTTAACTCTTGATCAAGAATAATCCCCAAGTCTCGCACAGAGGTAGCGGATGTGATGGCAGGAAAAGACCGGCGAAGGACAGAAAGATCGATCTTAGAGACTTGAATCCGACCTCGGAGCCAAACAAATCGGGTGTTATAAAAATTCATGAGAGACTGGTCTTGTTGATGTTCTATGGAACGAGATTTCATGATTCTGACTAATCTAATTCAACATTATTTTATGTTCACAGTGTCATTCAAAATTAAAACTGGTATTGTTATTGTATTGTATTGTATTGTATCTATAAATTTATATGGCGCCTCTCGCAGTGCACACTAATCAGAGACGCTCCTAGAAAAAAAGTGGTCCTGAGACAACGAAAACAGGTACTTGGCCCACCAGTTAATAACGTGTCAAAGGAGGGATCTGGTTCCATAGTGCAGGGCTCGTGTTTTCGCCGTAGCAGTCCTCACTAGAGAGTGACATGGGGAGACAATCTCGTCCCCATCCCCGCCCCGCAACAAGTAAGTCTTCCCCATCCCCGCCCCATCCCCGCAGGGTTTCTCCCCATCCCCGCCCCATCCCCGCAGGTTTTCTCCCCATCCCCACCCCATCCCCGCAGGACGACATCACATTCCCCGCAAAAAGTTTACACCAATTCAAATTTAAAAAATAACATTTTTTAGCTTAAAAATCTATTTGTATTGCAGACTGCAATAGTCTGTTATTATCTTATCGACAGTTTGCATTAACCAAGCCCTGACTATTTCTGACTAGAAGGCTTCAGAAAATAAAAAATCTCCTTATCAGTTCTCAAGTTCTTAACATCACCCGGGTTTCTTGCCGGTTTCTTGCCCATTACCGCGGCATTACCGCGAGAGTGAACCCCATTACCGCGGTATTACCGCAATTTTTCCCCATTACCGCGGTATTACCGCAATTGTTGTCCCCATTACCGCGGGATTTACCGCGGTTACCGCGGTTTTCCCGCGGGGAAATTCCCCATGTCACTCTCTAGTCCTCACTCGCGGGACAAAGAGATCATGCCGGTCAAGTGAGCGTAGCGGGCGAAGAGAAGTGGCTGAGGTCGGCAGGCGGATGAGGTCACGTAGATACTTGGGAGCTCAGTATACGACCGGTAGAAAACTTGTGTTGAGTATGACGGATGTTTTGTTATAGTCAGAACTGACAGTTCGTGACACCTTGGATGGATTAGCGCTTAATTTACGGCAGAAATATATGACATAGTCAATACAATACCTACATGTATTCCGTTAGTTCATTTTTTGTAAAAAAAAAACGCGGTACTAGGTACAATTCATTTATTCACGTTCTGCATGCATTATATCAGCATGAAAAATGTTATTTTCTCTGGATATGGTTCCCATCTCTAGTCTCGAAATTGCAGTGTGTTCTAAATGTTTCTGCTGGTCTGATCGGTGGTATCCCAAAATTTAGCCTTTTCTCCGCCTACGTAAGAGACACTCTACACGCGTTGTGTATACGATTCTAACTCTCATTTGAAATTGCCTGGTGGAAAGTAACCCATCCTATCTCAGATCCCTGTGTATCTCTGCCTCATCTATTCCTGGTCGCAGATTCGCAGGTCCCTCCGATTGGCTGCACATGGTATCCTTGTCATTCCTTGGGGCTAGGTCGTCCATTATCCAGCACACAAATTTTTCCATTGTTGGCCCTGTATCCTGTAACCTTGAGTAGTCTTTCTTTCAAAAAGAGAATTGAGCTAATCAGTCTGTCATCTTCTTTGTTCCGCAAGTGCTCGATGTCTGTTTTGTTTTACCGTCGAGCCCCTTTGTCGGTAGCGCTGCTGATGAGCTTTTCTTGAAGTTACGCTTTAAAAATTTCACTTATGTTATACATGTTATGTGAATAGCCTCCATGCTTACAAGATGTTAATATAGTGTATATATTAAATCCATTATGTAAATATTCAATATATAATTGAGAACTGGCAGTTCTGACTCTCTGCTGTCTGATCTCGGTTGTTCCAGGGCGTCGCCTCCTATATACGCTCCGCAGAAAAAGGAGTTCTTATGGTTCCTTTTGCTCGTACTGCAACAATGCAGAACCGAGCTTTTTCTGTGGCAGGCCCAATGATCTGGAATGGTCTTCCTCTAGAGCTGCGTCTACACCCTGGGAGTCTGCCTGAAACTTTCCTTACTAAACTCAAAACTGTTCTTTTTGGGCGCGTGGAGTCAGGAGCGCCTCTGAGTAAGGTCACTGTGCCTAATAAGGCCCGGGGTGGCAATAAGGCCCACGCACTTAAAATTCAAATATCTCCGAATCTATTCGTCAGATGTCGCCATAATTTTATATCGTTGACGGGCCTTCATCTGTGAACTACTGTAGTTGATCATGGGTTTTCTTTTCGGCAACATCTTTGAATTAAAAATATGGCAAGATTTTTGCGATAATTTATTTTGCAATTTTCTTATTTTCGGTTGTGTTAATATCGTAATTAATCCTCAGTCTGCGTATTGCATGCATGTTGCTATGATAATATATGTAAACAGCGGATATTGGCAAGACTATGTAGACTGAAAACTTAATTATGCACTTTAGAATTACCCGGATATTGGTCGAAGTGTTCATGGCGTGCTGGTGAGGGTAACAAGGCCCACCTTTCTGTAGGTAATAAGGCCCTATGCATTGTGTGCAGACAGTATACACAGTTTAGCATGACGAAATATGGACAGTGCGGACAGTGGTTACATGATGTATGTATTGGTTTAGATTCAGTAGTAGAAGCAGAAACATTCGTTTGCCCATATTGTGACGAATAATAAAATAATAAAATAATAATTTAAGGAAAAAGCCTGAATTAATGACTACACATTTTCATCACATTTATTTTATTCCGGACGGCTATAATCATTCAATAGCTGTCCATCTCATAAGAAACAGTGTTAATTTCATGTTTGACACTGTAAAGCGGACATTTAAACTACGACAAAAGACACTTTTTAAGTTGGGCCTTATTACATGCGGTGCTCGGTAATAAGGCCCACATGATGCCTTCTACAAAAAATTATTTCCTACTATGTGGAATTTTATTTCATTAAAATAATTAATCCACTATGTAACTACTTCCATACACTCATCATATGACTATTTTCCATAGTTACAGTTCCATACCAGTAGCCGTTTTTTGGCAAAGTTCCTTAGGTGGGCCTTATTCGGCACAGTGACCTTAGTGTCCATGAATGCTATATAAATTCTCGAATGAATGAATGAATGAATGAATGAATAATATACACATAATTATATAGGCCTATAATAAAAAAAAACAGTATAATGCTTTATGTCAATAGGCGTGTTCATGGTTTGCAGAAATTCTTTACGCATAGGCAGCCTATATGATGCCAATATATTCCAATAATTATTGTTTTGCTAACTGAAACTGGTGTCATATTTTCGTTCGCAATGACATTTAACATCATCTAGGCTATAGCGCAAAGAAATCCTTTAAGTAGATATCTTGGAGGGCGCTACACAAATGTTCATTTACATTATCGGGTACATTTCATTACATTTATATTACATTCCATCACAATATTGTTCATTTTAAAAGAACATTGTGCTAAATACATGTATTACGTGCTTTACATACCATTCAAACGGGCAGCGGTGGCAAAGGAAGATCCCACCCAATTAATTCATTGAAATATGAGCAGGATCGAGGCAATGTACGGTCGCTACAGAGAAACGCGTAGGCCTACATTTACATTTACATTCTATAGGCCTGTAGTATAAGATATTTTATTTAAATGTCAATGCTAATATATCATTTTAAGATATCTCATTTGTGCATATGCTTATAACTCTTACTTACTTACCTATATGATGCGTGGACACTGTGTGAACTGATTAAGAGTCCATATTGATGGCTGGACATTCGTTGGTCTTAGGGAAATTCTCGGAGGTTTAAGGATGAAGCATCCACGGTCAACATTCTAATCACATCTCGCGGAGTTTCTAAGTATATTATGGCTGGCAGTTCTACACTAGCCAAAGACCGTGTGTATTGAAGAGGTTTTGCAAGGTACGACTGCTCGCTATAATGTATACTCGTTGCTCCTACGCAAGTGTGGCCTATGTACTCCACGAAGATATATCTACTCCTAAGGATTATCGTTTGAGATGCGGTTGGTATTGTGATAATATGGCAGGGTTAAACAGCACTATTGCCGTGCTATTCGAATATTGCTTGTACACGATAGTCTTCGCTAGCTAAACAACTGCAATAAAATGGATGAAAACTATCTTTAATTGCATAAAATATTAGTAACATTTATGTCAAAATGTATACGTCTGTTAAATCAATTAGGCCTACAGGTTCACAGAAGTATAGGCATATATTATTGGATTATAAGATATAGGTCACCATATTTTTTAATAGTTATTTCATACACATGTATATTTCAAGAAATCGAATATATCTAGTTCATTTGTGCAGCAACTTACCAACATTCTTTGTTGGGATCCTGTGATCCTGCCCTAAACAAGCCGCTCTATACTAGCGAACTCAAAGATTTTTATCAATATGGGAGAAAAATGTAATTATTTAAATTAGGTCTACAAATGAGCTTGTAGACTTGCAGGCCTACTTGTCGATATTTTTTAATGATATCAATTATTTCGAATACAGAATGGCAGCCACATGCCATTCTATATCTATAGAGCTCTCTTAAGTTCAATGAATGCGATACAAAGAACTGAATCTGATAGAGAAATATGAATCTTTCACAAGAATGAATCCGATACAGAGATATGAATCTGACACTAAGAAACGAATCTGATACAGAGATCTGAATCTGACATTTAGAAACGAGTATAATACAACTATTGTCCTGCAAGGCTTTCACGACCAGGCTTTCCTCGCCTGACTATTTTTAATGAATAACGATTTGTGTCGTTGATACGAAGCCAGAAGACGCCAAACCTATCTGTCCATCATTACAGCGTGACGCTGAGGGGCAGTGTCTGCATGCATGCAACAAGATTGACAGTACAGTGTTCCTCTCTTGCATCCTGGTTCGGTGGCTTAATGGCCAATTAGGAATCAATAGTGTCGCTAAGTTACTGAATAATAATTCATAATTTTTTCATGTTATAAATATAAATGGATGTAGAAGTGCTTATAATAAATACATGCCGTCTTTTCGTTATGGGCCTAATTGCTTTGTATCGATAGCCTTGCATCTGTCTACCGAACGCAGACATGCAAACACCTACTTAGCAACGCATAATATGGGCACAGTATCCGCAACACGACTGAAGTCCTTCGTATTCATTTGTAAACCTATATAATATGTGGAGATGACCCTTCGGGCCTATTAAAAAAATTAGATTAGAAACATGACCGACGGTGTCTGAAAAATCAGGTTTCATATTCAGAATTATCATCTCCTGTTTGCCATTTAGGATTCTGATTTTTCTTTGAAAGCAGTGCCTCAAAGTGAACAACGAATTTTCCGGAAGGAGGGGGGGGTAGAGTTTGTGTCTTTAGCTAAAAAAAACACTGGTATAATTTACTTCTTAGATAGTTTGATCAAGCATTTTCTTATCTATACGTTGTCATTTATATCTGATATTTCAACGCGTATATAGATGCTTTGATTTGATTACATTAATGTCTGATTGTGTTAAGTAGATGTGACAAATTATATTTTGGCTCAAAATTCGGCAATTATCTGTAGAATAACCTAGGCTATTGTTTGAAAGGTCTTTATCAGCCGATCTTAAATATTTAACAAACAACTTATTCTGCCAGGTGAATGAGACGGCCTTATGTAAGAGTTGATTGCCAAGCAGAAGGTTAGAGTCTACGCGTTCTGCCGACAATCGAATAACAAAAACATTCAGCTGGTAATATCTCCTAAAATAGTTGGAATTATATACATTTTATTATACATTGTTTGAAAAAGAATTAAATGTAATATGTCAGAATCCGAAATTTGACAAATTAATTGTAAGACTCCGTTTGTCATACCAGGTCATTCATTGCTACTTTTACTACAACTGCTACAACTACTATCCCTCTTATTATTATTAGTATTATTATTATTATTATTATTATTATTATTTTTGCTCCGAGATATACAGGATCCCTCAGGGACTTGAATAGTAACTATTTACAATATAAAATATTCGGAATGGCCCTATTCTTCTATTTCCTGGTTGGCGAAAGTGCCTCTGAACGCCACCGCTATCATTATTATTATTATTATTATTATTATTATTATTATTATTATTATTATTATTATTATTATTATCATTATTATTATTATTAATTTATCGTTTAACACACAACTTATTATTATTATTATTATTATTATTATTATTATTATTACTATTATTATTATTATTATTATTATTATTATTATTATTATTATTATTATTATTATTATTATTATTATTATTATTAATTTATCTGGATACTTTTCTAATTCAGTCATTGGTGCCCCTGTCGCATTTAGTACACTCTCGTCGTTAAAGTGTTAGACATATTATTCCTTGACTTTCGTGATAGCTTCTCAGTTGAGAAGAAGACGAAGTTGATCTGATGACACATGTTGCATCGATTGGATGATTTTACTTTAAGAAACTGTCGACTATTTTGTCAGCAGCTGTGGAAGTGAAATAAGTCGCAGTTCATCTTCAGATTGACTTCGAACAGAATTCTACTCCTACTAAGCGCGGGCACCTGTTCTTTCTTAGATAATCATGGCCGACAGTACACCGGAGATGGACACGGTTGTTCCTGCGTTCTACCAAACCGACTACTTCATGAACGATACGTATGATCCGACGTGGAACCTCAGCAGCCCCAGATTCCCGTTGTTCCTCCTCGAACAGAGTCCATTCCTCGTTCCACTCAACGGCTACTCCTCCCCGGTGCTCGTGCTCATCACCATGGTTACCAACACGCTCGTCTGCCTCGTCCTGCTGCAGAGCAAGATGCGCACGCCGACGAACGTGCTCCTCGTCGCCATAGCAACGTCAGACATGCTGACAGGTGTCTGGCCCCTGCCGTGCTTCGTCTACTTCTACACGATGGGCAACTTCCGCGACTACGTCCCCTACGACTGGTGCTTCGCCTACTACTGCCTGACCGAATACTTGCCGACCGTTTTCCACACGGCCTCCATCTGGCTGACCGTTGCCCTCGCCATCCAACGCTACATCTACGTCTGTCATGCCCTCAGGGCACGCGAGCTCTGCACCATTCCCAACTTCGTCAAGGTCATATTCGGCATCTACGTGGCGGCATTCGTCTCGCAGGCGTCACGCTTCGTCGAGACGCGCTACGTCCCCGTTGAGGTGTCGTCGGTCGTTGACCCGAATCGGACCGTCACTGGATGCGTGACGCAGTTGGCCAGTTTCGTTCAGGAGAACGTAAACGTTTACTTCAACATGTACTACTGGTTCCGCGTCATCTTCATCCATCTGGTTCCCTGCACGTCGCTCGTCGTGCTCAACGTTCTGCTCATCGATGCCATGAAGACGGCGAGTCGTCGGAGGGAGCAGCTGCTGAAGCAGAACCGTCGGTCGGAGTGCAGGAGACTGGCTGAGAGCAACTGTACGACGCTGATGCTCGTACACGTCGTCGGCGTTTTCCTTCTCGTAGAATTCCCCCTCGCTATTCTCTTCATCATTCTGATCGTTCAGAACACGTTCGAGTTGTCTCTCATCAGTCGGTCAAGCGGTCAGATAGCTACATGGTTCATCAACCTTTTCATTCTGCTCAGCTACCCCATCAATTTCTTCATCTACTGCAGCATGAGCCGACAGTTTCGCGCCACTTTTAGGGAGATGTTCTGCGTTGGTCAGAAGCCAGCGGACGTCGAACAGACCCGGTACGTTTCTATGACGACCACAAAGAGCCCAAAGATGGCCGAAGAAACTCGCCTTTAAACGCCGAAGCCAGCGATCCCTATGAACGATATGACTTACTCTACGGCGCTCGAAGTTTACAGTATTTTGTATATATCTTTAGTTGTTCATAGTTACTCTAATTTATTATTCGACTATACCGTGAAACAGTTAGGCGCCAATGAAGCTATTTGTTTATATTCGGAACTTAAACAATTAGCAGTTTTAATTAGGGCTACCGTTAGTTATTTAAATTACTGAAATTGCAATAAATTGCAATTCTTTGGTATCAACTTTATTTTTCACAAGGATTGATAGTCGCCAATCTAAGTCTATTCGCATTCTCCTGCGATATACCAAGACCATTCCTCATCAGAATTTAGTCAATATAGACCTGTAATAAACGAGCAAATACCTTCTCATTCATTGATTCATTCATTGATTCATAGAATTTATTTAGCGCTTCTCCGTGACATTTACTTATGTAAATAAATAGCTGTTATTGTTCACCTACAGCGTTTTCCTGTTGTTTTGTGGAAATAAACAAATATACATAAATACAACTACTCAGAGGTGTTCCGAGCCAATCCCGGTCAACCTTGACATAACTTAACACAGCATAAGATCCCTTTGTAACCTATAATTGCTCTGATTTTAAAAACTCAGCACAACGCCTTACATTAGATGACATAGGACCTACCTCTCGGTTTACAATTTTCATCAAACGCAAAATTATAATAACGACGACAGTCAGTTTCTAGAATGAGCCAAGGAAGGTAGACATTCAGGTTCGATTCTTTGGCACTGCTGCTGTAAGAGGATGCATCTTCTGGTTAACCTGTAATTAACCAATTATCTGCTACTTTCTTAATTTCTCCGCTCAAAAACTAGAGCGCCTATTTAAGAGAACTGTCTTTTCTTAACTCCTTGAAACCTCTTATTGGAACGCGTCTTCTGATTAAGTTGTGCGGCATATGTACGCATTCTGGTATCGGAAGATGTATTCCCAGAAGACTGAGCAGATGAGCATTCTGATTTTGGAAGGCACCAAAAAGATGCAGTCTCTGACTCGGGATGAGAGATTCCGTAGGTGACTTCTAGGTCACCAGACAGCATCTGTCAGAAGTTCTAGGGTGACTGGTGCACCATGGATGACATTAATTGGTATTCAACGCGTGTATATATATATATATATACAGAGGAAAGCGGGATTAACTAAGTCTGGCTAAATTCAGTCTATACGCTAACTGGCAAAACAATATCTGAACAGACACAGATCGTAATCGTAATCGTAATTGTAATCGTAATCGTAATCGTAAACTCCACATTTCTAAAGCGCTAGTATAAAGCTAAGCACAGGGCACTAGCTTATTCACAAGCGCTGCATCTTGTCAGAGGGATTGTCCAGAGATGTCAATTGAAGATCCTAATCTAGAGAAAGAAGACTGTGAACAGCTAAGGCGGGTTTTGTTGAGGATGAGAAAGCTCTGAAGGTGTGAAATTGGATGGATGAGGTTTGAAATTCTGAAGAGGTGAGACTTTAAATGAGATGAGCACAGACAAGAACACACACACTTAAACACGCATTTACACATACCAACCCGATCTACAGACCGCAGGAAAAGGTACATTCACAAACGCTTAAGCTAAAAGCAAAAGTGTTGACTTATTGAAAAACTCTCGTGCTCGCACGTGGACTCGCTCAAACAACCACGGATATGCATGAAGACATACAAGCAGACTTAAGCAAACAGCCGGTCTTGCTATATCTCCGCACGCGTATATACGAGCCTGGAAAATATTCATCTACCTGTTCGGCATCAACATTCTTATCACCACTGTCATCTGCTCAACCACCACTACCACCACCAACAACAACTCATCATTACCACCACCACCATAATCATCATCACCACAACCACCACCATCATCCCCATAACCACCACCAACACCACCACCACCAACACCATCACCACCACCACCAACACCATCACCACCACCACCATCTCATCATTACCGCCATCATCATCGCCATAACCACCACCACCACCACCATCTCACCATGATCATCACTACATCCACCATCATCACCACTAATATTATACAATAACTTGATTCACTGCCGCAACCACCATGTTCACTACTACCACTACTATCTCCATCATAGTCATTATCATGATCATCATCATTACCAACCCTAACCAGCACCACCACTACAGTCATCATCATTCGTGATGACATCACTCCTTTCTATATATCACTCTAATCTTCATTCATTATCGTCAGCAGCTTCAACAGATAAGCTCCATCCCACACATCATCGCCATCGTCTAGAATTGAAGTATACGGTGGTCCGAATATAGTATATATATATTCCATAGATAGATAGATAGATAGATAGATATATTATATATATATATACATTGACAAATGTCGCTATTATTTTGCATCGACCAGCTGAAAAAACTGCACAGCTGTGAAAAAACCTGTTCGGCTGTGAGTCCTATAGATCTCTCTTCCTTTGCACCTGCGCTGTTTGACCCGGAGCCGTATACGGAACAAGTAGACCCGTTTGACGGGCGCTTTCAACACGCATATTGGCAAACACACAACATTCACTGCCTGCATATACGACACGTTGAAGCTTTGTCTTGATAGCTATGTAATTCTATAGCCTTCATGTTTGATTCTTGATGCTCCGTCAGTGCACCGTGTATAGCTCTATAGTACAGTAACTCTAGTATAATACATACATATTATATATATATATATTACATATATATATTGGAGGAGGGCGACGCTAATGGGCTTTGTAATCAAACAGTGTCGTTCAACTGAAACTACTACTATATATAATATATACAACATATATATATATATATACACATATATACAATATGCCATTCCATGTAAGTTGGTCAGGAAATCATGTCGCACGTGTACCTGTATTTGTTTAATCTGCACTTGTATCAGTCACAATATATGCACCACATACACACACCCACGCACATGCACGCACACACACGCACACACGCACACACACGCACTCACACGGGCACGCACAGACACATACACCTACACACAAGCGTTTCGTTACGTAGAAACTCGTGCACAGATGACAGCCTTTCTAAAGCCCATTTGGCGACCGCTCATGCAGTTCTTAAAGAGGCGGGTCAACAAATTCATTAACTAATTCTGGTGCACACCTCATGTGCACAGAGACAGAGACAGAGACAGAGACAGAGACAACTGACCAACTGACCCCACGAACTACAGGCCAATAGCAAACGTTACCTTCTTCTCAAAAATCATTGAAAAGGTCGTTGCTATGCAGCTCGTCGCCTACCTAGAAGGGAATAATCTGCTGCCACAAAGTCAATCTGGTTTCAGAAAACACCACTCAACTGAGACGCTTCTGCTCCGACTCCTTTCAGACATCTACGGAGCGATTGACAATGCCAAGCTTACCCTGCTGGCCCTTTTCGACGTCAGTGCTGCATTCGACACTGTAGACCATGATATCCTGTTAGAGCGGTTGAATGTATCTTTTGATCTAACTGGTAATTTTTATGAATGGGTAGCCTCTTTTCTCCATGAACGTTCCCTCTGTGTGGTCCATGGCTCCACTAGGTCCATATGGGTCCCTGCGCAATGTGGTCTGCCTCAGGGTTCGGTCCTTGGGCCCATCCTATATATTATCTACACATCAGGTGTTGCTCAACTTTTGAGGGCGCATGCGGTTTTGGGTCAGCTATATGCTGACGACGTGCAAGCGTACACTCACTGCCTGCCGTCCAACGCAATCTCTGCAGTTCGGGTCATGAGCGGGACTATGGATGCTCTAGAAGCGTGGATGTCGTCTAATCGACTGCGCTTGAACCCGTCCAAGACTAAATTCATCTGGTTAGGCACTCGGAAACAGGTTGCTAAACTTGACTTTACTACTCTTACGTCTGAATTCCCTCATTATGTCTTTTCAACCACGGTTCGTGACCTCGGCGTCCAGCTGGACCAAGAGCTCACTTTTGCTCCACATCTTCATCGTCTTGCTCGGGACTGCTGTTACCAGCTGCGCCAGCTTCGTACTGTTACTCGCTCGCTTACGTCTGCTGCCAAACTTACTCTAGTGCATTCCTTCATCACAGCTCGTCTTGACTATTGCTCATCGCTCTACTTTGGCCTCCCATCTAGCCGCATAGCATGCTTGGACCGAGTCTTGCGCTCTGCAGCGCGACTCATTTGGCAAATTCCAAGGTATGGACACGTCTCCAGCTACATGCTGGAGGTCCTCCACTGGCTCCCTATCTGTCAGCGCATAGAGTACAGGGTAGCTGCTTTGGTTTTGCGCTGTCTCCAGGGCCTCGCCCCAACTTACCTCCGTGAGCTCTGCTGTTTGATTTCGGTTGTCCCAGGGCGTCGCCTCCTACGCTCCGCAGAAAAAGGAGTTCTTATGGTTCCTTTTGCTCGTACTGCAACAATGCAGAACCGAGCTTTTTCTGTGGCAGGGCCAATGATCTGGAATGGTCTTCCTCTAGAGCTGCGTCTACACCCTGGGAGTCTGCCTGAAACTTTTCTTACTAAACTCAAAACTGTTCTTTTGGGCGCGTTGGAGTCGGGAGCGCCTCTGAGTAGTTTCCTTGAAGGGGCGCTATATAAATTCCCCGAATGAATGAATGAATGAATGTTGCAAGCTTTTCAGATTAGAATTGCAGCAAACATGTGTATGTTTAAACAGTCAAATGCATTCATACATAACCCTTAAACAGTCAAATATATAAATACATTTGTATTTATCTGTAAAAATCTAAATATAATGTAATGCACATGTATAACGTAACATAACATAACATAACAAACATAACATAACATAACATAACATAACATAACATAACATA